>CATOCB010000428.1:0-508123 GCA_951411735.1 Somateria mollissima
GGTTAACGACCTGTCCAGGGGACCCGGGCCGGGGACCCGACAGGACCCGGTGATCCTTCGCTGGTGTCCCGATGCAACCCGGGGACCCGGGCCGGGGACCCCACGTGACCCAGGGACCTGGGGCCGGGGATGTCACCCGACACTGGTACCCGGGGCAGCGACCCGATACGACCCGGGGACCTGGGTCCGGGGTCTCAACCTGACCCGGTGACCTGGGGCCAGGGTAACCACCTGACCCGGGGACCCGGGCCGGGGACCCGGTATGACTCCGTCTCCCGGGGCCGGCGTGGTCACCTGACACTGGTACCCGGGACAGCGACCCGACATGACCCGGTGACCCGGGGCCGGGGTAACGACCTGTCCAGGGGACCTGGGCCGGGGACCCGACAGGAACTGGTGACCTGGTTCCGGGGTGCCGACCTGACCCGGTGACCTGGGGCTGTGGTGTCGACCGGACTCGGGGACCTGGTCCGGTGTCCCGTCATGACCCGGGGACCTGGGGTCGGGGTGGTCACCAGACCGTTGTACCCAGGCCGTTGAGCCGACATGACCCTGTGACCCGGGGCCTGGGTAAAAATCCAACCCGGGGACCCGGGCATGGGACGTGACATGACCCGACCTGGGTCCGGGGTGCCGACCTGACCTGGTGACCTGGGGCCGGTGTCCCCACGTGACCCGCTGACCTGGGTCCGGGGTCCCCACGTGACCCGGGGTCCTGGGGCCGGGGTGGTCATCGGAATCTGGGAACCAGGCTGGGTACCAGACATGACCAGGTGACCTGGGTCCGGGGTCCCCACGTGACCCGGTGACCTGGGGCCGGGGTCCCCACGTGACCCGGGGTCCTGGTGCCGGGGTCCCCACGTGATCCGCTGACCTGGGTCCGGGGTCCCCACGTGACCCGGTGACCTGGGGCCGGGGTCCCCACGTGACCCGGGGTCCTGGTGCCGGGGTGGTCATCGGAACCTGGGGTCCTGGTGCCGGGGTGGTCATTGGAATCTGGGAACCAGGCTGGGTACCAGACATGACCCGCTGACCTGGGTCCGGGGTCCCCACGTGACCCGGTGACCTGGGGCCGGTGTCCCCACGTGACCCGGTCACCTGGGCCCGGTGTCCCCACGTGACGCCTGGTCCTGGTGCCGGGGTGGTCATCGGAACCTTGGGAACCAAGCTGGGTACCAGACATGACCAGGTGACCTGGGTCCGGGGTCCCCACGTGACCAGCTGACCTGGGGCCGGGGTTCCCACGTGACACGGGGTCCTGGTGCCGGGGTGGTCACCGGAACCTGGGAACCAGGCCGGGTACGCGACATGACCCGGTGACCCGGGGCCGGGTTAACGACCTGTCCAGGGGACCCGGGCCGGGGACCCGACAGGACCCGGTGATCCTTCGCTGGTGTCCCGATGCAACCCGGGGACCCGGGCCGGGGAACCCACGTGACCCGGGGACCTGGGGCCGGGTTGGTCACCTGACACTGGTACCCGGGACAGCGTCCCGACATGACCCGGTGACCCGGGGCCGGTGGAACGACCTGTCCAGGGGACCTGGGCCGGGGACCCGACAGGACCCGGTGACCTGGTTCCGGGGTGCCGACCTGACCCGGTGACCTGGGGCTGTGGTGTCGACCGGACTCGGGGACCTGGTCCGGTGTCCCGTCATGACCCGGGGACCTGTGGTCGGGGTAAAAATCCAACCCGGGGACCCGGGCATGGGACGTGACATGACCCGACCTGGGTCCGGGGTCCCGACCTGACCCGCTGACCTGGGCCCGGTGTCCCCACGTGACCCGCTGACCTGGGTCCGGGGTCCACACGTGACCCGGTGACCTGGGGCCAGTGTCCCCACGTGACCCGGGGTCCTGGTGCCGGGGTGGTCATCGGAACCTGGGAACCAGGCTGGGTACCAGACATGACCCGGTGACCTGGGTCCGGGGTCCCCACGTGACCCGGTGACCTGGGGCCGGGGTCCCCACGTGACCCGGGGTCCTGGTGCCGGGGCCCCCACGTGACCCGCTGACCTGGGTCCGGGGTCCCCACGTGACCCGGTGACTTGGGGCCGGTGTCCCCACGTGACCCGGTCACCTGGGGCCGGTGTCCCCACGTGACCCGGGGTCCTGGTGCCGGGGTGGTCATCGGAACCTGGAAACCAGGCTGGGTACCAGACATGACCAGGTGACCGGGGTCCGGGGTCCCCACGTGACCCGGTGACCTGGGGCCGGGGTCCCCACGTGACCCGGGGTCCTGGTGCCGGGGTCCCCATGTGACCCGCTGACCAGGGTCCGGGGTCCCCACGTGACCCGGTCACCTGGGGCCGGTGTCCCCACGTGACCCGGTCACCTGGGCCCGGTGTCCCCACGTGACCCGGGGTCCTGGTGCCGGGGTGGTCATCGGAACCTGGGAACCAGGCTGGGTACCAGACATGACCAGGTGACATGGGTCCGGGGTCCCCACGTGACCCGCTGACCTGGGGCCGGTGTCCCCACGTGACCCGGGGTCCTGGTGCCGGGGTGCTCACCGGAACCCGGGAACCAGGCTGGGTACCAGACATGACCCGGTGACCTGGGTCAGGGGTCCCCACGTGACCCGCTGTCCTGGGGCCGGGGTCCCCACGTGACCCGGGGTCCTGGTGCCGGGGTCCCCACGTGACCCGCTGACCTGGGTCCGGGGTCCCCACGTGACCCGGTGACCTGGGGCCGGTGTCCCCACGTGACCCGGGGTCCTGGTGCCGGGGTGGTCATCGGAACCTGGGAACCAAGCTGGGTACCAGACATGACCAGGTGACCTGGGTCCGGGGTCCCCACGTGACCAGCTGACCTGGGGCCGGTGTCCCCACGTGACCCGGGGTCCTGGTGCCGGGGTGGTCACCGGAACCTGGGAACCAGGCCGGGTGCGCGACATGACCCGGTGACCCGGGGCCGGGTTAACGACCTGTCCAGGGGACCCGGGCCGGGGACCCGACAGGACCCGGTGATCCTTCGCTGGTGTCCCGATGCAACCCGGGGACCCGGGCCGGGGACCCCACGTGACCCAGGGACCTGGGGCCGGGGATGTCACCCGACACTGGTACCCGGGGCAGCGACCCGATACGACCCGGGGACCCGGGCCGGGGACCCGGTATGACTCCGTCTCCCGAAGCCGGGGTGGTCACCTGACACTGGTACCCGGGAGAGCGTCCCGACATGACCCGGTGACCCGGGGCCGGTGTAACGACCTGTCCAGGGGACCTGGGCCGGGGACCCGACAGGACCCGGTGACCTGTTTCCGGGGTGCCGACCTGACCCGGTGACCTGGGGCTGCGGTGTCGACCGGATTCGGGGACCTGGTCCGGTGTCCCGTCATGACCCGGGGACCTGGGGTCGGGGTGGTCACCAGACCGTTGTACCCAGGCCGTTGAGCCGACATGACCCTGTGACCCGGGGCCTGGGTAAAAATCCAACCCGGGGACCCGGGCATGGGACGTGACATGACCCGACCTGGGTCCGGGGTCCCGACCTGACTCGGTGACCTGGGGCCGGTGTCCCCACGTGACCCGCTGACCTGGGTCCGGGGTCCCCACGTGACCCGGTGACCTGGGGCCGGTGTCCCCACGTGACCCGGTCACCTGGGCCCGGTGTCCCCACGTGACCCGGGGTCCTGGTGCCGGGGTGGTCATCGGAACCTGGGAACCAGGCTGGGTACCAGACATGACCAGGTGACCTGGGTCCGGGGTCCCCACGTGACCCGGTCACCTGGGGCCGGTGTCCCCACGTGACCCGGGGTTCTGGTGCCGGGGTGGTCACCGGAACCTGGGAACCACGCCGGGTGCGCGACATGACCCGGTGACCCGGGGACGGGTTAACGACCTGTCCAGGGGACCCGGGCCGGGGACCCGACAGGACCCGGTGATCCTTCGCTGGTGTCCCGATGCAACCCGGGGACCCGGGCCGGGTACCCCACGTGACCCAGGGACCTGGGGCCGGGGATGTCACCCGACACTGGTACCCGGGGCAGCGACCCGATACGACCCGGGGACCTGGGTCCGGGGTCTCAACCTGACCCGGTGACCTGGGGCCAGGGTAACCACCTGACCCGGGGACCCGGGCCGGGGACCAGGTATGACTCCGTCTCCCGGGGCCGGGGTGGTCACCTGACACTGGTACCCGGGACAGCGACCCGACATGACCCGGTGACCCGGGGCCGGGGTAACGACCTGTCCAGGGGACCTGGGCCGGGGACCCGACAGGACCCAGTGACCTGGTTCCGGGGTGCCGACCTGACGCGGTGACCTGGGGCCGGTGTCCCCACGTGACCCGCTGACCTGGGTCCGGGGTGCCGACCTGACCCGGTCACCTGGGCCCGGTGTCCCCACGTGACCCGCTGACCTGGGGCCGGTGTCCCCACGTGACCCGGGGTCCTGGTGCCGGGGTCCCCATGTGACCCGCTGACCAGGGTCCGGGGTCCCCACGTGACCCGGTCACCTGGGGCCGGTGTCCCCACGTGACCCGGTCACCTGGGCCCGGTGTCCCCACGTGACCCGGGGTCCTGGTGCCGGGGTGGTCATCGGAACCTGGGAACCAGGCTGGGTAGCAGACATGACCAGGTGACATGGGTCCGGGGTCTCCACGTTACCCGGTGACCTGGGGCCGGTGTCCCCACGTGACCCGGGGTCCTGGTGCCGGGGTGGTCACCGGAACCTGGGAACCAGGCTGGGTACCAGACATGACCAGGTGACCTGGGTCCGGGGTCCCCACGTGACCCGCTGTCCTGGGGCCGGGGTCCCCACGTGACCCGGGATCCTGGTGCCGGGGTCCCCACGTGACCCGCTGACCTGGGTCCGGGGTCCCCACGTGACCCGGTGACCTGGGGCCGGTGTCCCCACGTGACCCGGGGTCCTGGTGCCGGGGTGGTCATCGGAACCTGGGAACCAAGCTGGGTACCAGACATGACCAGGTGACCTGGGTCCGGGGTCCCCACGTGACCAGCTGACCTGGGGCCGGTGTCCCCACGTGACCCGGGGTCCTGGTGCCGGGGTGGTCACCGGAACCTGGGAACCAGGCCGGGTGCGCGACATGACCCGGTGACCCGGGGACGGGTTAACGACCTGTCCAGGGGACCCGGGCCGGGGACCCGACAGGACCCGGTGATCCTTCGCTGGTGTCCCGATGCAACCCGGGGACCCGGGCCGGGGACCCCACGTGACCCAGGGACCTGGGGCCGGGGATGTCACCCGACACTGGTACCCGGGGCAGCGACCCGATACGACCCGGGGACCCGGGCCGGGGACCCGGTATGACTCCGTCTCCCGAAGCCGGGGTGGTCACCTGACACTGGTACCCGGGAGAGCGTCCCGACATGACCCGGTGACCCGGGGCCGGTGTAACGACCTGTCCAGGGGACCTGGGCCGGGGACCCGACAGGACCCGGTGACCTGGTTCCGGGGTGCCGACCTGACCCGGTGACCTGGGGCTGTGGTGTCGACCGGACTCGGGGACCTGGTCCGGTGTCCCGTCATGACCCGGGGACCTGTGGTCGGGGTAAAAATCCAACCCGGGGACCCGGGCATGGGACGTGACATGACCCGACCTGGGTCCGGGGTCCCGACCTGACGCGGTGACCTGGGGCCGGTGTCCCCACGTGACCCGCTGACCTCGGTCCGGGGTCCCCACGTGACCCGGTCACCTGGGGCCGGTGTCCCCACGTGACCCGGTCACCTGGGGCCGGTGTCCCCACGTGACCCGGGGTCCTGGGGCCGGGGTGGTCATCGGAACCTGGGAACCAGGCTGGGTACTAGACATGACCAGGTGACCTGGGTCCGGGGTCCCCACGTGACCCGCTGACCTGGGGCCGGGGTCCCCACGTGACCCGCTGACCTGGGGCCGGTGTCCCCACGTGACACGGGGTCCTGGTGCCGGGGTGGTCACCGGAACCTGGGAACCGGGTGCGCGACATGACCCGGTGACCCGGGGCCGGGTTAACGACCTGTCCAGGGGACCCGGGCCGGGGACCCGACAGGACCCGGTGATCCTTCGCTGGTGTCCCGATGCAACCCGGGGACCCGGGCCGGGGACCCCACGTGACCCGGGGACCTGGGGCCGGGGATGTCACCCGACACTGGTACCCGGGGCAGCGACCCGATACGACCCGGGGACCTGGGTCCGGGGTCCCGACCTGACCCGGTGACCTGGGGCCAGGGTAACCACCTGACCCGGGGACCCGGGCCGGGGACCCGGTATGACTCCGTCTCCCGGGGCCGGGGTGGTCACCTGACACTGGTACCCGGGACAGTGACCCGACATGACCCGGTGACCCGGGGCCGGGGTAACGACCTGTCCAGGGGACCTGGGTCGGGGACCCGACAGGACCCGGTGACCTGGTTCCGGGGTGCCGACCTGACCCGGTGACCTGGGGCTGCGGTGTCGACCGGATTCGGGGACCTGGTCCGGTGTCCCGTCATGACCCGGGGACCTGGGGTCGGGGTGGTCACCAGACCGTTGTACCCAGGCCGTTGAGCCGACATGACCCTGTGACCCGGGGCCTGGGTAAAAATCCAACCCGGGGACCCGGGCATGGGACGTGACATGACCCGACCTGGGTCCGGGGTCCCGACCTCACTCGGTGACCTGGGGCCGGTGTCCCCACGTGACCCGCTGACCTGGGTCCGGGGTCCCCACGTGACCCGCTGACCTGGGGCAGGGGTCCCCACGTGACCCGGTCACCTGGGCCCGGTGTCCCCACGTGACCCGGGGTCCTGGTGCCGGGGTGGTCATCGGAACCTGGGAACCAGGCTGGGTACCAGACATGACCAGGTGACCTGGGTCCGGGGTCCCCACGTGACCCGGTCACCTGGGGCCGGTGTCCCCACGTGACCCGGGGTCCTGGTGCCGGGGTGGTCACCGGAACCTGGGAACCAGGCTGGGTGCGCGACATGACCCGGTGACCCGGGGCCGGGTTAACGACCTGTCCAGGGGACCCGGGCCGGGGACCCGACAGGACCCGGTGATCCTTCGCTGGTGTCCCGATGCAACCCGGGGACCCGGGCCGGGGACCCCACGTGACCCAGGGACCTGGGGCCGGGGATGTCACCCGACACTGGTACCCGGGGCAGCGACCCGATACGACCCGGGGACCTGGGTCCGGGGTCTCAACCTGACCCGGTGACCTGGGGCCAGGGTAACCACCTGACCCGGGGACCCGGGCCGGGGACCCGGTATGACTCCGTCTCCCGGGGCCGGGGTGGTCACCTGACACTGGTACCCGGGACAGCGACCCGACATGACCCGGTGACCCGGGGCCGGGGTAACGACCTGTCCAGGGGACCTGGGCCGGGGACCCGACAGGACCCGGTGACCTGGTTCCGGGGTGCCGACCTGACCCGGTGACCTGGGGCTGTGGTGTCGACCGGACTCGGGGACCTGGTCCGGTGTCCCGTCATGACCCGGTTACCTGGGGTCGGGGTGGTCACCAGACCGTTGTACCCAGGCCGTTGAGCCGACATGACCCTGTGACCCGGGGCCTGGGTAAAAATCCAACCCGGAGACCCGGGCATGGGACGTGACATGACCCGACCTGGGTCCGGGGTGCCGACCTGACGCGGTGACCTGGGGCCGGTGTCCCCACGTGACCCGCTGACCTGGGTCCGGGGTGCCGACCTGACCCGGTGACCTGGGGCCGGTGTCCCCACGTGACCCGCTGACCTGGGTCCGGGGTCCCCACGTGACCCGGGGTCCTGGGGCCGGGGTGGTCATCGGAACTTGGGAACCAGGCTTGGTACCAGACATGACCAGGTGACCTGGGTCCGGGGTCCCCACGTGACCCGCTGACCTGGGGCCGGGGTCCCCACGTGACCCGGGGTCCTGGGTACGGGGTCCCCACGTGACCCGCTGACCTGGGTCCGGGGTCCCCACGTGACCCGGTGACCTGGGGCCGGTGTCCCCACGTGACCCGGTCACCTGGGCCCGGTGTCCCCACGTGACCCGGGGTCCTGGTGCCGGGGTGGTCATCGGAACCTGGGAACCAGGCTGGGTACCAGACATGACCAGGTGACCTGGGTCCGGGGTCCCCACGTGACCCGCTGACCTGGTGCCGGTGTCCCCACGTGACCCGCTGACCTGGGTCCGGGGTCCACACGTGACCCGGTGACCTGGGGCCGGGGTCCCCACGTGACCCGGGGTCCTGGTGCCGGGGTGGTCACCGGAACCTGGGATCCAGGCCGGGTGCGCGACATGACCCGGTGACCCAGGGCCGGGTTAACGACCTGTCCAGGGGACCCGGGCCGGGGACCCGACAGGACCCGGTGATCCTTCGCTGGTGTCCCGATGCAACCCGGGGACCCGGGCCGGGGACCCCACGTGACCCGGGGACCTGGGGCCGGGGATGTCACCCGACACTGGTACCCGGGGCAGCGACCCGATACGACCCGGGGACCTGGTTCCGGGGTGCCGACCTGACCCGGTGACCTGGGGCTGTGGTGTCGACCGGATTCGGGGACCTGGTCCGGTGTCCCGTCATGACCCGGGGACCTGGGGTCGGGGTGGTCACCAGACCGTTGTACCCAGGCCGTTGAGCCGACATGACCCTGTGACCCGGGGCCTGGGTAAAAATCCAACCCGGGGACCCGGGCATGGGACGTGACATGACCCGACCTGGGTCCGGGGTGCCGACCTGACGCGGTGACCTGGGGCCGGTGTCCCCACGTGACCCGCTGACCTGGGTCCGTGGTCCACACGTGACCCGGTGACCTGGGGCCGGTGTCCCCACGTGACCCGGGGTCCTGGTGCCGGGGTGGTCATCGGAACCTGGGAACCAGGCTGGGTACCAGACATGACCAGGTGACCTGGGTCCGGGGTCCCCACGTGACCCGCTGACCTGGGTCCGGGGTCCCCACGTGACCCGGGGTCCTGGTGCCGGGGTGGTCACCAGAACCTGGGAACCAGGCTGGGTACCAGACATGACCAGGTGACCTGGGTCCGGGGTCCCCACGTGACCCGCTGACCTGGGGCCGGGGTCCCCACGTGACCCGGGGTCCTGGTGCCGGGGTCCCCACGTGACCCGCTGACCTGGGTCCGGGGTCCCCACGTGACCCGGTGACCTGGGGCCGGTGTCCCCACGTGACCCGGTCACCTGGGGCCGGTGTCCCCACGTGACCCGGGGTCCTGGTGCCGGGGTGGTCATCGGAACCTGGGAACCAAGCTGGGTACCAGACATGACCAGGTGACCTGGGTCCGGGGTCCCCACGTGACCCGGGGTCCTGGTGCCGGGGTCCCCACGTGACCCGCTGACCTGGGGCCGGTGTCCCCACGTGACCCGGGGTCCTGGTGCCGGGGTGGTCACCGGAACCTGGGAACCAGGCCGGGTGCGCGACATGACCCGGTGACCCGGGGCCGGGTTAACGACCTGTCCAGGGGACCCGGGCCGGGGACCCGACAGGACCCGGTGATCCTTCGCTGGTGTCCCGATGCAACCCGGGGAACAGGGCCAGGGACCCCACGTGACCCGGGGACCTGGGGCCGGGGATGTCACCCGACACTGGTACCCGGGGCAGCGACCCGATACGACCCCGGGACCTCGATCCGAGGTCCCGACCTGACCCGGTGACCTGGGGCCAGGGTAACCACCTGAGCCGGGGACCCGGGCCGGGGACCCGGTATGACTCCGTCTCCCGGGGCCGGGGTGGTCACCTGACACTGGTACCCGGGACAGCGACCCGACATGACCCGGTGACCCGGGGCCGGGGTAACGACCTGTCCGGGGGACCTGGGCCGGGGACCCGACAGGACCCGGTGACCTGGTTCCGGGGTGCCGACCTGACCCGGTGACCTGGGGCTGTGGTGTCGACCGGACTCGGGGACCTGGTCCGGTGTCCCGTCATGACCCGGGGACCTGTGGTCGGGGTAAAAATCCAACCCGGGGACCCGGGCATGGGACGTGACATGACCCGACCTGGGTCCGGGGTCCCGACCTGACCCGGTGACCTGGGGCCGGTGTCCCCACGTGACCCGCTGACCTGGGTCCGGGGTCCCCACGTGACCCGGTCACCTGGGGCCGGTGTCCCCACGTGACACGGTCACCTGGGCCCGGTGTCCCCACGTGACCCAGGGTCCTGGGGCCGGGGTGGTCATCGGAACCTGGGAACCAGGCTGGGTACCAGACATGACCAGGTGACCTGGGTCCGGGGTCCCCACGTGACCCGCTGACCTGGGGCCGGGGTCCCCACGTGACCCGGGGTCCTGGTGCCGGGGTGGTCACCGGAACCTGGGAACCAGGCCGGGTGCGCGACATGACCCGGTGACCCGGGGCCGGGTTAACGACCTGTCCAGGGGACCCGGGCCGGGGACCCGACAGGACCCGGTGACCTGGTTCCGGGGTGCCGACCTGACCCGGTGACCTGGGGCTGTGGTGTCGACCGGACTCGGGGACCTGGTCCGGTGTCCCGTCATGACCCGGTTACCTGGGGTCGGGGTGGTCACCAGACCGTTGTACCCAGGCCGTTGAGCCGACATGACCCTGTGACCCGGGGCCTGGGTATAAATCCAACTCGGGGACCCGGGCATGGGACGTGACATGACCCGACATGGGTCCGGGGTGCCGACCTGACGCGGTGACCTGGGGCCGGTGTCCCCACGTGACCCGCTGACCTTGGTCCGGGGTCCACACGTGACCCGGTGACCTGGGGCCGGTGTCCCCACGTGACCCGGGGTCCTGGTGCCGGGGTGGTCATCGGAACCTGGGAACCAGGCTGGGTACCAGACATGACCCGGTGACCTGGGTCCGGGGTCCCCACGTGACCCGGTGACCTGGGGCCGGGGTCCCCACGTGACCCGGGGTCCTGGTGCCGGGGCCCCCACGTGACCCGGTGACCTGGGCCCGGTGTCCCCACTTGACCCGGGGTCCTGGTGCCGGGGTGGTCATCGGAACCTGGGACCAGGCTGGGTACCAGACATGACCCGGTGACCTGGGTCCGGGGTCCCCATGTGACCCGCTGACCAGGGTCCGGGGTCCCCACGTGACCCGGTGACCTGGGGCCGGTGTCCCCACGTGACCCGGGGTCCTGGTGCCGGGGTGGTCATCGGAACCTGGGAACCAGGCTGGGTACCAGACATGACCCGGTGACCTGGGCCCGGTGTCCCCACGTGACCCGGTGACCTGGGGCCGGGGTCCCCACGTGACCCGGGGTCCTGGTGCCGGGGCCCCCACGTGACCCGGTGACCTGGGGCCGGTGTCCCCACGTGACCCGGGGTCCTGGTGCCGGGGTGGTCATCGGAACCTGGGAACCAGGCTGGGTACCAGACATGACCCGGTGACCTTGGTCCGGGGTCCCCATGTGACCCGCTGACCAGGGTCCGGGGTCCCCACGTGACCCCGTGACCTGGGGCCGGTGTCCCCACGTGACCCGGTCACCTGGGCCCGGTGTCCCCACGTGACCCGGTGTCCTGGTGCCGGGGTGGTCATCGGAACCTGGGAACCAGGCTGGGTACCAGACATGACCAGGTGACATGGGTCCGGGGTCCACACGTGACCCGCTGACCTGGGGCCGGTGTCCCCACGTGACCCGGGGTCCTGGTGCCGGGGTGCTCACCGGAACCTGGGAACCAGGCTGGGTACCAGACATGACCAGGTGACCTGGGTCCGGGGTCCCCACGTGACCCGCTGACCTGGGGCCGGGGTCCCCACGTGACCCGGGGTCCTGGTGCCGGGGTCCCCACGTGACCCGCTGACCTGGGTCCGGGGTCCCCACGTGACACGGGGTCCTGGTGCCGGGGTGGTCACCGGAACCTGGGAACCAGGCCGGGTGCGCGACATGACCCGGTGACCCGGGGCCGGGTTAACGACCTGTCCAGGGGACCCGGGCCGGGGACCCGACAGGACCCAGTGATCCTTCGCTGGTGTCCCGATGCAACCCGGGGACCCGGGCCGGGGAACCCACGTGACCCGGGGACCTGGGGCCGGGGATGTCACCCGACACTGGTACCCGGGGCAGCGACCCGATACGACACGGGGACCCGGGCCGGGGACCCGGTATGACTCCGTCTCCCGAAGCCGTGGTGGTCACCTGACACTGGTACCCGGGACAGCGTCCCGACATGACCCGGTGACCCGGGGCCGGTGTAACGACCTGTCCAGGGGACCTGGGCCGGGGACCCGACAGGACCCGGTGACCTGGTTCCGGGGTGCCGACCTGACCCGGTGACCTGGGGCTGTGGTGTCGACCGGACTCGGGGACCTGGTCCGGTGTCCCGTCATGACCCGGGGACCTGTGGTCGGGGTAAAAATCCAACCCGGGGACCCGGGCATGGGACGTGACATGACCCGACCTGGGTCCGGGGTCCCGACCTGACCCGGTGACCTGGGGCCGGTGTCCCCACGTGACCCGCTGACCTGGGTCCGGGGTCCCCACGTGACCCGGTCACCTGGGGCCGGTGTCCCCACGTGACCCGGTGACCTGGGGCCGGTGTCCCCACGTGACCCGGGGTCCTGGTGCCGGGGTGGTCATCGGAACCTGGGAACCAAGCTGGGTACCAGACATGACCAGGTGACCTGGGTCCGGGGTCCCCACGTGACCCGCTGACCTGGGTCCCGGGTCCCCACGTGACCCGGTCACCTGGGGCCGGTGTCCCCACGTGACCCGGTCACCTGGGGCCGGTGTCCCCACGTGACCCGGGGTCCTGGGGCCGGGGTGGTCATCGGAACCTGGGAACCAGGCTGGGTACCAGACATGACCAGGTGACCTGGGTCCGGGGTCCCCACGTGACCCGCTGACCTGGGGCCGGTGTCCCCACGTGACCCGGGGTCCTGGTGCCGGGGTGGTCACCGGAACCTGGGAACCAGGCCGGGTGCGCGACATGACCCGGTGACCCGGGGCCGGGTTATGACCTGTCCAGGGGACCCGGGCCGGGGACCCGACAGGACCCGGTGATCCTTCGCTGGTGTCCCGATGCAACCCGGGGACCCGGGCCGGGGAACCCACGTGACCCGGGGACCTGGGGCCGGGGATGTCACCCGACACTGGTACCCGGGGCAGCGACCCGATACGACCTGGGGACCCGGGCCGGGGACCCGGTATGACTCCGTCTCCCAAAGCCGGGGTGGTCACCTGACACTGGTACCCGGGACAGCGTCCCGACATGACCCGGTGACCCGGGGCCGGTGTAACGACCTGTCCAGGGGACCTGGGCCGGGGACCCGACAGGACCCGGTGACCTGGTTCCGGGGTGCCGACCTGACCCGGTGACCTGGGGCTGTGGTGTCGACCGGACTCGGGGACCTGGTCCGGTGTCCCGTCATGACCCGGTTACCTGGGGTCGGGGTGGTCACCAGACCGTTGTACCCAGGCCGTTGAGCCGACATGACCCTGTGACCTGGGGCCTGGGTATAAATCCAACCCGGGGACCCGGGCATGGGACGTGACATGACCCGACCTGGGTCCGGGGTGCCGACCTGACGCGGTGACCTGGGGCCGGTGTCCCCACGTGACCCGCTGACCTGGGTCCGGGGTCCACACGTGACCCGGTGACCTGGGGCCGGTGTCCCCACGTGACCCGGGGTCCTGGTGCCGGGGTGGTCATCGGAACCTGGGACCAGGCTGGGTACCAGACATGACCCGGTGACCTGGGTCCGGGGTCCCCATGTGACCCGCTGACCAGGGTCCGGGGTCCCCACGTGACCCGGTGACCTGGGGCCGGTGTCCTTACGTGACCCGGGGTCCTGGTGCCGGGGTGGTCATCGGAACCTGGGAACCAGGCTGGGTACCAGACATGACCAGGTGACCTGGGTCCGGGGTCCCCACGTGACCCGCTGACCTGGGGCCGGGGTCCCCACGTGACCCGGGGTCCTGGTGCCGGGGCCCCCACGTGACCCGGTCACCTGGGCCCGGTGTCCCCACGTGTCCCGGGGTCCTGGGGCCGGGGTGGTCATCGGAACCTGGGAACCAGGCTGGGTACCAGACATGACCCGGTGACCTGGGTCCGGGGTCCCCATGTGACCCGCTGACCAGGGTCCGGGGTCCCCACGTGACCCGGTGACCTGGGGCCGGTGTCTCCACGTGACCCGGGGTCCTGGTGCCGGGGTCCCCACGTGACCCGCTGACCTGGGTCCGGGGTCCCCACGTGACCCGGTGACCTGGGCCCGGTGTCCCCACGTGACCCGGTGACCTGGGGCCGGTGTCCCCACGTGACCCGGGGTCCTGGTGCCGGGGTGGTCATCGGAACCTGGGAACCAAGCTGGGTACCAGACATGACCAGGTGACCTGGGTCCGGGGTCCCCACGTGACCAGCTGACCTGGGGCCGGGGTCCCCACGTGACACGGGGTCCTGGTGCCGGGGTGGTCACCGGAACCTGGGAACCAGGCCGGGTGCGCGACATGACCCGGTGACCCGGGGCCGGGTTAACGACCTGTCCAGGGGACCCGGGCCGGGGAACCGACAGGACCCGGTGATCCTTCGCTGGTGTCCCGATGCAACCCGGGGACCCAGGCCGGGGAACCCACGTGACCCGGGGACCTGGGGCCGGGGATGTCACCCGACACTGGTACCCGGGGCAGCGACCTGATACGACACGGGGACCCGGGCCGGGGACCCGGTATGACTCCGTCTCCCGAAGCCGGGGTGGTCACCTGACACTGGTACCCGGGACAGCGTCCCGACATGACCCGGTGACCCGGGGCCGGTGTAACGACCTGTCCAGGGGACCTGGGCCGGGGACCCGACAGGACCCGGTGACCTGGTTCCGGGGTGCCGACCTGACCCGGTGACCTGGGGCTGTGGTGTCGACCGGACTCGGGGACCTGGTCCGGTGTCCCGTCATGACCCGGGGACCTGTGGTCGGGGTAAAAATCCAACCCGGGGACCCGGGCATGGGACGTGACATGACCCGACCTGGGTCCGAGGTCCCGACCTGACCCGGTGACCTGGGGCTGTGGTGTCGACCGGACTCGGGGACCTGGTCCGGTGTCCCGTCATGACCCGGGGACCTGGGGTCGGGGTGGTCACCAGACCGTTGTACCCAGGCCGTTGAGCCGACATGACCCTGTGACCCGGGGCCTGGGTAAAAATCCAACCCGGGGACCCGGGCATGGGACGTGACATGACCCGACCTGGGTCCGGGGTCCCGACCTGACTCGGTGACCTGGGGCCGGTGTCCCCACGTGACCCGGGATCCTGGTGCCGGGGTCCCCACGTGACCCGGTGACCTGGGGCCGGTGTCCCCACGTGACCCGGTCACCTGGGCCCGGTGTCCCCACGTGACCCGGGGTCCTGGTGCCGGGGTGGTCATCGGAACCTGGGAACCAGGCTGGGTACCAGACATGACCAGGTGACCTGGGTCCGGGGTCCCCACGTGACCCGGTGACCTGGGGCCGGGGTCCCCACGTGACCCGGGGTCCTGGTGCCGGGGTGGTCACCGGAACCTGGGAACCAGGCCGGGTGCGCGACATGACCCGGTGACCCGGGGCCGGGTTAACGACCTGTCCAGGGGACCCGGGCCGGGGACCCGACAGGACCCGGTGATCCTTCGCTGGTGTCCCGATGCAACCCGGGGACCCGGGCCGGGGACCCCACGTGACCCAGGGACCTGGGGCCGGGGATGTCACCCGACACTGGTACCCGGGGCAGCGACCCGATACGACCCGGGGACCTGGTTCCGGGGTCCCGACCTGACGCGGTGACCTGGGGCCGGTGTCCCCACGTGACCCGCTGACCTGGGTCCGGGGTCCCTACGTGACCCGGTCACCTGGGGCCGGTGTCCCCACGTGACCCGGGGTCCTGGTGCCGGGGTGGTCATCGGAACCTGGGAACCAGGCTGGGTACCAGACATGACCAGGTGACCTGGGTCCGGGGTCCCCACGTGACCCGGTGACCTGGGGCCGGGGTCCCCACGTGACCCGGGGTCCTGGTGCCGGGGTCCCCACGTGATCCGCTGACCTGGGTCCGGGGTCCCCATGTGACCCGGTGACCTGGGGCCGGTGTCCCCACGTGACCCGGTCACCTGGGCCCGGTGTCCCCACGTGACCCGGGGTCCTGGTGCCGGGGTGGTCATCGGAACCTGGGAACCAGGCTGGGTACCAGACATGACCAGGTGACCTGGGTCCGGGATCCCCACGTGACCCGCTGACCTGGGGCCGGTGTCCCCACGTGACCCGCTGACCTGGGTCCGGGGTCCCCACGTGACCCGGTGACCTGGGGCCGGTGTCCCCACGTGACCCGGTGACCTGGGGCCGGTGTCCCCACGTGACCCGGGGTCCTGGTGCCGGGGTGGTCATCGGAACCTGGGAACCAGGCTGGGTACCAGACATGACCAGGTGACCTGGGTCCGGGGTCCCCACGTGACCCGGTGACCTGGGGCCGGTGTCCCCACGTGACCCGGTCACCTGGGCCCGGTGTCCCCACGTGACCCGGGGTCCTGGTGCCGGGGTGGTCATCGGAATCTGGGAACCAGGCTGGGTACCAGACATGACCAGGTGACCTGGGTCCGGGGTCCCCACGTGACCCGGGGTCCTGGTGCCGGGGTCCCCACGTGACCCGCTGACCTGGGTCCGGGGTCCCCACGTGACCCGGTGACCTGGGGCCGGTGTCCCCACGTGACCCGGTGACCTGGGACCGGTGTCCCCACGTGACCCGGGGTCCTGGTGCCGGGGTGGTCATCAGAACCTGGGAACCAAGCTGGGTACCAGACATGACCAGGTGACCTGGGTCCGGGGTCCCCACGTGACCCGCTGACCTGGGGCCGGGGTCCCCACGTGACCCGCTGACCTGGGGCCGGTGTCCCCACGTGACCCGGGGTCCTGGTGCCGGGGTGGACACCGGAACCTGGGAACCACGCCGGGTGCGCAACATGACCCGGTGACCCGGGGCCGGGTTAACGACCTGTCCAGGGGACCCGGGCCGGGGACCCGATAGGACCCGGTGATCCTTCGCTGGTGTCCCGATGCAACCCGGGGACCCGGGCCGGGGACCCCACGTGACCCGGGGACCTGGGGCCGGGGATGTCACCCGACACTGGTACCCGGGGCAGCGACCCGATACGACCCGGGGACCTGGGTCCGGGGTCCCGACCTGACCCGGTGACCTGGGGCCAGGGTAACCACCTGACCCGGGGACCCGGGCCGGGGACCCGGTATGACTCCGTCTCCCGGGTTCGGGGTGGTCACCTGACACTGGTACCCGGGACAGCGACCCGACATGACCCGGTGACCCGGGGCCGGGGTAACGACCTGTAAAGGGGACCTGGGCCGGGGACCCGACAGGACCCGGTGACCTGGTTCCGGGGTGCCGACCTGACCCGGTGACCTGGGGCTGTGGTGTCGACCGGACTCGGGGACCTGGTCCGGTGTCCCGTCATGACCCGGGGACCTGGGGTCGGGGTGGTCACCAGACCGTTGTACCCAGGCCGTTGAGCCGACATGACCCTGTGACCCGGGGCCTGGGTAAAAATCCAACCCGGGGACCCGGGCATAGGACGTGACATGACGCGACCTGGGTCCGGGGTCCCGACCTGACACGGTGACCTGGGGCCGGGGTCCCGAGCTGACCCTGGTGCCCGGGCTGTGTACCCGACACGACCCGGTGACCCGGGGCTGTGGTGTCGACGGATTCGTGGACCTGGGTCCGGGGTCCCGACCTGACGCGGTGACCTGGGGCCGGTGTCCCCACGTGACCCGGTCACCTGGGGCCGGGGTCCCCACGTGACCCGGGGTCCTGGTGCCGGGGTGGTCATCGGAACCTGGGAACCAGGCCGGGTACCCGACATGACCCGGGGACCTGGGGCCGGGGTCCCGAGCTGACCCGGTTACCTGGGGCCGGTGTACCCACGTGACCCGCTGACCTGGGTCCGGGGTCCCCACGTGACCCGGGGTCCTGGTGCCGGGGTGGTCACTGGAACCTGGGAACCAGGCCGGGTGCGCGACATGACCCGGTGACCCGGGGCCGGGTTAACGACCTGTCCAGGGGACCCGGGCCGGGGACCCGACAGGACCCGGTGATCCTTCGCTGGTGTCCCGATGCAACCCGGGGACCCGGGCCGGGGACCCCACGTGACCCGGGGACCTGGGGCCGGGGATGTCACCCGACACTGGTACCCGGGGCAGCGACCCGATACGACCCGGGGACCTGGGTCCGGGGTCCCGACCTGACCCGGTGACCTGGGGCCAGGGTAACCACCTGACGCGGGGACCCGGGCCGGGGACCCGGTATGACTCCGTCTCCCGGGGCCGGGGTGGTCACCTGACACTGGTACCCGGGACAGCGACCCGACATGACCCGGTGACCCGGGGCCGGGGTAACGACCTGTCCAGGGGACCTGGGCCGGGGACCCGACAGGACCCGGTGATCTGGGGCTTGGGTAAAAACCCGTCCCGGGGACCCGGGCTGGGTCCCGACATGACCCGGTGACCTGGTTCTGGGGTGCCGACCTGACCCGGTGACCTGGGGCTGTGGTGTCGACCGGACTCGGGGACCTGGTCCGGTGTCCCGTCATGACCCGGGGACCTGGGGTCGGGGTGGTCACCAGACCCTTGTTCCCAGGCCATTGAGCCGACATGACCCTGTGGCCCGGGGCCTGGGTAAAAATCCAACCCGGGGACCCGGGCATGGGACGTGACATGACCCGACCTGGGTCCGGGGTCCCGACCTGACCCGGTGACCTGGGGCCGGTGTCCCCACGTGACCCGCTGACCTGGGACCGGGGTCCCCACGTTACCCGGTGACCTGGGGCCGGTGTCCCCACGTGACCCGGGGTCCTGGTGCCGGGATGGTCATCGGAACCTGGGAACCAGGCTGGGTACCAGACATGACCAGGTGACCTGGGTCCGGGGTCCCCACGTGACCCGCTGACCTGGGGCCGGTGTCCCCACGTGACCCGGGGTCCTGGTGCCGGGGTGGTCACCGGAACCTGGGAACCAGGCCGGGTGCGCGACATGACCCGGTGACCCGGGGCCGGGTTAACGACCTGTCCAGGGGACCCGGGCCGGGGACCCGACAGGACCCGGTGATCCTTCGCTGGTGTCCCGATGCAACCCGGGGACCCGGGCCGGGGACCCCACGTGACCCGGGGACCTGGGGCCGGGGATGTCACCCGACACTGGTACCCGGGGAGCGACCCGATACGACCTGGGGACCTGGGTCCGGGGTCCCGACCTGACCCGGTGACCTGGGGCCAGGGTAACCACCTGACCCGGGGACCCAGGCCGGGGACCCGGTATGACTCCGTCTCCCGGGGCCGGGGTGGTCACCTGACACTGGTACCCGGGACAGCGACCCGACATGACCCGGTGACCCGGGGCCGGGGTAACGACCTGTCCAGGGGACCTGGGCTGGGGACCCGACAGGACCCGTTGACCTGGTTCCGGGGTGCCGACCTGACCCGGTGACCTGGGGCTGTGGTGTCAACCGGACTCGGGGACCTGGTCCGGTGTCCCGTCATGACCCGGGGACCTGGGGTCGGGGTGGTCACCAGACCCGTGTACCCAGGCCATTGACCCGACATGGCCCTGTGACCCGGGGCCTGGGTAAAAATCCAACCCGGGGACCCGGGCATGGGACGTGACATGACCCGACCTGGGTCCGGGGTCCCCACGTGACCCGCTGACCTGGGGCCGGTGTCCCCACGTGACCCGGGGTCCTGGTGCCGGGGTGGTCACTGGAACCTGGGAACCAGGCCGGGTGCGCGACATGACCCGGTGACCCGGGGCCGGGTTAACGAGCTGTCCAGGGGACCCGGGCCGGGGACCCGACAGGACCCGGTGATCCTTCGCTGGTGTCCCGATGCAACCCGGGGACCCGGGCCGGGGACCCCACGTGACCCAGGGACCTGGGGCCGGGGATGTCACCCGACACTGGTACCCGGGGCAGCAACACGATACGACCCGGGGACCTGGGTCCGGGGTCCCGACCTGACCCGGTGACCTGGGGCCAGGGTAACCACCTGACCCGGGGACCCGGGCCGGGGACCCGGTATGACTCCGTCTCCCGGGGCCGGGGTGGTCACCTGACACTGGTACCCGGGACAGCGACCCGACATGACCCGGTGACCCGGGGCCGGGGTAACGACCTATTCAGGGGACCTGGGCCGGGGACCCAACAGGACCCGGTGATCTGGGGCTTGGGTAAAAACCTGTCCCGGGGACCCGGGCTGGGTCCCGACATGACCCGGTGACCTGATTCCGGGGTGCCGACCTGACCCGGTGACCTGGGGCTGTGGTGTCGACCGGACTCGGGGACCTGGTCCGGTGTCCCGTCATGACCCGGGGACCTGGGGTCGGGGTGGTCACCAGACCATTGTACCCAGGCCGTTGAGTCGACATGACCCTGTGACCCGGGGCCTGGGTAAAAATCCAACCCGGGGACCCGGGCATGGGACGTGACATGACCCGACCTGGGTCCGGGGTCCCGACCTGACCCGGTGACCTGGGGCCGGTGTCCCCACGTGACCCGCTGACCTGGGTCTGGGCTCCCCACGTGACCCGGTGACCTGGGGACGGTGTCCCCACGTGACCCGGGGTCCTGGTGCCGGGGTGGTCATCGGAATCTGGGAACCAGGCTGGGTACCAGACATGACCAGGTGACCTGGGGCCGGGGTCCCCACGTGACCCGCTGACCTGGGGCCGGTGTCCCCACGTGACCCGGGGTCCTGATGCCGGGGTGGTCATCGGAACATGGGAACCAGGCCAGGTACCCGACACGACCCGGTGACCCGGGGCTGTGGTGTCGACGGACTCGTGGACCTGGGTTCGGGGTCCCGACCTGACGCGGTGAACTGGGGCCGGTGTCCCCACGTGACCCGGGGTCCTGGTGGCGGGGTCCCCACGTGACCCGCTGACCTGGGGCCGGGGTCCCCACGTGACCCGGGGTCCTGGTGCCGGGGTGGTCACCGGAACGTGGGAACCAGGCCGGGTGCGCGACATGACCCGGTGACCCGGGGCCGGGTTAACGACCTGTCCAGGGGACCCGGGCCGGGGAAACGACAGGACCCGGTGATCCTTCGCTGGTGTCCCGATACAACCCGGGGACCCGGGCCGGGGACCCCACGTGACCCGGGGACCTGGGTCCGGGGTCCCGACCTGACCCGGTGACCTGGGGCCAGGGTAACCACCTGACCCGGGGACCCGGGCCGGGGACCCGGTATGACTCCGTCTCCCGGGGCCGGGGTGGTCACCTGACACTGGTACCCGGGACAGCGACCCGACATGACCCGGTGACCCGGGGCCGGGGTAACGACCTGTCCAGGGGACCTGGGCCGGGGACCCGACAGGACCCGGTGACCTGGTTCCGGGGTGCCGACCTGACCCGGTGACCTGGGGCTGTGGTGTCGACCGGACTCGGGGACCTGGTCCGGTGTCCCGTCATGACCCGGGGACCTGGGGTCGGGGTGGTCACCAGACCCTTGTACCCAGGCCGTTGAGCCGACATGACCCTGTGACCCGGGGCCTGGGTAAAAATCCAAGCCGGGGCCCCGGGCATGGGACGTGACATGACGCGACCTGGGTCCGGGGTCCCGACCTGACCCGGTGACCTGGGGCCGGTGTCCCCACGTGACCCGCAGACCTGGGTCCGGGGTACCAGATATGACCAGGTGACCTGGGGCCGGTTTTCCCACGTGACCCGGTCACCTGTGGCCGGTGTCCCCACGTGACCCGGGGTCCTGGTGACGGGGTGGTCATCGGAACCTGGGAACCAAGCTGGATACCAGACATGACCAGGTGATCTGGGTCCGGGGTCCCCACGTGACCCGCTGACCTGGGGTCGGGGTCCCCACGTGACCCGGGGTCCTGGTGCCGGGTTGGTCATCGGAACCTGGGAACCAGGCCAGGTACCCGACACGACCCGGTGACCCAGGGCTGTGGTGTCGACGGACTCGTGGACCTGGGTTCGGGGTCCCGACCTGACGCGGTGACCTGGGGCCGGTGTCCCCACGTGACCCTCTGACCTGGGTCCGGGGTCCCCACGTGACCCGCTAACCTGGGTCCGGTGTCCCCACGTGACCCGGGGTCCTGGTGCCGGGGTGGTCACCGGAACGTGGAAACCAGGCCGGGTGCGCGACATGACCCGGTGACCCGGGGCCGGGTTAACGACCTGTTCAGGGGACCCGGGCCGGGGACCCGACAGGACCCGGTGATCTGGGGCTTGGGTAAAAACTAGTCCCGGGGACCCGGGCTGGGTCCCGACCTGACCCGGTGACCTGGGGCTGTGGTGCCGACCTGACCCGGTGACCTGGGGCTGTGGTGTCGACCGGACTCGGGGACCTGGTCCGGTGTCCCGTAATGACCCGGGGAACTGGGGTCGGGGTGGTCACCAGACCCTTGTACCCAGGCCGTTGACCCAACATGACCCTGTGACCCGGGGCCTGGGTAAAAATCCAACCCGGGGACCCGGGCATGGGACGTGACATGACCCGACCTGGGTCCGGGGTCCCGACCTGACCCGGTGACCTGGGGCCGGTGTCCCCACGTGACCCGGGGTCCTGGTGCCGGGGTCCCCACGTGACCCACTGACCTGTGTCCAAGGTCCCCACGTGACCCGGTGACCTGGGGCCGGTGTCCGCACGTGACCCGCTGACCTGGGTCCGGGGTCCCCACGTGACCCGGTCACCTGGGGCCGGTGTCCCCACGTGACTCGCTGACCTGGGGCCGGGGTCCCCACGTGACCCGGGGTCCTGGTGCCGGGGTGGTCACCGGAACGTGGGAACCAGGCCGGGTGCGCGACATGACCCGGTGACCCGGGGCCGGGTTAACGACCTGTCCAGGGGACCCAGGCCGGGGACCCGATATGACTCCTTCTCCCGGGGCCGGGGTGGTCACCTGACACTGGTACCCGGGACAGCGACCCGACATGAGCCCGTGACCCGGGGCTGGGGTAACGACCTGTCCAGGGGACCTGGGCCGGGGACCTGACATGACCCGGTGATCTGGGGCTTGGGTAAAAACCCGTCCCGGGGACCCGGGCTGGGTCTCGACATGACCCGGTGACCTGGTTCCGGGGTGCCGAACTGACCCGGTGACCTGGGGCCGGGGTCCCCACGTGACCCGCTGACCTGGGTCCGGGGTCCCCACGTGACCCGGGGTCCTGGTGCCGGGGTGATCACCGGAACGTGGGAACCAGGCCGGGTGCACGACATGACCCGGTGACCCGGGGCCGGGTTAACGACCTGTCCAGGGGACCCGGGCCGGGGACCCGACAGGACCCGGTGATCCTTCGCTGGTGTCCCGATGCAACCCGGGGACCCGGGCCGGGGACCCCATGTGACCCAGGGACCTGGGGCCGGGGATGTCACCCGACACTGGTACCCGGGGCAGCGACCCGATACGACCCGGGGACCTGGGTCCGGGGTCCCGACCTGACCCGGTGACCTGGGGCCAGGGTAACCACCTGACCCGGGGACCCGGGCCGGGGACCCGGTATGACTCCGTCTCCCGGGGCCGGGGTGGTCACCTGACACTGGTACCCGGGACAGCGACCCGACATGACCCCGTGACCCGGGGCCGGGGTAACGACCTGTCCAGGGGACCTGGGCCGGGGTCCCGACAGGACCCGGTGATCTGGGGCTTGGGTAAAAACCCGTCCCGGGGACCCGGGCTGGGTCCCAACATGACCCGGTGACCTGGTTCCGGGGTGCCGACCTGACCCGGTGACCTGGGGCTGTGGTGTCGACCGGACTCGGGGACCTGGTCCGGTATCCCGTCATGACCCGGGGACCTGGGGTCGGGGTGGTCACCAGACCCTTGTACCCAGGCCGTTGACCCGACATGACCCTGTGACCCGGGGCCTGGGTAAAAATCCAACCCGGGGACCCGGGCATGGGACGTGACATGACCCGCTGACCTGGGTCCGGGGTCCCCACGTGACCCGGTGACCTGGGGCCGGTGTCCCCACGTGACCCGGGGTCCTGGTGCCGGTGTCCCCACGTGACCCGCTGACCTGGGTCCGGGGTCCCCACGTGACCCGGTGACCTGGGGCCGGTGTCCCCACGTGACACGCTGACCTGGGTCCGGGGTCCCCACGTGACCCGGTGACCTGGGGCCGGTGTCCCCACGTGACCCGCTGACCTGGGGCCGGGGTCCCCACGTGACCCGGGGTCCTGGTGCCGGGGTGGTCATCGGAACCTGGGAACCAGGCTGGGTACCAGACATGACCAGGTGACCTGGGTCCGGGGTCCCCACGTGACCCGCTGACCTGGGGCCGGTGTCCCCACGTGACCCGGGGTCCTGGTGCCGGGGTGGTCACCGGAACCTGGGAACCAGGCCGGGTGCGCGACATGACCCTGTGACCCGGGGCCGGGTTAACGACCTGTCCAGGGGACCCGGGCCGGGGACCCGACAGGACCCGGTGATCCTTCGCTGGTGTCCCGATGCAACCCGGGGACCCGGGCCGGGGACCCCACGTGACCCGAGGACCTGGGGCCGGGGATGTCACCCGACACTGGTACCCGGGGCAGCGACCCGATACGACCCGGGGACCTGGGTCCGGGGTCCCGACCTGACCCGGTGACCTGGGGCCAGGGTAACCACCTGACCCGGGGACCCGGGCCGGGGACCCGGTATGACTCCGTCTCCCGGGGCCGGGGTGGTCACCTGACACTGGTACCCGGGACAGCGACCCGACATGACCCGGTGACCCGGGGCCGGGGTAACGACCGGTCCAGGGGACATGGGCCGGGGTCCCGACATGACCCGGTGATCTGGGGCTTGGGTAAAATCCCGTCCCGGGGACCCGGGCTGGGTCCCGACATGACCCGGTGACCTGGATCCGGGGTGCCGACCTGACCCGGTGACCTGGGGCTGTGGTGTCGACCGGACTCGGGGACCTGGTCCGGTGTCCCGTCATGACCCGGGGACCTGGGGTCGGGGTGGTCACCAGACCCTTGTACCCAGGCCGTTGACCCGACATGACCCTGTGACCCGGGGCCTGGGTAAAAATCCAACCCGGGGACCCGGGCATGGGACGTGACATGACCCGCTGACCTGGGTCCGGGGTCCCGACCTGACCCGGTGACCTGGGTCCGGGGTGCCGAACTGACCCGGTGACCTGGGTCCGGGGTCCCCACGTGAACCGGTGACCTGGTGCCGGGGTCCCCACGTGACCCGGTCACCTGGGGCCGGTGTCCCCACGTGACACGCTGACCTGGGTCCGGGGTCCCCACGTGACCCGGTGACCTGGGGCCGGTGTCCCCACGTGACCCGCTGACCTGGGGCCGGTGTCCCCACGTGACCCGGGGTCCTGGTGCCGGGGTGGTCATCGGAACCTGGGAACCAGGCTGGGTACCAGACATGACCAGGTGACCTGGGGCCGGGGTCCCCACGTGACCCGCTGACCTGGGGCCGGTGTCCCCACGTGACCCGGGGTCCTGGTGCCGGGGTGGTCACCGGAACGTGGGAACCAGGCCGGGTGCGCGACATGACCCGGTGACCCGGGGCCGGGTTAACGACCTGTCCAGGGGACCCGGGCCGGGGACCCGACAGGACCCGGTGATCCTTCGCTGGTGTCCCGATGCAACCCGGGGACCCGGGCCGGGGACCCCACGTGACCCGAGGACCTGGGGCCGGGGATGTCACCCGACACTGGTACCCGGGGCAGCGACCCGATACGACCCGGGGACCTGGGTCCGGGGTCCCGACCTGACCCGGTGACCTGGGGCCAGGGTAACCACCTGACCCGGGGACCCGGGCCGGGGACCCGGTATGACTCCGTCTCCCGGGGCCGGGGTGGTCACCTGACACTGGTACCCGGGACAGCGACCCGACATGACCCGGTGACCCGGGGCCGGATTAACGACCGGTCCAGGGGACATGGGCCGGGGTCCCGACATGACCCGGTGATCTGGGGCTTGGGTAAAATCCCGTCCCGGGGACCCGGGCTGGGTCCCGACATGACCCGGTGACCTGGATCCGGGGTGCCGACCTGACCCGGTGACCTGGGGCTGTGGTGTCGACCGGACTCGGGGACCTGGTCCGGTGTCCCGTCATGACCCGGGGACCTGGGGTCGGGGTGGTCACCAGACCCTTGTACCCAGGCCGTTGAGTCGACATGACCCTGTGACCCGGGGCCTGGGTAAAAATCCAACCCGGGGACCCGGGCATGGGACGTGACATGACCCGCTGACCTGGGTCCGGGGTCCCGACCTGACCCGGTGACCTGGGTCCGGGGTGCCGAACTGACCCGGTGACCTGGGGCCGGGGTCCCCACGTGACCCGTTGACCTGGGGCCGGTGTCCCCACGTGACCCGGGGTCCTGGTGCCGGGGTGGTCACCGGAACGTGGGAACCAGGCCGGGTGCGCGACATGACCCAGTGACCCGGGGCCGGGTTAATGACCTGTCCAGGGGACCCAGGCCGGGGACCCGACAGGACCCGGTGATCCTTCGCTGGTGTCCCAATGCAACCCGGGGACCCGGGCCGGGGACCCCACGTGACCCGGGGACCTGGGGCCGGGGATGTCACCCGACACTGGTACCCGGGGCAGCGACCCGATACGACCCGGGGACCTGGGTCCGGGGTCCCGACCTGACCCGGTGACCTGGGGCCAGGGTAACCACCTGACCCGGGGACCCGGGCCGGGGACCCGGTATGACTCCGTCTCCCGGGGCCGGGGTGGTCACCTGACACTGGTACCCGGGACAGTGACCCGACATGACCCCGTGACCCGGGGCCGGGGTAACGACCTGTCCAGGGGACCTGGGCCGGGGACCCGACAGGACCCGGTGATCTGGGGCTTGGGTAAAAACCCGTCCCGGGGACCCGGGCTGGGTCCCGACATGACCCGGTGACCTGGTTCCGGGGTGCCGAACTGACCCGGTGACCTGGGGCCGGTGTCCCCACGTGACCCGCTGACCTGGGGCCGGTGTCCCCACGTGACCGGGGTCCTGGTGCCGGTGTGGTCACCGGAACCTGGGAACCAGGCCGGGTGCGCGACATGACCCGGTGACCCGGGGCCGGGTTAACGACCTGTCCAGGGGACCCGGGCCGGGGACCCGACAGGACCCGGTGATCCTTCGCTGGTGTCCCGATGCAACCCGGGGACCCGGGCCGGGGACACCACGTGACCCGGGGACCTGGGGCCGGGGATGTCACCC
Source organism: Somateria mollissima (assembly GCA_951411735.1). Classification (NCBI taxonomy): domain Eukaryota; kingdom Metazoa; phylum Chordata; class Aves; order Anseriformes; family Anatidae; genus Somateria; species Somateria mollissima. The sequence goes on from CATOCB010000428.1 coordinate 27,027, forward strand.
GACACTGGTACCCGGGGCAGCGACCCGATACGACCCGGGGACCTGGGTCCGGGGTCCCGACCTGACCCGGTGACCTGGGGCCAGGGTAACCACCTGACCCGGGGACCCGGGCCGGGGACCCGGTATGACTCCGTCTCCCTGGGCCGGGGTGGTCACCTGACACTGGTACCCGGGACAGCGACCCGACATGACCCGGTGACCCGGGGCCGGGGTAACGACCTGTCCAGGGGACCTGGGCCGGGGTCCCGACAGGACCCGGTGATCTGGGGCTTGGGTAAAAACCCGTCCCGGGGACCCGGGCTGGGTCCCGACATGACCCGGTGACCTGGTTCCGGGGTGCCGACCTGACCCGGTGACCTGGGGCTGTGGTGTCGACCGGACTCGGGGACCTGGTCCGGTGTCCCGCATGACCCGGGGACCTGGGGTCGGGGTGGTCACCAGACCCTTGTACCCAGGCCGTTGACCCGACATGACCCTGTGACCCGGGGCCTGGGTAAAAATCCAACCCGGGGACCCGGGCATGGGACGTGACATGACCCGCTGACCTGGGTCCGGGGTCCCGACCTGACCCGGTGACCTGGGGCCGGTGTCCCCACGTGACCCGCTGACCTGGGGCCGGGGTCCCCACGTGACCCGCTGACCTGGGGCCGGGGTCCCCACGTGACCCGGGGTCCTGGTGCCGGGGTGGTCACCGGAACCTGGGAACCAGGCCGGGTGCGCGACATGACCCGGTGACCCGGGGCCGGGTTAACGACCTGTCCAGGGGACCCGGGCCGGGGACCCGACAGGACCCGGTGATCCTTCGCTGGTGTCCCGATGCAACCCGGGGACCCGGGCCGGGGACCCCACGTGACCCGGGGACCTGGGGCCGGGGATGTCACCCGACACTGGTACCCGGGGCAGCGACCCGATACGACCCGGGGACCTGGGTCCGGGGTCCCGACCTGACCCGGTGACCTGGGGCCAGGGTAACCACCTGACCCGGGGACCCGGGCCGGGGACCCGGTATGACTCCGTCTCCCGGGGCCGGGGTGGTCACCTGACACTGGTACCCGGGACAGCGACCCGACATGACCCGGTGACCCGGGGCCGGGGTAACGACCTGTCCAGGGGACCTGGGCCGGGGTCCCGACAGGACCCGGTGATCTGGGGCTTGGGTAAAAACCCATCCCGGGGACCCGGGCTGGGTCCCGACATGACCCGGTGACCTGGTTCCGGGGTGCCGAACTGACCCAGTGACCTGGGGCCGGTGTCCCCACGTGACCCACTGACCTGGGGCCGGTGTCCCCACGTGACCCGGGGTCCTGGTGCCGGGGTGGTCACCGGAACCTGGGAACCAGGCCGGGTGCGCGACATGACCCGGTGACCCGGGGCCGGGTTAACGACCTGTCCAGGGGACCCGGGCCGGGGACCCGACAGGACCCGGTGATCCTTCGCTGGTGTCCCGATGCAACCCGGGGACCCGGGCCGGGGACCCCACGTGACCCGGGGACCTGGGGCCGGGGATGTCACCCGACACTGGTACCCGGGGCAGCGACCCGATACGACCCGGGGACCTGGGTCCGGGGTCCCGACCTGACCCGGTGACCTGGGCCAGGGTAACCACCTGACCCGGGGACCCGGGCCGGGGACCCGGTATGACTCCGTCTCCCGGGGCCGGGGTGGTCACCTGACACTGGTACCCGGGACAGCGACCCGACATGACCCGGTGACCCGGGGCCGGGGTAACGACCTGTCCAGGGGACCTGGGCCGGGGACCCGACAAGACCCGGTGATCTGGGGCTTGGGTAAAAACCCGTCCCGGGGACCCGGGCTGGGTCCCGACATGACCCGGTGACCTGGTTCCGGGGTGCCGACCTGACCCGGTGACCTGGGGCTGTGGTGTCGACCGGACTCGGGGAACTGGTCCGGTGTCCCGCATGACCCGGGGACCTGGGGTCGGGGTGGTCACCAGACCCTTGTACCTAGGCCGTTGACCCGACATGACCCTGTGACCCGGGGCCTGGGTAAAAATCCAACCCGGGGACCCGGGCATGGGACGTGACAAGACCCGACCTGGGTCCGGGGTCCCGACCTGACCCGGTGACCTGGGTCCGGGGTCCCCACGTGACCCGCTGACCTGGGTCCGGTGTCCCCACGTGACCCGGTGACCTGGGGCCGGTGTCCCCACGTGACCCGCTGACCTGGGCCCGGGGTCCCCACGTGAACCGGTGACCTGGGGCCGGGGTCCCCACGTGACCCGGTCACCTGGGGCCGGTGTCCCCACGTGACCCGGGGTTCTGGTGCCGGGGTGGTCATCGGAACCTGGGAACCAGGCTGGGTACCAGACATGACCAGGTGACCTGGGGCCGGGGTCCCCACGTGACCCGCTGACCTGGGGCCGGGGTCCCCACGTGACCCGGGGTCCTGGTGCCGGGGTGGTCACCGGAACGTGGGAACCAGGCCGGGTGCGCGACATGACCCGGTGACCCGGGGCCGGGTTAACGACCTGTCCAGGGGACCCGGGCCGGGGACCCGACAGGACCCGGTGATCCTTCGCTGGTGTCCCGATGCAACCCGGGGACCCGGGCCGGGGACCCCACGTGACCCGGGGACCTGGGGCCGGGGATGTCACCCGACACTGGTACCCGGGGCAGCGACCCGATACGACCCGGGGACCCGGGCCGGGGACCCGGTATGACTCCGTCTCCCGGGGCCGGGGTGGTCACCTGGCACTGGTACCCGGGACAGCGACCCGACATGACCCCGTGACCCGGGGCCGGGGTAACGACCTGTCCAGGGGACCTGGGCCGGGGACCCGACAGGACCCGGTGATCTGGGGCTTGGGTAAAAACCCGTCCCGGGGACCCGGGCTGGGTCCCGACATGACCCGGTGACCTGGTTCCGGGGTGCCGACCTGACCCGGTGACCTGGGGCTGTGGTGTCGACCGGACTCGGGGACCTGGTCCGGTGTCCCGTCATGACCCGGGGAACTGGGGTCGGGGTGGTCACCAGACCGTTGTACCCAGGCCGTTGAGCCGACATGACCCTGTGACCCGGGGCCTGGGTAAAAATCCAACCCGGGGACCCGGGCATGGGACGAGACATGACCCGCTGACCTGGGTCCGGGGTCCCGACCTGACCCGGTGACCTGCGGCCGGTGTCCCCACGTGACCCGCTGACCTGGGTCCGGGGTCCCCACGTGACGCGGTGACCTGGGGCCGGTGTTCCCACGTGACACAGGGTCCTGGTGCCGGGGTCCCCACGTGACCCGCTGACCTGGGTCCGGGGTCCCCACGTGACCCGGTGACCTGGGGCCGGTGTCCCCACGTGACCCGCTGATCTGGGTCCGGGGTCCCCACGTGACCCGGTGACCTGGGGCCGGTGTCCCCACGTGACCCGCTGACCTGGGTCCGGGGTCCCCACGTGACCCGGTGACCTGGGGCCGGTGTCCCCACGTGACCCGGTCACCTGGGGCCGGTGTCCCCACGTGACCCGGGGTCCTGGTGCCGGGGTGGTCATCGGAACCTGGGAATCAGGCTGGGTACCAGACATGACCAGGTGACCTGGGGCCGGGGTCCCCACGTGACCCGCTGACCTGGGGCCGGGGTCCCCACGTGACCCGGGGTCCTGGTGCCAGGGTGGTCACCGGAACCTGGGATCCAGGCCGGGTGCGCGACATGACCCGGTGACCCGGGGCCGGGTTAACGAGCTGTCCAGGGGTCCCGGGCCGGGGACCCGACAGGACCCGGTGATCCTTCGCTGGTGTCCCGATGCAACCCGGGGACACAGGCCGGGGACCCCACGTGACCCGGGGACCTGGGGCCGGGGATGTCACCCGACACTGGTACCCGGGGCAGCGACCCGATACGACCCGGGGACCTGGGTCCGGGGTGCCGACCTGACCCGGTGACCTGGGGCTGTGGTGTCGACCGGACTCGGGGACCTGGTCCGGTGTCCCGTCATGACCCGGGGACCTGGGGTCGGGGTGGTCACAAGACCGTTGTACCCAGGCCGTTGACCCGACATGACCCTGTGACCCGGGGCCTGGGTAAAAATCCAACCCGGGGACCCGGGCATGGGACGTGACATGACCCGCTGACCTGGGTCCGGGGTCCTGACCTGACCCGGTGACCTGGGGCCGGTGTCCCCACGTGACGCACTGACCTGGGTCCGGGGTCCCCACGTGACCCGGTGACCTGGGGCCGGTGTCCCCACGTGACCCGGGGTCCTGGTGCCGGGGTCCCCACGTGACCCGGTGACCTGGGTCCGGGGTCCCCACGTGACCCGGTGACCTGGGGCCGGTGTCCCCACGTGACCCGCTGACCTGGGTCCGGGGTCCCCACGTGACCCGGTGACCTGGGGCAGGTGTCCCCACGTGACCCGCTGACCTGGGTCCGGGGTCCCAAGTAACCCGGTCACCTGCGGCCGGTGTCCCCACGTGACCCGCTGACCTGGGTCCGGGGTCCCCACGTGAACCGGTGACCTGGGGCCGGTGTCCCCACGTGACCCGGTCACCTGGGGCCGGTGTCCCCACGTGACCCGGGGTCCTGGTGCCGGGGTGCTCATCGGAACCTGGGAACCAGGCTGGGTACCAGACATGACCAGGTGACCTGGGTCCGGGGTCCCCACGTGACCCGCTGACCTGGGTCCGGGGTCCCCACGTGACCCGGGGTCCTGATGCCGGGGTGGTCACCGGAACCTGGGAACCAGGCCGGGTGCGCGACATGACCCGGTGACCCGGGGCCGGGTTAACGACCTGTCCAGGGGACCCGGGCCGGGGACCCGACAGGACCCGGTGATCCTTCGCTGGTGTCCCGATGCAACCTGGGGACCCGGGCCGGGGACCCCATGTGACCCGGGGACCTGGGTCCGGGGTCCCGACCTGACCCGGTGACCTGGGGCCAGGGTAACCACCTGACCCGGGGACCCGGGCCGGGGACCCGGTATGACTCCGTCTCCCGGGGCCGGGGTGGTCACCTGACACTGGTACCCGGGACAGCGACCCGACATGACCAGGTGACCTGGGTCCGGTGTCCCCACGTGACCCGGGGACCTGGGGCCGGGGATGTCACCCGACACTGGTACCCGGGGCAGCGACCCGATACGACCCGGGGACCTGGGTCCGGGGTCCCGACCTGACCCGGTGACCTGGGGCCAGGGTAACCACCTGACCCGGGGACCCGGGCCGGGGACCCGGTATGACTCTGTCTCCTGGGGCCGGGGTGGTCACCTGACACTTGTACCCGGGACAGCGACCCGACATGACCCGGTGACCCGGGGCCGGGGTAACGACCTGTCCAGGGGACCTGGGCCGGGGACCCGACAGGACCCGGTGATCTGGGGCTTGGGTAAAAACCCGTCCCGGGGACCCGGGCTGGGTCCCGACATGACCCGGTGACCTGGTTCCGGGGTGCCGACCTGACCCGGGGACCTGGGGCTGTGGTGTCGACCGGACTCGGGGACCTGGTCCGGTGTCCCGCATGACCCGGGGACCTGGGGTCGGGGTGGTCACCAGACCCTTGTACCCAGGCCGTTGACCCGACATGACCCTGTGACCCGGGGCCTGGGTAAAAATCCAACCCGGGGACCCGGGCATGGGACGTGACATGACCCGACCTGGGTCCGGGGTCCCGACCTGACCCGGTGACCTGGGGCCGGGGTCCCCACGTGACCCGGTCACCTGGGGCCGGTGTCCCCACGTGACCCGGTGACCTGGGGCCGGTGTCCCCACGTGACCCGGTCACCTGGGGCCGGTGTCCCCACGTGACCCGGGGTCCTGGTGCCGGGGTGGTCATCGGAACCTGGGAACCAGGCTGGTTACCAGACATGACCAGGTGACCTGGGGCCGGGGTCCCCACGTGACCCGCTGACCTGGGGCCGGGGTCCCCACTTGACCCAGGGTCCTGGTGCCTGGGTGGTCGCCAGAACGTGGGAACCAGGCCGGGTGCGCGACATGACCCGGTGACCCGGGGCCGGGTTAACGACCTGTCCAGGGGACCCGGGCCGGGGACCCGACAGGACCCGGTGATCCTTCGCTGGTGTCCCGATGCAACCCGGGGACCCGGGCCGGGGACCCCACGCGACCCGGGGACCTGGGGCCGGGGATGTCACCCGACACTGGTACCCGGGGCAGCGACCCGATACGACCCGGGTACCCGGGCCGGGGACCTGGTATGACTCCGTCTCCCGGGGCCGGGGTGGTCACCTGACACTGGTACCCGGGACAGCGACCCGACATGACCCCGTGACCCGGGGCCGGGGTAACGACCTGTCCAGGGGACCTGGGCCGGGGACCCGACAGGACCCGGTGATCTGGGGCTTGGGTAAAAACCCGTCCCGGGGACCCGGGCTGGGTCCCGACATGACCCGGTGACCTGGTTCCGGGGTGCCGACCTGACCCGGTGACCTGGGGCTGTGGTGTCGACCGGACTCGGGGACCTGGTCCGGTGTCCCGTCATGACCCGGGGACCTGGGGTCGGGGTGGTCACCAGACCATTGTACCCAGGCCGTTGACCCGACATGACCCTGTGACCCGGGGCCTGGGTAAAAATCCAAGCCGGGGACCCGGGCATGGGACGTGACATGACCCGCTGACCTGGGTCCGGGGTCCCCACGTGACCCGGTGACCTGGGGCCGGTGTCCCCACGTGACCCGGGGTCCTGGTGCCGGGGTCCCCACGTGACCCGCTGACCTGGGTCCGGGGTCCCCACGTGACCCGGTGACCTGGGGCCGGTGTCCCCACGTGACCCGGTGACCTGGGTCCGGGGTCCCCACGTGACCCGGTGACCTGGGGCCGGGGTCCCCACGTGACCCGCTGACCTGGGTCCGGGGTCCCCACGTGACCCGGTGACCTGGGTCCGGGGTCCCCACGTGACCCGGTGACCTGCGGCCGGTGTCCCCACGTGACCCACTGACCTGGGTCCGGGGTCCCCACGTGACCCGGTGACCTGGGGCCGGTGTCCCCACGTGACCCGCTGACCTGGGTCCGGTGTCCCCACGTGACCCGGGGTCCTTGTGCCGGGGTGCTCATCGGAACCTGGGAACCAGGCTGGTTACCAGACATGACCAGGTGACCTGGGGCCGGGGTCCCCACGTGACCCGCTGACCTGGGGCCGGGGTCCCCACGTGACCCGGGGTCCTGGTGCCGGGGTGGTCACCGGAACGTGGGAACCAGGCCGGGTGCGCGACATGACCCGGTGACCCGGGGCCGGGTTAACGACCTGTCCAGGGGACCCGGGCCGGGGACCCGACAGGACCCAGTGATCGTTCGCTGGTGTCCCGATACAACCCGGGGACCCGGGCCAGGGACCCCACGTGACCCGGGGACCTGGGGCCGGGGATGTCACCCGACACTGGTACCCGGGGCAGCGACCCGATACGACCCGGGGACCTGGGTCCGGGGTCCCGACCTGACCCAGTGACCTGGGGCCAGGGTAACCACCTGACCCGGGGACCCGGGCCGGGGACCCGGTATGACTTTGTCTCCCGGGGCCGGGGTGGTCACCTGACACTGGTACCCGGGACAGCGACCCGACATGACCCCGTGACCCGGGGCCGGGGTAACGACCTGTCCCGGGGACCCGGGCTGGGTCCAGACATGACCCGGTGACCTGGTTCCGGGGTGCCGACCTGACCCGGTGACCTGGGGCTGTGGTGTCGACCGGACTCGGGGACCTGGTCCGGTGTCCCGTCATGACCCGGGGACCTGGGGTCGGGGTGGTCACCAGACCCTTGTACTCAGGCCGTTGACCCGACATGACCCTGTGACCCGGGGCCTGGGTAAAAATCCAACCCGGGGACCCGGGCATGGGACGTGACATGACCCGACCTGGGTCCGGGGTCCCGACCTGACCCGGTGACCTGGGGCCGGTGTCCCCACGTGACCCGCTGACCTGGGTCCGGGGTCCCCACGTGACCCGGGGACCTGGGGCCGGTGTCCCCACGTGACCCGCTGACCTGGGTCCGGTGTCCCCTCGTGACCCGGGGTCCTGGTGCCGGGGTGCTCATCGGAACCTGGGAACCAGGCTGGGTACCAGACATGACCAGGTGACCTGGGGCCGGGGTCCCCACGTGACCCGCTGACCTGGGGCTGGGGTTCCCACGTGACCCGGGGACCTGCGGCCGGGGATGTCACCCGACACTGGTACCCGGGGCAGCGACCCGATACGACCCGGGGACCTGGGTCCTAGGTCCCGACCTGACCCGGTGACCTGGGGCCAGGGTAACCACCTGACCCGGGGACCCGGGCCGGGGACCCGGTATGACTCCGTCTCCCGGGGCCGGGGTGGTCACCTGACACTGGTACCCGGGACAGCGACCCGACATGACCCGGTGACCCGGGGCCGGGGTAACGACCTGTCCAGGGGACCTGGGCCGGGGTCCCGACAGGACCCGGTGATCTGGGGCTTGGGTAAAAACCCGTCCCGGGGACCCGGGCTGGGTCCCGACATGACCCGGTGACCTGGTTCCGGGGTGCCGAACTGACCCGGTGACCTGGGGCTGTGGTGTCGACCGGACTCGGGGACCTGGTCCGGTGTCCCGCATGACCCGGGGACCTGGGGTCGGGGTGGTCACCAGACACTTGTACCCAGGCCGTTGAGCCGACATGACCCTGTGACCCGGGACCGGGGTAAAAATCCAACCCAGGGACCCGGGCATGGGACGTGACATGACCCGACCTGGGTCCGGGGTCCCGACCTGACCCGGTGACCTGGGGCCGGTGTCCCCACGTGACCCGCTGACCTGGGGCCGGGGTCCCCACGTGACCCGGTGACCTGGGGCTGGTGTCCCCACGTGACCCGCTGACCTGGGTCCGGGGTCCCCACGTGACCCGCTAACCTGGGGCCGGTGTCCCCACGTGACCCGGTGACCTGGGGCCGGTGTCCCCACGTGACGCGCTGACCTGTGTCCGGGGTCCCCACGTGACCCGGTGACCTGGGGCCGGTGTCCCCACGTGACCCGGTGACCTGGGTACGGGGTCCCCACGTGACCCGGTGACCTGGTGCCGGGGTCCCCACGTGACCCGCTGACCTGGGTCCGGGGTCCCCACGTGACCCGGTCACCTGGGGCCGGTGTCCCCACGTGACCCGCTGACCTGGGTCCGGGGTCCCCACGTGACCCGCTGACCTGGGGCCGGGGTCCCCACGTGACCCGGGGTCCTGATGCCGGGGTGGTCACCGGAACCTGGGAACCAGGCCGGGTGCGCGACATGACCCGGTGACCCGGGGCCGGGTTAACGAGCTGTCCAGGGGACCCGGGCCGGGGACCCGACAGGACCCGGTGATCCTTCGCTGGTGTCCCGATGCAACTCGGGGACCCGGGCCGGGGACCCCACGTGACCCGGGGACCTGGGGCCGGGGATGTCACCCGACACTGGTACCCGGGGCAGCGACCCGATACGACCCGGGGACCTGGGTCCGGGGTCCCGATCTGACCCTATGACCTGGGGCCAGGGTAACCACCTGACCCGGGGACCCGGGCCGGGGACCCGGTATGACTCCGTCTCCCGGGGCCGGGGTGGTCACCTGACACTGGTACCCGGGACAGCAACCCGACATGACCCGGTGACCCGGGGCCGGGGTAACGACCTGTCCAGGGGACTTGGGCCGGGGACCCGACAGGACCCGGTGATCTGGGGCTTGGGTAAAAACCCGTCCCGGGGACCCGGGCTGGGTCCCGACATGACCCGGTGACCTGGTTCCGGGGTGCAGAACTGACCCGGTGACCTGGGGCCGGTGTCCCCACGTGACCCGCTGACCTGGGGCCGGTGTCCCCACGTGACCCGGGGTCCAGGTGCCGGGGTGCTCATCGGAACCTGGGAACCAGGCTGGGTACCAGACATGACCAGGTGACCTGGGGCCGGGGTCCCGACCTGACCCGGTGACCTGGGGCCGGTGTCCCCACGTGACCCGCTGACCTCGGTCCGGGGTCCCCACGTGACCCTGTGACCTGGGGTCGGTGTCCCCACGTGACCCGCTGACCTGGGTCCGGGGTCCCCACGTGACCCGGTGACCTGGGGCCGGTGTCCCCACGTGACCCGGTCACCTGGGGCCGGTGTCCCCACGTGACCCGGGGTCTTGGTGCCGGGGTGCTCATCGGAACCTGGGAACCAGGCTGGGTACCAGACATGACCAGGTGACCTGGGGCCGGGGTCCCCACGTGACCCGCTGACCTGGGGCCGGGGTCCCCACGTGACCCGGGGTCCTGGTGCCGGGGTGGTCACCGGAACGTGGGAACCAGGCCGGGTGCGCGACATGACCCGGTGACCCGGGGCCGGGTTAACGACCTGTCCAGGGGACCCGGGCCGGGGACCCGACAGGACCCGGTGATCCTTCGCTGGTGTCCCGATGCAACCCGGGGACCCGGGCCGGGGACCCCACGTGACCCGGGGACCTGGGGCCGGGGATGTCACCCGACACTGGTACCCGGGGCAGCGACCCGATACGACCCGGGGACCTGGGTCCGGGGTCCCGATCTGACCCGGTGACCTGGGGCCAGGGTAACCACCTGACCCGGGGACCCGGGCCCTGGACCCGGTATGACTCCGTCTCCCGGGGCCGGGGTGGTCACCTGACACTGGTACCCGGGACAGCGACCCGACATGACCTGGTGACCCAGGGCCGGGGTAACGACCTGTCCAGGGGACCTGGGCCGGGGTCCCGACAGGACCCGGTGATCTGGGGCTTGGGTAAAAACCCGTCCTGGGGACCCGGGCTGGGTCCCGACATGACCCGGTGACCTGGTTCCGGGGTGCCGACCTGACCCGGTGACCTGGGGCTGTGGTGTCGACCGGACTCGGGGACCTGGTCCGGTGTCCCGTCATGACCCAGGGACCTGGGGTCGGGGTGGTCACCAGACCCTTGTACCCAGGCCATTGACCCGACATGACCCTGTGACCCGGGGCCGGGGTAAAAATCCAACCCGGGGACCCGGGCATGGGACGTGACATGACCCGACCTGGGTCCGGGGTCCCGACCTGACCCGGTGACCTGGGGCCGGTGTCCCCACGTGACCCGCTGACCTGGGGCCGGGGTCCCCACGTGACCCGGGGACCTGGGGCTGGTGTCCCCACGTGACCCGCTGACCTGGGTCCGGGGTCCCCACGTGACCCGCTGACCTGGGTCCGGGGTCCCCACGTGACCCGGTGACCTGGGGCCGGTGTCCCCACGTGACGCGCTGACCTGGGTCCGGGGTCCCCACGTGACCCGGTGACCTGGGTCCGGTGTCCCCACGTGACCCGGTGACCTGGGGCCGGTGTCCCCATGTGACCCGCTGACCTGGGTCCGGGGTCCCCACGTGACCCACTGACCTGGGGCCGGTGTCCCCACGTGACCCGCTGACCTGGGTCCGGGGTCCCCACGTGACCCGCTGACCTGGGGCCGGTGTCCCCACGTGACCCGGGGTCCTGATGCCGGGGTGGTCACCGGAAACTGGGAACCAGGCCGGGTGCGCGACATGACCCGGTGACCCGGGGCCGGGTTAACGACCTGTCCAGGGGACCCGGGCCGGGGACCCGACAGGACCCGGTGATCCTTCGCTGGTGTCCCGATGCAACCCGGGGACCCGGGCCGGGGACCCCACGTGACCCGGGGACCTGGGGCCGGGGATGTCACCCGACACTGGTACCCGGGGCAGCGACCCGATACGACCCGGGGACCTGGGTCCGGGGTCCCGACCTGACCCGGTGACCTGGGGCCAGGGTAACCACCTGACCCGGGGACCTGGGCCGGGGACCCGGTATGACTCCGTCTCCCGGGGCCGGGGTGGTCACCTGACACTGGTACCCGGGACAGCGACCCGACATGACCCGGTGACCCGGGGCCGGGGTAACGACCTGTCCAGGGGACCTGGGCCGGGGTCCCGACAGGACCCGGTGATCTGGGGCTTGGGTAAAAACCCGTCCCGGGGACCCGGGCTGGGTCCCGACATGACCCGGTGACCTGGTTCTGGGGTGCCGACCTGACCCGGTGACCTGGGGCTGTGGTGTCGACCGGACTCGGGGACCTGGTCCGGTGTCCCGTCATGACCCAGGGACCTGGGGTCGGGGTGGTCACCAGACCCTTGTACCCAGGCCGTTGACCCGACATGACCCTGTGACCCAGGGCCTGGGTAAAAATCCAAGCCGGGGACCCGGGCATGGGACGTGACATGACCCGCTGACCTGGGTCCGGGGTCCCCACGTGACCCGCTGACCTGGGTCCGGGGTCCACACGTGACCCGGTGACCTGGGGCCGGTGTCCCCACGTGACCCGCTGACCTGGGTCCGGGCTCCCCACGTGACCCGGTGACCTGGGTCCGGTGTCCCCACGTGACCCGGGGTCCTGGTGCCGGGGTCCCCACGTGACCCGCTGACCTGGGTCCGGGGTCCCCACGTGACCCGGTGACCTGGGGCCGGTGTCCCCACGTGACCCGCTGACCTGGGTCCGGGGTCCCCACGTGACCCGGTGACCTGGGGCCGGTGTCCCCACGTGACCTGCTGACCTGGGTCCGGGGTCCCCACGTGACCCGCTGACCTGGGTCCGGGGTCCACACGTGACCCGGTGACCTGGGGCCGGTGTCCCCACTTGACCCGCTGACCTCGGTCCGGGGTCCCCACGTGACCCGCTGACCTGGGGCCGGTGTCCCCACGTGACCCGGTCACCTGGGTCCGGTGTCCCCACATGACCCGGGGTCCTGGTGCCGGGGTGCTCATCGGAACCTGGGAACCAGGCTGGGTACCAGACATGACCAGGTGACCTGGGGCCGGGGTCCCCACGTGACCCGCTGACCTGGGTCCGGGGTCCACACGTGACCCGGTGACCTGGGGCCGGTGTCCCCACTTGACCCGCTGACCTCGGTCCGGGGTCCCCACGTGACCCGCTGACCTGGGGCCGGTGTCCCCACGTGACCCGGTCACCTGGGTCCGGTGTCCCCACGTGACCCGGGGTCCTGGTGCCGGGGTGCTCATCGGAACCTGGGAACCAGGCTGGTTACCAGACATGTCCAGGTGACCTGGGACCGGGGTCCCCACGTGACCCGCTGACCTGGGGCCGGTGTCCCCACGTGACCCGGGGTCCTGGTGCCGGGGTGGTCACCGGAACGTGGGAACCAGGCCGGGTGCGCGACATGACCCGGTGACCCGGGGCCGGGTTAACGAGCTGTCCAGGGGACCCGGGCTGGGGACCCGACAGGACCCGGTGATCCTTCGCTGGTGTCCCGATGCAACCCGGGGACCCGGGCCGGGGACCCCACGTGACCCGGGGACCTGGGGCCGGGGATGTCACCCGACACTGGTACCCGGGGCAGCGACCCGATACGACCCGGGGACCTGGGTCCAGGGTCCCGACCTGACCCGGTGACCTGGGGCCAGGGTAACCACCTGGCCCGTGGACCCGGGCCGGGGACCCGGTATGACTCCTTCTCCCGGGGCCGGGGTGGTCACCTGACACTGGTACCCGGGACAGCGACCCGACATGACCCGGTGACCCGGGGCCGGGGTAATGACCTGTCCAGGGGACCTGGGCCGGGGACCCGACAGGACCCGGTGATCTGGGGCTTGGGTAAAAACCCGTCCCGGGGACCTGGGCTGGGTCCCGAAATGAACCGGTGACCTGGTTCCGGGGTGCCGACCTGACCCGGTGACCTGGGGCCGGTGTCCCCACGTGACCCGCTGACCTGGGGCCGGTGTCCCCACGTGACCCGGGGTCCTGGTGCAGGGGTCCCCACGTGACCCGCTGACCTGGGTCCGGGGTCCCCACGTGACCCGGTGACCTGGGGCCGGTGTCCCCACGTGACCCGCTGACCTGGGTCCGGGGTCCCCACGTGACCCGGTGACCTGGGGCCGGTGTCCCCACGTGACCCGGGGTCCTGGTGCCGGGTTCCCCACGTGACCCGGGGTCCTGGATCCGGGGTCCCCACTTGACCCGGTGACCTGGGGCCGGTGTCCCCACGTGACCCGCTGACCTGGGTCCGGGGTCCCCACGTGACCCGGTCACCTGGGGCCGGTGTCCCCTCGTGATTCGCTGACCTGGGTCCGGGGTCCCCACGTGACCCGGTGACCTGGGTCCGGGGTCCCAACGTGACCCGGTCACCTGGGGCCGGGGTCCCCACGTGACCCGGGGTCCTGGTGCCGGGGTGGTCACCGGAACCTGGGAACCAGGCCGGGTGCGCAACATGACCCGGTGACCCGGGGCCGGGTTAACGACCTGTCCAGGGGACCCGGCCCGGGGACCCGACAGGACCCGGTGATCCTTCGCTGGTGTCCCGATGCAACCCGGGGACCCGGGCCGGGGACCCCACGTGACCCGGGGACCTGGGGCCGGCGATGTCACCCGACACTGGTACCCGGGGCAGCGACCCGATACGACCCGGGGACCTGGGTCCGGGGTCCCGACCTGAACCGGTGACCTGGGGCCAGGGTAACCACCTGACCCGGGGACCCGGGCCGGGGACCGGTATGACTCCGTCTCCCGGGGCCGGGGTGGTCACCTGACACTGGTACCCGGGACAGCGACCCGACATGACCCCGTGACCCGGGGCCGGGGTAACGACCTGTCCAGGGGACCTGGGCCGGGGACCCGACAGGACCCGGTGATCTGGGGCTTGGGTAAAAACCCGTCCCGGGGACCTGGGCTGGGTCCCGACATGATCCGGTGACCTGGTTCCGGGGTGCCGAACTGACCCGGTGACCTGGGGCCGGTGTCCCCACGTGACCCGCTGACCTGGGGCCGGTGTCCCCACGTGACCCGGGGTCCTGGTGCCGGGGTGGTCACCGGAACGTGGGAACCAGGCCGGGTGCGCGACATGACCCGGTGACCCGGGGCCGGGTTAACGACCTGTCCAGGGGACCCGGGCCGGGGACCCGACAGGACCCGGTGATCCTTCGCTGGTGTCCCGATGCAACCCGGGGACCCGGGCCGGGGACCCCACGTGACCCGGGGACCTGGGGCCGGGGATGTCACCCGACACTGGTACCCGGGGCAGCGACCCGATACGACCCGGGGACCTGGGTCCGGGGTCCCGACCTGACCCGGTGACCTGGGGCCAGGGTAACCACCTGACCCGGGGACCTGGGCCGGGGACCCGGTATGACTCCGTCTCCCGGGGCCGGGGTGGTCACCTGACACTGGTACCCGGGACAGCGACCCGACATGACCCGGTGACCCGGGGCCGGGGTAACGACCTGTCCAGGGGACCTGGGCCGGGGTCCCGACAGGACCCGGTGATCTGGGGCTTGGGTAAAAACCCGTCCCGGGGACCCGGGCTGGGTCCCGACATGACCCGGTGACCTGGTTCTGGGGTGCCGACCTGACCCGGTGACCTGGGGCTGTGGTGTCGACCGGACTCGGGGACCTGGTCCGGTGTCCCGTCATGACCCAGGGACCTGGGGTCGGGGTGGTCACCAGACCCTTGTACCCAGGCCGTTGACCCGACATGACCCTGTGACCCAGGGCCTGGGTAAAAATCCAAGCCGGGGACCCGGGCATGGGACGTGACATGACCCGCTGACCTGGGTCCGGGGTCCCCACGTGACCCGGTGACCTGGGGCCGGTGTCCCCACGTGACCCGCTGACCTGGGTCCGGGCTCCCCACGTGACCCGGTGACCTGGGTCCGGTGTCCCCACGTGACCCGGGGTCCTGGTGCCGGGGTCCCCACGTGACCCGCTGACCTGGGTCCGGGGTCCCCACGTGACCCGGTGACCTGGGGCCGGTGTCCCCACGTGACCCGCTGACCTGGGTCCGGGGTCCCCACGTGACCCGGTGACCTGGGGCCGGTGTCCCCACGTGACCTGCTGACCTGGGTCCGGGGTCCCCACGTGACCCGCTGACCTGGGTCCGGGGTCCACACGTGACCCGGTGACCTGGGGCCGGTGTCCCCACTTGACCCGCTGACCTGGGTCCGGGGTCCCCACGTGACCCGCTGACCTGGGGCCGGTGTCCCCACGTGACCCGGTCACCTGGGTCCGGTGTCCCCACGTGACCCGGGGTCCTGGTGCCGGGGTGCTCATCGGAACCTGGGAACCAGGCTGGGTACCAGACATGACCAGGTGACCTGGGGCCGGGGTCCCCACGTGACCCGCTGACCTGGGTCCGGGGTCCACACGTGACCCGGTGACCTGGGGCCGGTGTCCCCACTTGACCCGCTGACCTGGGTCCGGGGTCCCCACGTGACCCGCTGACCTGGGGCCGGTGTCCCCACGTGACCCGGTCACCTGGGTCCGGTGTCCCCACGTGACCCGGGGTCCTGGTGCCGGGGTGCTCATCGGAACCTGGGAACCAGGCTGGTTACCAGACATGTCCAGGTGACCTGGGTCCGGGGTCCCCACGTGACCCGCTGACCTGGGGCCGGTGTCCCCACGTGACCCGGGGTCCTGGTGCCGGGGTGGTCACCGGAACGTGGGAACCAGGCCGGGTGCGCGACATGACCCGGTGACCCGGGGCCGGGTTAACGAGCTGTCCAGGGGACCCGGGCTGGGGACCCGACAGGACCCGGTGATCCTTCGCTGGTGTCCCGATGCAACCCGGGGACCCGGGCCGGGGACCCCACGTGACCCGGGGACCTGGGGCCGGGGATGTCACCCGACACTGGTACCCGGGGCAGCGACCCGATACGACCCGGGGACCTGGGTCCAGGGTCCCGACCTGACCCGGTGACCTGGGGCCAGGGTAACCACCTGGCCCGTGGACCCGGGCCGGGGACCCGGTATGACTCCTTCTCCCGGGGCCGGGGTGGTCACCTGACACTGGTACCCGGGACAGCGACCCGACATGACCCGGTGACCCGGGGCCGGGGTAATGACCTGTCCAGGGGACCTGGGCCGGGGACCCGACAGGACCCGGTGATCTGGGGCTTGGGTAAAAACCCGTCCCGGGGACCTGGGCTGGGTCCCGAAATGAACCGGTGACCTGGTTCCGGGGTGCCGACCTGACCCGGTGACCTGGGGCCGGTGTCCCCACGTGACCCGCTGACCTGGGGCCGGTGTCCCCACGTGACCCGGGGTCCTGGTGCAGGGGTCCCCACGTGACCCGCTGACCTGGGTCCGGGGTCCCCACGTGACCCGGTGACCTGGGGCCGGTGTCCCCACGTGACCCGCTGACCTGGGTCCGGGGTCCCCACGTGACCCGGTGACCTGGGGCCGGTGTCCCCACGTGACCCGGGGTCCTGGTGCCGGGTTCCCCACGTGACCCGGGGTCCTGGATCCGGGGTCCCCACTTGACCCGGTGACCTGGGGCCGGTGTCCCCACGTGACCCGCTGACCTGGGTCCGGGGTCCCCACGTGACCCGGTCACCTGGGGCCGGTGTCCCCTCGTGATTCGCTGACCTGGGTCCGGGGTCCCCACGTGACCCGGTGACCTGGGTCCGGGGTCCCAACGTGACCCGGTCACCTGGGGCCGGGGTCCCCACGTGACCCGGGGTCCTGGTGCCGGGGTGGTCACCGGAACCTGGGAACCAGGCCGGGTGCGCAACATGACCCGGTGACCCGGGGCCGGGTTAACGACCTGTCCAGGGGACCCGGGCCGGGGACCCGACAGGACCCGGTGATCCTTCGCTGGTGTCCCGATGCAACCCGGGGATCCGGGCCGGGGACCCCACGTGACCCGGGGACCTGGGGCCGGCGATGTCACCCGACACTGGTACCCGGGGCAGCGACCCGATACGACCCGGGGACCTGGGTCCGGGGTCCCGACCTGAACCGGTGACCTGGGGCCAGGGTAACCACCTGACCCGTGGACCCGGGCCGGGGACCGGTATGACTCCGTCTCCCGGGGCCGGGGTGGTCACCTGACACTGGTACCCGGGACAGCGACCCGACATGACCCCGTGACCCGGGGCCGGGGTAACGACCTGTCCAGGGGACCTGGGCCGGGGACCCGACAGGACCCGGTGATCTGGGGCTTGGGTAAAAACCCGTCCCGGGGACCTGGGCTGGGTCCCGACATGATCCGGTGACCTGGTTCCGGGGTGCCGAACTGACCCGGTGACCTGGGGCCGGTGTCCCCACGTGACCCGCTGACCTGGGGCCGGTGTCCCCACGTGACCCGGGGTCCTGGTGCCGGGGTGGTCACCGGAACGTGGGAACCAGGCCGGGTGCGCGACATGACCCGGTGACCCGGGGCCGGGTTAACGACCTGTCCAGGGGACCCGGGCCGGGGACCCGACAGGACCCGGTGATCCTTCGCTGGTGTCCCGATGCAACCCGGGGACCCGGGCCGGGGACCCCACGTGACCCGGGGACCTGGGGCCGGGGATGTCACCCGACACTGGTACCCGGGGCAGCGACCCGATACGACCCGGGGACCTGGGTCCGGGGTCCCGACCTGACCCGGTGACCTGGGGCCAGGGTAACCACCTGACCCGGGGACCTGGGCCGGGGACCCGGTATGACTCCGTCTCCCGGGGCCGGGGTGGTCACCTGACACTGGTACCCGGGACAGTGACCCGACATGACCCGGTGACCCGGGGCCGGGGTAACGACCTGTCCAGGGGACCTGGGCCGGGGTCCCGACAGGACCCGGTGATCTGGGGCTTGGGTAAAAACCCGTCCCGGGGACCCGGGCTGGGTCCCGACATGACCCGGTGACCTGGTTCTGGGGTGCCGACCTGACCCGGTGACCTGGGGCTGTGGTGTCGACCGGACTCGGGGACCTGGTCCGGTGTCCCGTCATGACCCAGGGACCTGGGGTCGGGGTGGTCACCAGACCCTTGTACCCAGGCCGTTGACCCGACATGACCCTGTGACCCAGGGCCTGGGTAAAAATCCAAGCCGGGGACCCGGGCATGGGACGTGACATGACCCGCTGACCTGGGTCCGGGGTCCCCACGTGACCCGGTGACCTGGGGCCGGTGTCCCCACGTGACCCGCTGACCTGGGTCCGGGCTCCCCACGTGACCCGGTGACCTGGGTCCGGTGTCCCCACGTGACCCGGGGTCCTGGTGCCGGGGTCCCCACGTGACCCGCTGACCTGGGTCCGGGGTCCCCACGTGACCCGGTGACCTGGGGCCGGTGTCCCCACGTGACCCGCTGACCTGGGTCCGGGGTCCCCACGTGACCCGGTGACCTGGGGCCGGTGTCCCCACGTGACCTGCTGACCTGGGTCCGGGGTCCCCACGTGACCCGCTGACCTGGGTCCGGGGTCCACACGTGACCCGGTGACCTGGGGCCGGTGTCCCCACTTGACCCGCTGACCTGGGTCCGGGGTCCCCACGTGACCCGCTGACATGGGGCCGGTGTCCCCACGTGACCCGGTCACCTGGGTCCGGTGTCCCCACGTGACCCGGGGTCCTGGTGCCGGGGTGCTCATCGGAACCTGGGAACCAGGCTGGTTACCAGACATGTCCAGGTGACCTGGGACCGGGGTCCCCACGTGACCCGCTGACCTGGGGCCGGTGTCCCCACGTGACCCGGGGTCCTGGTGCCGGGGTGGTCACCGGAACGTGGGAACCAGGCCGGGTGCGCGACATGACCCGGTGACCCGGGGCCGGGTTAACGAGCTGTCCAGGGGACCCGGGCTGGGGACCCGACAGGACCCGGTGATCCTTCGCTGGTGTCCCGATGCAACCCGGGGACCCGGGCCGGGGACCCCACGTGACCCGGGGACCTGGGGCCGGGGATGTCACCCGACACTGGTACCCGGGGCAGCGACCCGATACGACCCGGGGACCTGGGTCCAGGGTCCCGACCTGACCCGGTGACCTGGGGCCAGGGTAACCACCTGGCCCGTGGACCCGGGCCGGGGACCCGGTATGACTCCTTCTCCCGGGGCCGGGGTGGTCACCTGACACTGGTACCCGGGACAGCGACCCGACATGACCCGGTGACCCGGGGCCGGGGTAATGACCTGTCCAGGGGACCTGGGCCGGGGACCCGACAGGACCCGGTGATCTGGGGCTTGGGTAAAAACCCGTCCCGGGGACCTGGGCTGGGTCCCGAAATGAACCGGTGACCTGGTTCCGGGGTGCCGACCTGACCCGGTGACCTGGGGCCGGTGTCCCCACGTGACCCGCTGACCTGGGGCCGGTGTCCCCACGTGACCCGGGGTCCTGGTGCAGGGGTCCCCACGTGACCCGCTGACCTGGGTCCGGGGTCCCCACGTGACCCGGTTACCTGGGGCCGGTGTCCCCACGTGACCCGCTGACCTGGGTCCGGGGTCCCCACGTGACCCGGTGACCTGGGGCCGGTGTCCCCACGTGACCCGGGGTCCTGGTGCCGGGTTCCCCACGTGACCCGGGGTCCTGGATCCGGGGTCCCCACTTGACCCGGTGACCTGGGGCCGGTGTCCCCACGTGACCCGCTGACCTGGGTCCGGGGTCCCCACGTGACCCGGTCACCTGGGGCCGGTGTCCCCTCGTGATTCGCTGACCTGGGTCCGGGGTCCCCACGTGACCCGCTGACCTGGGTCCGGGGTCCCAACGTGACCCGGTCACCTGGGGCCGGGGTCCCCACGTGACCCGGGGTCCTGGTGCCGGGGTAGTCACCGGAACCTGGGAACCAGGCCGGGTGCGCAACATGACCCGGTGACCCGGGGCCGGGTTAACGACCTGTCCAGGGGACCCGGGCCGGGGACCCGACAGGACCCGGTGATCCTTCGCTGGTGTCCCGATGCAACCCGGGGACCCGGGCCGGGGACCCCACGTGACCCGGGGACCTGGGGCCGGCGATGTCACCCGACACTGGTACCCGGGGCAGCGACCCGATACGACCCGGGGACCTGGGTCCGGGGTCCCGACCTGAACCGGTGACCTGGGGCCAGGGTAACCACTTGACCCGGGGACCCGGGCCGGGGACCGGTATGACTCCGTCTCCCGGGGCCGGGGTGGTCACCTGACACTGGTACCCGGGACAGCGACCCGACATGACCCGGTGACCCGGGGCCGGGGTAACGACCTGTCCAGGGGACCTGGGCCGGGGACCTGACAGGACCCGGTGATCTGGGGCTTGGGTAAAAACCCGTCCCGGGGACCTGGGCTGGGTCCCGACATGACCCTGTGAACTGGTTCCGGGGTGCCGAACTGACCCGGTGACCTGGGGCCGGTGTCCCCACGTGACCCGCTGACCTGGGTCCGGGGTCCCCACGTGACCCGGGGTCCTGGTGCCGGGGTGCTCATCGGAACCTGGGAACCAGGCTGGTTACCAGACATGACCAGGTGACCTGGGGCCGGGGTCCCCACGTGACCCGCTGACCTGGGGCCGGGGTCCCCACGTGACCCGGGGTCCTGGTGCCGGGGTTGTCACCGGAACCTGGGAACCAGGCCGGGTGCGCGACATGACCCGGTGACCCGGGGCCGGGTTAACGAGCTGTCCAGGGGACCCGGGCCGGGGACCCGACAGGACCCGGTGATCCTTCGCTGGTGTCCCGATGCAACCCGGGGACCCGGGCCGGGGACCCCACGTGACCCGGGGACCTGGGGCCGGGGTCCCGACCTGACCCGGTGACCTGGGGCCAGGGTAACCACCTGACCCGGGGACCCGGGCCGGGGACCCGGTATGACTCCGTCTCCCGGGTCCGGGGTGGTCACCTGACACTGGTACCCGGGACAGCGACCTGACATGACCCCGTGACCCGGGGCCGGGGTAACGACCTGTCCAGGGGACCTGGGCCAGGGACCTGACAGGACCCGGTGATCTGGGGCTTGGGTAAAAACCCGTCCCGGGGACCCGGGCTGCGTCCCGACATGACCCGGTGACCTGGTTCCGGGGTGCCGAACTGACCCGGTGACCTGGGGCCGGTGTCCCCACGTGACCCGCTGACCTGGGGCCGGTGTCCCCACGTGACCCGGGGTCCAGGTGCCGGGGTGCTCATCGGAACCTGGGAACCAGGCTGGGTACCAGACATGACCAGGTGACCTGGGGCCGGGGTCCCGACCTGACCCGGTGACCTGGGGCCGGTGTCCCCACGTGACCCGCTGACCTCGGTCCGGGGTCCCCACGTGACCCTGTGACCTGGGGTCGGTGTCCCCACGTGACCCACTGACCTGGGTCCGGGGTCCCCACGTGACCTGGTGACCTGGGGCCGGTGTCCCCACGTGACCCGGTCACCTGGGGCTGGTGTCCCCACGTGACCCGGGGTCCTGGTGCCGGGGTGGTCATCGGAACCTGGGAACCAGACTGGGTACCAGACATGACCAGGTGACCTGGGCCCGGGGTCCCCACGTGACCCGCTGACCTGGGGCCGGGGTCCCCACGTGACCCGGGGTCCTGGTGCCGGGGTGGTCACCGGAACGTGGGAACCAGGCCGGGTGCGCGACATGACCCGGTGACCCGGGGCCGGGTTAACGAGCTGTCCAGGGGACCCGGGCCGGGGACCCCACGTGACCCGGGGACCTGGGGCCGGGGATGTCACCCGACACTGGTACCCGGGGCAGCGACCCGATACGACCCGGGGACCTGGGTCCGGGGTCCCGATCTGACCCGGTGACCTGGGGCCAGGGTAACCACCTGACCCGGGGACCCGGGCCGGGGACCCGGTATGACTCCGTCTCCCGGGGCCGGGGTGGTCACCTGACACTGGTACCCGGGACAGCGACCCGACATGACCCGGTGACCCGGGGCCGGGGTAACGACCTGTCCAGGGGACCTGGGCCGGGGTCCCGACAGGACCCGGTGATCTGGGGCTTGGGTAAAATCCCGTCCCGGGGACCCGGGCTGGGTCCCGACATGACCCGGTGACCTGGTTCCGGGGTGCCGACCTGACCCGGTGACCTGGGGCTGTGGTGTCGACCGGACTCGGGGACCTGGTCCGGTGTCCCGTCATGACCCAGGGACCTGGGGTCGGGGTGGTCACCAGACCCTTGTACCCAGGCCGTTGACCCGACATGACCCTGTCACCCGGGGCCGGGGTAAAAATCCAACCCGGGGACACGGGCATGGGACGTGACATGACCCGACCTGGGTCCGGGGTCCCGACCTGACCCGGTGACCTGGGGCCGGTGTCCCCACGTGACACGCTGACCTGGGGCTGGGCTCCCCACGTGACCCGGGGACCTGGGGCTGGTGTCCCCACGTGACCCGCTGACCTGGGTCCGGGGTCCCCACGTGACCCGCTGACCTGGGGCTGGTGTCCCCACGTGACCCGGGGTCCTGATGCCGGGGTGGTTACCGGAAACTGGGAACCAGGCCGGGTGCGCGACATGACCCGGTGACCCGGGGCCGGGTTAACGAGCTGTCCAGGGGACCCGGGCCGGGGACCCGACAGGACCCGGTGATCCTTCGCTGGTGTCCCGATGCAACCCGGGGACCCGGGCCGGGGACCCCACGTGACCCGGGGACCTGGGGCCGGGGATGTCACCCGACACTGGTACCCGGGGCAGCGACCCAATACGACCCGGGGACCCGGGCCAAGGACCCGGTATGACTCCGTCTCCCGGGGTCGGGGTGGTCACCTGACACTGGTACCCGGGACAGCGACCCGACATGACCCCGTGACCCGGGGCCGGGGTAACGACCTGTCCAGTGGACCTGGGCCGGGGACCCGACAGGACCCGGTGATCTGGGGCTTGGGTAAAAACCCGTCCCGGGGACCCGGGCTGGGTCCCGACATGACCCGGTGACCTGGTTCCGGGGTGCCGAACTGACCAGGTGACCTGGGGCCGGTGTCCCCACGTGACCCGCTGACCTGGGTCCGGGGTCCCCACGTGACCCGGGGTCCTGGTGCCGGGGTGGTCACCGGAACGTGGGAACCAGGCCGGGTGCGCGACATGACCCGGTGACCCGGGGCCGGGTTAACGACCTGTCCAGGGGACCCGGGCCGGGGACCCGACAGGACCCGGTGATCCTTCGCTGGTGTCCCGATGCAACCCAGGGACCCGGGCCGGGGACCCCACGTGACCCGGGGACCTGGGGCCGGGGATGTCACCCGACACTGGTACCTGGGGCAGCGACCCGATACGACCCGGGGACCTGGGACCAGGGTCCCGACCTGACCCGGTGACCTGGGGCCAGGGTAACCACCTGACCCGGGGACCCGGGCCGGGGACCCGGTATGACTCCGTCTCCCGGGGCCGGGGTGGTCACCTGACACTGGTACCCGGGACAGCGACCCGACATGACCCGGTGACCCGGGGCCGGGGTAACGACCTGTCCAGGGGACCTGGGCTGGGGACCCGACAGGACCCGGTGATCTGGGGCTTGGGTAAAAACCCATCCCGGGGACCCGGGCTGGGTCCCGACATGACCCGGTAACCTGGTTCCGGGGTGCCGACCTGACCCGGTGACCTGGGGCTGTGGTGTCGACCGGACTCGGGGACCTGGTCCGGTGTCCCGTCATGACCCGGGGACCTGGGGTCGGGGTGGTCACCAGACCCTTGTACCCAGGCCGTTGAGCCGACATGACCCTATGACCGGGGGCCGGGGTAAAAATCCAACCCGGGGACCCGGGCATGGGACGTGACATGACCCGACCTGGGTCCGGGGTCCCGACCTGACCCGGTGACCTGGGGCCGGCGTCCCCACGTGACCCGGGGTCCTGGTGCCGGGGTGGTCACCGGAACCTGGGAACCAGGCCGGGTGCGCGACATGACCCGGTGACCCGGGGCCGGGTTAACGACCTGTCCAGGGGACCCGGGCCGGGGACCCGACAGGACCCGGTGATCCTTCGCTGGTGTCCCGATGCAACCCGGGGACCCGGGCCGGGGACCCCACGTGACCCGGGGACCTGGGGCCGGGGATGTCACCCGACACTGGTACCCGGGGCAGCGACCCGATACGACCCGGGGACCTGGGTCCGGGGTCCCGACCTGACCCGGTGACCTGGGGCCAGGGTAACCACCTGACCCGGGGACCCGGGCCGGGGACCCGGTATGACTCCGTCTCCCGGGGCCGGGGTGGTAACCTGACACTGGTACCCGGGACAGCGACCTGACATGACCCCGTGACCCAGGGCCGGGGTAACGACCTGTCCAGGGGACCTGGGCCGGGGACCCGACAGGACCCGGTGATCTGGGGCTTGGGTAAAAACCCGTCCCGGGGACCCGGGCTGGGTCCCGACATGACCCGGTGACCTGGTTCTGGGGTGCCGACCTGACCCGGTGACCTGGGGCTGTGGTGTCGACCGGACTCGGGGACCTGGTCCGGTGTCCCGTCATGACCCGGGGACCTGGGGTCGGGGTGGTCACCAGACCCTTGTACCCAGGCCGTTGAGCCGACATGACCCTGTGACCCGGGGCCTGGGTAAAAATCCAACCCGGGGACCCGGGCATGGGACGTGACATGACCCGCTGACCTGGGTCCGGGGTCCCCACGTGACCCGCTGACCTGGGTCCGGGCTCCCCACGTGACCCGGTGACCTGGGTCCGGTGTCCCCACGTGACCCGGGGTCCTGGTGCCGGGGTCCCCACGTGACCCGCTGACCTGGGTCCGGGGTCCACACGTGACCCGGTGACCTGGGGCCGGTGTCCCCACTTGACCCGCTGACCTGGGTCCGGGGTCCCCACGTGACCCGCTGACCTGGGGCCGGTGTCCCCACGTGACCCGGTCACCTGGGTCCGGTGTCCCCACGTGACCCGGGGTCCTGGTGCCGGGGTGCTCATCGGAACCTGGGAACCAGGCAGGGCACAAGACATGACCAGGTGACCTGGGTCCGGGGTCCCCACGTGACCCGCTGACCTGGGTCCGGGGTCCACACGTGACCCGGTGACCTGCGGCCGGTGTCCCCACTTGACCCGCTGACCTGGGTCCGGGGTCCCCACGTGACCCGCTGACCTGGGGCCGGTGTCCCCACGTGACCCGGTCACCTGGGTCCGGTGTCCCCACGTGACCCGGGGTCCTGGTGCCGGGGTGCTCATCGGAACCTGGGAACCAGGCTGGTTACCAGACATGTCCAGGTGACCTGGGACCGGGGTCCCCACGTGACCCGGTGACCTGGGGCCGGTGTCCCCACGTGACCCGGGGTCCTGGTGCCGGGTTCCCCACGTGACCCGGGGTCCTGGATCCGGGGTCCCCACTTGACCCGGTGACCTGGGGCCGGTGTCCCCACGTGACCCGCTGACCTGGGTCCGGGGTCCCCACGTGACCCGGTCACCTGGGGCCGGTGTCCCCTCGTGATTCGCTGACCTGGGTCCGGGGTCCCCACGTGACCCGCTGACCTGGGTCCGGGGTCCCAACGTGACCCGGTCACCTGGGGCCGGGGTCCCCACGTGACCCGGGGTCCTGGTGCCGGGGTAGTCACCGGAACCTGGGAACCAGGCCGGGTGCGCAACATGACCCGGTGACCCGGGGCCGGGTTAACGACCTGTCCAGGGGACCCGGGCCGGGGACCCGACAGGACCCGGTGATCCTTCGCTGGTGTCCCGATGCAACCCGGGGACCCGGGCCGGGGACCCCACGTGACCCGGGGACCTGGGGCCGGCGATGTCACCCGACACTGGTACCCGGGGCAGCGACCCGATACGACCCGGGGACCTGGGTCCGGGGTCCCGACCTGAACCGGTGACCTGGGGCCAGGGTAACCACCTGACCCGGGGACCCGGGCCGGGGACCGGTATGACTCCGTCTCCCGGGGCCGGGGTGGTCACCTGACACTGGTACCCGGGACAGCGACCCGACATGACCCGGTGACCCGGGGCCGGGGTAACGACCTGTCCAGGGGACCTGGGCCGGGGACCTGACAGGACCCGGTGATCTGGGGCTTGGGTAAAAACCCGTCCCGGGGACCTGGGCTGGGTCCCGACATGACCCTGTGAACTGGTTCCGGGGTGCCGAACTGACCCGGTGACCTGGGGCCGGTGTCCCCACGTGACCCGCTGACCTGGGTCCGGGGTCCCCACGTGACCCGGGGTCCTGGTGCCGGGGTGCTCATCGGAACCTGGGAACCAGGCTGGTTACCAGACATGACCAGGTGACCTGGGGCCGGGGTCCCCACGTGACCCGCTGACCTGGGGCCGGGGTCCCCACGTGACCCGGGGTCCTGGTGCCGGGGTTGTCACCGGAACCTGGGAACCAGGCCGGGTGCGCGACATGACCCGGTGACCCGGGGCCGGGTTAACGAGCTGTCCAGGGGACCCGGGCCGGGGACCCGACAGGACCCGGTGATCCTTCGCTGGTGTCCCGATGCAACCCGGGGACCCGGGCCGGGGACCCCACGTGACCCGGGGACCTGGGTCCGGGGTCCCGACCTGACCCGGTGACCTGGGGCCAGGGTAACCACCTGACCCGGGGACCCGGGCCGGGGACCCGGTATGACTCCGTCTCCCGGGTCCGGGGTGGTCACCTGACACTGGTACCCGGGACAGCGACCTGACATGACCCCGTGACCCGGGGCCGGGGTAACGACCTGTCCAGGGGACCTGGGCCAGGGACCTGACAGGACCCGGTGATCTGGGGCTTGGGTAAAAACCCGTCCCGGGGACCCGGGCTGCGTCCCGACATGACCCGGTGACCTGGTTCCGGGGTGCCGAACTGACCCGGTGACCTGGGGCCGGTGTCCCCACGTGACCCGCTGACCTGGGGCCGGTGTCCCGACGTGACCCGGGGTCCAGGTGCCGGGGTGCTCATCGGAACCTGGGAACCAGGCTGGGTACCAGACATGACCAGGTGACCTGGGGCCGGGGTCCCGACCTGACCCGGTGACCTGGGGCCGGTGTCCCCACGTGACCCGCTGACCTCGGTCCGGGGTCCCCACGTGACCCTGTGACCTGGGGTCGGTGTCCCCACGTGACCCACTGACCTGGGTCCGGGGTCCCCACGTGACCTGGTGACCTGGGGCCGGTGTCCCCACGTGACCCGGTCACCTGGGGCTGGTGTCCCCACGTGACCCGGGGTCCTGGTGCCGGGGTGGTCATCGGAACCTGGGAACCAGACTGGGTACCAGACATGACCAGGTGACCTGGGCCCGGGGTCCCCACGTGACCCGCTGACCTGGGGCCGGGGTCCCCACGTGACCCGGGGTCCTGGTGCCGGGGTGGTCACCGGAACGTGGGAACCAGGCCGGGTGCGCGACATGACCCGGTGACCCGGGGCCGGGTTAACGAGCTGTCCAGGGGACCCGGGCCGGGGACCCGACAGGACCCGGTGATCCTTCGCTGGTGTCCCGATGCAACCCGGGGACCCGGGCCGGGGACCCCACGTGACCCGGGGACCTGGGGCCGGGGATGTCACCCGACACTGGTACCCGGGGCAGCGACCCGATACGACCCGGGGACCTGGGTCCGGGGTCCCGATCTGACCCGGTGACCTGGGGCCAGGGTAACCACCTGACCCGGGGACCCGGGCCGGGGACCCGGTATGACTCCGTCTCCCGGGGCCGGGGTGGTCACCTGACACTGGTACCCGGGACAGCGACCCGACATGACCCGGTGACCCGGGGCCGGGGTAACGACCTGTCCAGGGGACCTGGGCCGGGGTCCCGACAGGACCCGGTGATCTGGGGCTTGGGTAAAATCCCGTCCCGGGGACCCGGGCTGGGTCCCGACATGACCCGGTGACCTGGTTCCGGGGTGCCGACCTGACCCGGTGACCTGGGGCTGTGGTGTCGACCGGACTCGGGGACCTGGTCCGGTGTCCCGTCATGACCCAGGGACCTGGGGTCGGGGTGGTCACCAGACCCTTGTACCCAGGCCGTTGACCCGACATGACCCTGTCACCCGGGGCCGGGGTAAAAATCCAACCCGGGGACCCGGGCATGGGACGTGACATGACCCGACCTGGGTCCGGGGTCCCGACCTGACCCGGTGACCTGGGGCCGGTGTCCCCACGTGACACGCTGACCTGGGGCCGGGCTCCCCACGTGACCGGGGGACCTGGGGCTGGTGTCCCCACGTGACCCGCTGACCTGGGTCCGGGGTCCCCACGTGACCCGCTGACCTGGGGCCGGTGTCCCCACGTGACGCGCTGACCTGGGTCCGGGGTCCCCACGTGACCCGGTGACCTGGGGCCGGTGTCCCCACGTGACCCGCTGACCTGGGTCCGGGGTCCCCACGTGACCCACTGACCTGGGGCCGGTGTCCCCACGTGACCCGCTGACCTGGGTCCGGGGTCCCCACGTGACCCGGTGACCTGGGGCCGGTGTCCCCACGTGACCCGGGGTCCTGGTGCCGGGGTGGTCATCGGAACCTGGGAACCAGGCTGGGTACCAGACATGACCAGGTGACCTGGGTACGGGGTCCCCACGTGACCCGCTGACCTGGGGCCGGTGTCCCCACGTGACCCGGGGTCCTGATGCCGGGGTGGTCACCGGAAACTGGGAACCAGGCCGGTGCGCGACATGACCCGGTGACCCGGGGCCGGGTTAACGAGCTGTCCAGGGGACCCGGGCCGGGGACCCGACAGGACCCGGTGATCCTTCGCTGGTGTCCCGATGCAACCCGGGGACCCGGGCCGGGGACCCCACGTGACCCGGGGACCTGGGGCCGGGGATGTCACCCGACACTGGTACCCGGGGCAGCGACCCAATACGACCCGGGGACCCGGGCCAAGGACCCGGTATGACTCCGTCTCCCGGGGTCGGGGTGGTCACCTGACACTGGTACCCGGGACAGCGACCCGACATGACCCCGTGACCCGGGGCCGGGGTAACGACCTGTCCAGTGGACCTGGGCCGGGGACCCGACAGGACCCGGTGATCTGGGGCTTGGGTAAAAACCCGTCCCGGGGACCCGGGCTGGGTCCCGACATGACCCGGTGACCTGGTTCCGGGGTGCCGAACTGACCCGGTGACCTGGGGCCGGTGTCCCCACGTGACCCGCTGACCTGGGTCCGGGGTCCCCACGTGACCCGGGGTCCTGGTGCCGGGGTGGTCACCGGAACGTGGGAACCAGGCCGGGTGCGCGACATGACCCGGTGACCCGGGGCCGGGTTAACGACCTGTCCAGGGGACCCGGGCCGGGGACCCGACAGGACCCGGTGATCCTTCGCTGGTGTCCCGATGCAACCCAGGGACCCGGGCCGGGGACCCCACGTGACCCGGGGACCTGGGGCCGGGGATGTCACCCGACACTGGTACCTGGGGCAGCGACCCGATACGACCCGGGGACCTGGGTCCAGGGTCCCGACCTGACCCGGTGACCTGGGGCCAGGGTAACCACCTGACCCGGGGACCCGGGCCGGGGACCCGGTATGACTCCGTCTCCCGGGGCCGGGGTGGTCACCTGACACTGGTACCCGGGACAGCGACCCGACATGACCCGGTGACCCGGGGCCGGGGTAACGACCTGTCCAGGGGACCTGGGCTGGGGACCCGACAGGACCCGGTGATCTGGGGCTTGGGTAAAAACCCATCCCGGGGACCCGGGCTGGGTCCCGACATGACCCGGTAACCTGGTTCCGGGGTGCCGACCTGACCCGGTGACCTGGGGCTGTGGTGTCGACCGGACTCGGGGACCTGGTCCGGTGTCCCGTCATGACCCGGGGACCTGGGGTCGGGGTGGTCACCAGACCCTTGTACCCAGGCCGTTGAGCCGACATGACCCTATGACCGGGGGCCGGGGTAAAAATCCAACCCGGGGACCCGGGCATGGGACGTGACATGACCCGCTGACCTGGGTCCGGGGTCCCCACGTGACCCGCTGACCTGGGTCCGGGGTCCCCACGTGACCCGGTGACCTGGGTCCGGTGTCCCCACGTTACCCGGGGTCCTGGTGCCGGGGTCCCCACGTGACCCGCTGACCTGGGTCCGGGGTCCACACGTGACCCGGTGACCTGGGGCCGGTGTCCCCACTTGACCCGCTGACCTGGGTCCGGGGTCCCCACGTGACCCGCTGACCTGGGGCCGGTGTCCCCACGTGACCCGGTCACCTGGGTCCGGTGTCCCCACGTGACCCGGGGTCCTGGTGCCGGGGTGCTCATCGGAACCTGGGAACCAGGCAGGGCACAAGACATGACCAGGTGACCTGGGTCCGGGGTCCCCACGTGACCCGCTGACCTGGGTCCGGGGTCCACACGTGACCCGGTGACCTGCGGCCGGTGTCCCCACGTGACCCGCTGACCTGGGTCCGGGGTCCCCACGTGACCCGCTGACCTGGGGCCGGTGTCCCCACGTGACCCGGTCACCTGGGTCCGGTGTCCCCACGTGACCCGGGGTCCTGGTGCCGGGGTGCTCATCGGAACCTGGGAACCAGGCTGGTTACCAGACATGTCCAGGTGACCTGGGACCGGGGTCCCCACGTGACCCGCTGACCTGGGGCCGGTGTCCCCACGTGACCCGGGGTCCTGGTGCCGGGGTGGTCACCGGAACGTGGGAACCATGCCGGGTGCGCGACATGAACCGGTGACCCGGGGCCGGGTTAACGACCTGTCCAGGGGACCCGGGCCGGGGACCCGACAGGACCCGGTGATCCTTCGCTGGTGTCCCGATGCAACCCGGGGACCCGGGCCGGGGACCCCACGTGACCCGGGGACCTGGGGCCGGGGATGTCACCCGACACTGGTACCCGGGGCAGCGACCCGATACGACCCGGGGACCTGGGTCCAGGGTCCCGACCTGACCCGGTGACCTGGGGCCAGGGTAACCACCTGACCCGGGGACCCGGGCCGGGGACCCGGTATGACTCCGTCTCCCGGGGCCGGGGTGGTCACCTGACACTGGTACCCGGGACAGCGACCCGACATGACCCGGTGACCCGGGGCCGGGGTAACGACCTGTCCAGGGGACCTGGGCCGGGGACCCGACAGGACCCGGTGATCTGGGGCTTGGGTAAAAACCCGTCCCGGGGACCTGGGCTGGGTCCCGAAATGAACCGGTGACCTGGTTCCGGGGTGCCGAACTGACCTGGTGACCTGGGGCCGGTGTCCCCACGTGACCCGCTGACCTGGGGCCGGTGTCGCCACGTGACCCGGGGTCCTGGTGCCGGGGTCCCCACGTGACCCGCTGACCTGGGTCCGGGGTCCCCACGTGACCCGCTGACCTGGGTCCGGGGTCCCCACGTGACCCGGTGACCTGGGGCCGGTGTCCCCACGTGACCCGCTGACCTGGGTCCGGGGTCCCCACGTGACCCGGTGACCTGGGGCCGGTGTCCCCACGTGACCCGGGGTCCTGGTGCCCGGTTCCCCACGTGACCCGGGGTCCTGGATCCGGGGTCCCCACTTGACCCGGTGACCTGGGGCCGGTGTCCCCACGTGACCCGCTGACCTGGGTCCGGGGTCCCCACGTGACCCGGTGACCTGGGGCCGGTATCCCCACGTGACTCGCTGACCTGGGTCCGGGGTCCCCACGTGACCCGGTGACCTGGGTCCGGGGTCCCAACATGACCCGGTCACCTGGGGCCGGGGTCCCCACGTGACCCGGGGTCCTGGTGCCGGGGTGGTCACCGGAACCTGGGAACCAGGCCGGGTGCGCGACATGACCCGGTGACCTGGGGCCGGGTTAACGACCTGTCCAGGGGACCCGGGCCGGGGACCCGACAGGACCCGGTGATCCTTCGCTGGTGTCCCGATGCAACCCGGGGACCCGGGCCGGGGACCCCACGTGACCCGGGGACCTGGGGCCAGCGATGTCACCCGACACTGGTACCCGGGGCAGCGACCCGATACGACCCGGGGACCTGGGTCTGGGGTCCCGACCTGAACCGGTGACCTGGGGCCAGGGTAACCACCTGACCCGGGGACCCGGGCCGGGGACCCGGTATGACTCCGTCTCCCGGGGCCGGGGTGGTCACCTGACACTGGTACCCGGGACAGCGACCCGACATGACCCGGTGACCCGGGGCCGGGGTAACGACCTGTCCAGGGGACCTGGGCCGGGGACCTGACAGGACCCGGTGATCTGGGGCTTGGGTAAAAACCCGTCCCGGGGACCCGGGCTGGGTCCCGACATGACCCTGTGAACTGGTTCCGGGGTGCCGAACTGACCCGGTGACCTGGGGCCGGTGTCCCCACGTGACCCGCTGACCTGGGTCCGGGGTCCCCACGTGACCCGGGGTCCTGGTGCCGGGGTGCTCATCGGAACCTGGGAACCAGGCTGGTTACCAGACATGACCAGGTGACCTGGGGCCGGGGTCCCCACGTGACCCGCTGACCTGGGGCCGGGGTCCCCACGTGACCCGGGGTCCTGGTGCCGGGGTTGTCACCGGAACCTGGGAACCAGGCCGGGTGCGCGACATGACCCGGTGACCCGGGGCCGGGTTAACGAGCTGTCCAGGGGACCCGGGCCGGGGACCCGACAGGACCCGGTGATCCTTCGCTGGTGTCCCGATGCAACCCGGGGACCCGGGCCGGGGACCCCACGTGACCCGGGGACCTGGGGCCGGTGTCCCCACGTGACCCGGTCACCTGGGGCCGGTGTCCCCACGTGACCCGGGGTCCTGGTGCCGGGGTGGTCATCGGAACCTGGGAACCAGGCTGGGTACCAGACATGACCAGGTGACCTGGGTCCGGGGTCCCCACGTGACCCGCTGACCTGGGTCCGGGGTCCCCACGTGACCCGGTGACCTGGGGCCGGTATCCCCACGTGACCCACTGACCTGGGTCCGGGGTCCCCACGTGACCCGCTGACCTGGGGCCGGGGTCCCCACGTGACCCGGGGACCTCGGGCCGGGGTCCCCACGTGACCCGCTGACCTGAGTCCGGGGTCCCGACCTGACCCGGTGACCTGGGGCCAGGGTAACCACCTGACCCGGGGACCCGGGCTGGGGACCCGGTATGACTCCGTCTCCCGGGACCGGGGTGCTCACCTGACACTGGTACCCGGGACAGCGACCCGACATGACCCGGTGACCCGGGGCCGGGGTAACGACCTGTCCGGGGGACCTGGGCCGGGGACCCGACAGGACCCGGTGACCTGGTTCCGGGGTGCCGACCTGACCCGGTGACCTGGGGCTGTGGTGTCGACCGGACTCGGGGACCTGGTCCGGTGTCCCGCATGACCCGGGGACCTGGGGTCGGGCTGGTCACCAAACCCTTGTACCCAGGCCGTTGAGTGACATGACCCTGTGACCCGGGGCCTGGGTAAAAATCCAACCCAGGGACCCGGGCATGGGACGTGACATGACCCGACCTGGGTCCGGGGTCCCGACCTGACCCGGTGACCTTGGGCCGGGGTCCCCACGTGACCCGCTGACCTGGGTCCGGGGTCCCCACGTGACCCGGTGACCTGGGGCCGGTGTCCCCACGTGACCCGGTCACCTGGGGCCGGTGTCCCCACGTGACCCGGGGTCCTGGTGCCGGTGTGCTCATCGGAACCTGGGAACCAGGCTGGGTACCAGACATGACCAGGTGACCTGGGGCCGAGGTCCCCACGTGACCCGCTGACCTGGCGCCGGGGTCCCCACGTGACCCGGTGACCTGGGGCCGGTGTCCCCACGTGACCGTCTGACCTGGGTCCGGGGTCCCCACGTGACCCGGGGTCCTGGTGCCGGGGTGCGCATCGGAACCTGGGAACCAGGCTGGTTACCATACATGACCAGGTGACCTGGGTCCGGGGTCCCCACGTGACCCGGTGACCTGGGGCCGGGGTCCCAACGTGACCCGGTCACCTGGGGCCGGGGTCCCCACGTGACCCGGGGTCCTGGTGCCGGGGTGGTCACCGGAACCTGGGAACCAGGCCGGTTGCGTGACATGTCCCGGTGACCCGGGGCCGGGTTAACGACCTGTCCAGGGGACCTGGGCCGGGGACCCGACAGGACCCGGTGATCTGGGGCTTGGGTAAAAACCCGTCCCGGGGACCCGGGCTGGGTCCCGACATGATCCGGTGACCTGGTTCCGGGGTGCCGAACTGACCCGGTGACCTGGGGCCGGTGTCCCCATGTGACCCGCTGACCTGGGTCCGGGGTCCCCACGCGACCCGGTGACCTGGGGCCGGTGTCCCCACGTGACCCTCTGACCTGGGTCCGGGGTCCCCACGTGACCCGGGGTCCTGGTGCCGGGGTGCGCATCGGAACCTGGGAACCAGGCTGGTTACCATACATGACCAGGTGACCTGGGTCCGGGGTCCCGACCTGACCCAGTGACCTGGGGCCGGGGTCCCCACGTGACCCGGGGTCCTGGTGCCGGGGTGGTCACCAGAACCTGGGAACCAGGCCGGGTGCGCGACATGACCCGGTGACCCGGGGCCGGGTTAACGACCTGTCCAGGGGACCCGGGCCGGGGACCCGACAGGACCCGGTGATCCTTCGCTGGTGTCCCGATGCAACCCGGGGACCCGGGCCGGGGACCCCACGTGACCCGCTGACCTGGGGCCAGGGATGTCACCCGACACTGGTACCTGGGGCAGCGACCCAATACGACCCGGGGACCTGGGTCCGGGGTCCCGACCTGACCCGGTGACCTGGGGCCAGGGTAACCACCTAGCCCGGGGACCCGGGCCGGGGACCCGGTATGACTCCGTCTCCCGGGGCCGGGGTGGTCACCTGACACTGGTACCCGGGACAGCGACCCGACATGACCCCGTGACCCGGGGCCGGGGTAAAGACCTGTCCAGGGGACCTGGGCCGGGGACCTGACAGGACCCGGTGATCTGGGGCTTGGGTAAAAACCCGTCCCGGGGACCCGGGCTGGGTCCCGACATGACCCGGTGACCTGGTTCCGGGGTGCCGACCTGACCCGGTGACCTGGGGCTGTGGTGTCGACCGGACTCGGGGACCTGGTCCGGTGTCCCGTCATGACCCGGGGACCTGGGGTCGGGGTGGTCACCAGACCCTTGTACCCAGGCCGTTGACCCGACATGACCCTGTGACCCGGGGCCTGGGTAAAAATCCAACCCGGGGACCCGGGCATGGGACGTGACATGACCCGACCTGGGTCCGAGGTCCCGACCTGACCCGGTGACCTGGGGCCGGTGTCCCCACGTGACCCGCTGACCTGGGGCCGGGGTCCCCACGTGACCCGGGGACCTGGGGCCGGTGTC
The DNA here is from genome assembly GCA_951411735.1 of Somateria mollissima. Lineage (NCBI taxonomy): Eukaryota > Metazoa > Chordata > Aves > Anseriformes > Anatidae > Somateria > Somateria mollissima. The sequence goes on from CATOCB010000428.1 coordinate 62,757, forward strand.
CCCACGTGACCCGCTGACCTGGGTCCGGGGTCCCCACGTGACCCGGTGACCTGGGGCCGATGTCCCCACGTGACGCGCTGACCTGGGTCCGGGGTCCCCACGTGACCCGGTGACCTGGGGCCGGTGTCCCCACGTGACCCGGTGACCTGGGGCCGGTGTCCCCACGTGACCCGCTGACCTGGGTCCGGGGTCCCCACGTGACCCACTGACCTGCGTCCGGTGTCCCCACGTGACCCGCTGACCTGGGTCCGGGGTCGCCACGTGACCCGGTGACCTGGGGCCGGTGTCCCCACGTGACCCGGGGTCCTGGTGCCGGGGTGGTCATCGGAACCTGGGAACCAGGCTGGGTACCAGACATGACCAGGTGACCTGGGTCCGGGGTCCCCACGTGACCCGCTGACCTGGGGCCGGTGTCCCCACGTGACCCGGGGTCCTGATGCCGGGGTGGTCACCGGAAACTGGGAACCAGGCCGGGTGCGCGACATGACCCGGTGACCCGGGGCCGGGTTAACGAGCTGTCCAGGGGACCCGGGCCGGGGACCCGACAGGACCCGGTGATCCTTCGCTGGTGTCCCGATGCAACCCGGGGACCCGGGCCGGGGACCCCACGTGACCCGGGGACCTGGGGCCGGGGATGTCACCCGACACTGGTACCCGGGGCAGCGACCCAATACGACCCGGGGACCCGGGCCAAGGACCCGGTATGACTCCGTCTCCCGGGGTCGGGGTGGTCACCTGACACTGGTACCCGGGACAGCGACCCGACATGACCCCGTGACCCGGGGCCGGGGTAACGACCTGTCCAGTGGACCTGGGCCGGGGACCCGACAGGACCCGGTGATCTGGGGCTTGGGTAAAAACCCGTCCCGGGGACCCGGGCTGGGTCCCGACATGACCCGGTGACCTGGTTCCGGGGTGCCGAACTGACCCGGTGACCTGGGGCCGGTGTCCCCACGTGACCCGCTGACCTGGGTCCGGGGTCCCCACGTGACCCGGGGTCCTGGTGCCGGGGTGGTCACCGGAACGTGGGAACCAGGCCGGGTGCGCGACATGACCCGGTGACCCGGGGCCGGGTTAACGAGCTGTCCAGGGGACCCGGGCCGGGGACCCGACAGGACCCGGTGATCCTTCGCTGGTGTCCCGATGCAACCCGGGGACCCGGGCCGGGGACCCCACGTGACCCGGGGACCTGGGGCCGGGGATGTCACCCGACACTGGTACCCGGGGCAGCGACCCGATACGACCCGGGGACCTGGGTCCGGGGTCCCGACCTGACCCGGTGACCTGGGGCCAGGGTAACCACCTGACCCGGGGACCCGGGCCGGGGACCCGGTATGACTCCGTCTCCCGGGGCCGGGGTGGTCACCTGACACTGGTACCCGGGACAGCGACCCGACATGACCCGGTGACCCGGGGCCGGGGTAACGACCTGTCCAGGGGACCTGGGCCGGGGTCCCGACAGGACCCGGTGATCTGGGGCTTGGGTAAAAACCCGTCCCGGGGACCCGGGCTGGGTCCCGACATGACCCGGTGACCTGGTTCCGGGGTGCCGACCTGACCCGGTGACCTGGGGCTGTGGTGTCGACCGGACTCGGGGACCTGGTCCGGTGTCCCGTCATGACCCGGGGACCTGGGGTCGGGCTGGTCACCAGACCCTTGTACCCAGGCCGTTGACCCGACATGACCCTGTGACCCAGGGCCTGGGTAAAAATCCAACCCGGGGACCCGGGCATGGGACGTGACATGACCCGCTGACCTGGGTCCGGGGTCCTGACCTGACCCGGTGACCTGGGGCCGGTGTCCCCACGTGACCCGCTGACCTGGGTCCGGGGTCCCCACGTGACCAGGTGACCTGGGGCCGGTGTCCCCACGTGACCCGGGGTCCTGGTGCCGGGTTCCCCACGTGACCCGGGGTCCTGGATCCGGGGTCCCCACTTGACCCGGTGACCTGGGGCCGGTGTCCCCACGTGACCCGCTGACCTGGGTCCGGGGTCCCCACGTGACCCGGTGACCTGGGGCCGGTGTCCCCACGTGACTCGCTGACCTGGGTCCGGGGTCCCCACGTGACCCGGTGACCTGGGGCCGGGGTCCCAACGTGACCCGGTCACCTGGGGCCGGGGTCCCCACGTGACCCGGGGTCCTGGTGCCGGGGTGGTCACCGGAACCTGGGAACCAGGCCGGTTGCGTGACATGTCCCGGTGACCCGGGGCCGGGTTAACGACCTGTCCAGGGGACCCGGGCCGGGGACCCGACAGGACCCGGTGATCCTTCGCTGGTGTCCCGATGCAACCCGGGGACCCGGGCCGGGCACCCAACGTGACCCGGGGACCTGGGGCCGGGGATGTCACCCGACACTGGTACCCGGGGCAGCGACCCGATACGACCCGGGGACCTGGGTCCGGGGTCCCGACCTGAACCGGTGACCTGGGGCCAGGGTAACCACCTGACCCGGGGACCCGGGCCGGGGACCGGTATGACTCCGTCTCCCGGGGCCGGGGTGGTCACCTGACACTGGTACCCGGGACAGCGACCCGACATGACCCGGTGACCCGGGGCCGGGGTAACGACCTGTCCAGGGGACCTGGGCCGGGGACCTGACAGGACCCGGTGATCTGGGGCTTGGGTAAAAACCCGTCCCGGGGACCCGGGCTGGGTCCCGACATGACCCTGTGAACTGGTTCCGGGGTGCCGAACTGACCCGGTGACCTGGGGCCGGTGTCCCCACGTGACCTGCTGACCTGGGTCCGGGGTCCCCACGTGACCCGGGGTCCTGGTGCCGGGGTGCTCATCGGAACCTGGGAACCAGGCTGGTTACCAGACATGACCAGGTGACCTGGGGCCGGGGTCCCCACGTGACCCGCTGACCTGGGGCCGGGGTCCCCACGTGACCCGGGGTCCTGGTGCCGGGGTTGTCACCGGAACCTGGGAACCAGGCCGGGTGCGCGACATGACCCGGTGACCCGGGGCCGGGTTAACGAGCTGTCCAGGGGTCCCGGGCCGGGGACCCGACAGGACCCGGTGATCCTTCGCTGGTGTCCCGATGCAACCCGGGGACCCGGGCCGGGGACCCCACGTGACCCGGGGACCTGGGGCCGGGGTCCCGACCTGACCCGGTGACCTGGGGCCAGGGTAACCACCTGACCCGGGGACCCGGGCCGGGGACCCGGTATGACTCCGTCTCCCGGGGCCGGGGTGGTCACCTGACACTGGTACCCGGGACAGCGACCCGACATGACCCCGTGACCCGGGGCCGGGGTAACGACCTGTCCAGGGGACCTGGGCCGGGGACCCGACAGGACCCGGTGACCTGGTTCCGGGGTGCCGACCTGACCCGGTTACCTGGGGCTGTGGTGTCGACCGGACTCGGGGACCTGGTCCGGTGTCCCGTCATGACCCGGGGACCTGGGGTCGGGGTGGTCACCAGACCCTTGTACCCAGGCCGTTGAGCCGACATGACCCTATGACCGGGGGCCGGGGTAAAAATCCAACCCGGGGACCCGGGCATGGGACGTGACATGACCCGACCTGGGTGCGGGGTCCCGACCTGACCCGGTGACCTGGGTCCGGGGTCCCCACGTGACCCGCTGACCTGGGGCCGGGGTCCCCACGTGACCCGGGGTCCTGGTGCCGGGGTGCTAATCGGAACCTGGGAACCAGGCTGGTTACCAGACATGACCAGGTGACCTGGGGCCGGGGTCCCCACGTGACCCGCTGACCTGGGGCCGGGGTCCCCACGTGACCCGGTGTCCTGGTGCCGGGGTGGTCACCGGAACGTGGGAACCAGGCCGGTGCGCGACATGACCCGGTGACCCGGGGCCGGGTTAATGACCTGTCCAGGGGACCCGGGCCGGGGACCCGACAGGACCCGGTGATCCTTCGCTGGTGTCCCGATGCAACCCGGGGACCCGGGCCGGGGACCCCACGTGACCCGGGGACCTGGGGCCGGGGATGTCACCCGACACTGGTACCCGGGGCAGCGACCCGATACGACACGGGGACCCGGGCCGGGGACCCGGTATGACTCCGTCTCCCGGGGCCGGGGTGGTCACCTGACACTGGTACCCGGGACAGCGACCCGACATGACCCGGTGACCCGGGGCCGGGGTAACGACCTGTCCAGGGGACCTGGGCCGGGGTCCCGACAGGACCCGGTGATCTGGGGCTTGGGTAAAAACCCGTCCCGGGGACCCGGGCTGGGTCCCGACATGACCCGGTAACCTGGTTCCGGGGTGCCGACCTGACCCGGTGACCTGGGGCTGTGGTGTCGACCGGACTCGGGGACCTGGTCCGGTGTCCCGTCATGACCCGGGGACCTGGGGTCGGGGTGGTCACCAGACCCTTGTACCCAGGCCGTTGAGCCGACATGACCCTATGACCGGGGGCCGGGGTAAAAATCCAACCCGGGGACCCGGGCATGGGACGTGACATGACCCGACCTGGGTCCGGGGTCCCGACCTGACCCGGTGACCTGGGGCCGGCGTCCCCACGTGACCCGGGGTCCTGGTGCCGGGGTGGTCACCGGAACCTGGGAACCAGGCCGGGTGCGCGACATGACCCGGTGACCCGGGGCCGGGTTAACGACCTGTCCAGGGGACCCGGGCCGGGGACCCCACGTGACCCGGGGACCTGGGGCCGGGGATGTCACCCGACACTGGTACCCGGGGCAGCGACCCGATACGACCCGGGGACCTGGGTCCGGGGTCCCGACCTGACCCGGTGACCTGGGGCCAGGGTAACCACCTGACCCGGGGACCCGGGCCGGGGACCCGGTATGACTCCGTCTCCCGGGGCCGGGGTGGTCACCTGACACTGGTACCCGGGACAGCGACCTGACATGACCCCGTGACCCAGGGCCGGGGTAACGACCTGTCCAGGGGACCTGGGCCGGGGACCTGACAGGACCCGGTGATCTGGGGCTTGGGTAAAAACCCGTCCCGGGGACCCGGGCTGGGTCCCGACATGACCCGGTGACCTGGGTCCGGGGTGCCGAACTGACCCGGTGACCTGGGGCCGGTGTCCCCACGTGACCCGCTGACCTGGGTCCGGGGTCCCCACGTGACCCGCTGACCTGGGTCCTGGTGCCGGGGTGCTCATCGGAACCTGGGAACCAGGCTGGTTACCAGACATGACCACGTTACCTGGGGCCGGGGTCCCCACGTGACCCGCTGACCTGGGGCCGGGGTCCCCACGTGACCCGGGGTCCTGGTGCCGGGGTGGTCACCGGAACGTGGGAACCAGGCCGGGTGCGCGACATGACCCGGTGACCCGGGGCCGGGTTAACGACCTGTCCAGGGGACCCGGGCCGGGGACCCGACAGGACCCGGTGATCCTTCGCTGGTGTCCCGATGCAGCCCGGGGACCCGGGCCGGGGACCCCACGTGACCCGGGGACCTGGGTCCGGGGTCCCGACCTGACCCGGTGACCTGGGGCCAGGGTAACCACCTGACCCGGGGACCCGGGCCGGGGACCCGGTATGACTCCGCCTCCCGGGTCCGGGGTGGTCACCTGACACTGGTACCCGGGACAGCGACCCGACATGACCCGGTGACCCGGGGCCGGGGTAACGACCTGTCCAGGGGACCTGGGCCGGGGTCCCGACAGGACCCGGTGATCTGGGGCTTCGGTAAAAACCCGTCCCGGGGACCCGGGCTGGGTCCCGACATGACCCGGTGACCTGGTTCTGGGGTGCCGACCTGACCCGGTGACCTGGGGCTGTGGTGTCGACCGGACTCGGGGACCTGGTCCGGTGTCCCGTCATGACCCGGGGACCTGGGGTCGGGGTGGTCACCAGACCCTTGTACCCAGGCCGTTGACCCGACATGACCCTGTGACCCGGGGCCTGGGTAAAAATCCAACCCGGGGACCCGGGCATGGGACGTGACATGACCCGCTGACCTGGGGCCGGGGTCCCCACGTGACCCGCTGACCTGGGGCCGGTGTCCCCACGTGACCCGCTGACCTGGGTCCGGGGTCCCCACGTGACCCGCTGACATGGGTCCGGGGTCCAAACGTGACCCACTGACCTGGGGCCGGGGTCCCCACGTGACCCGGTGACCTGGGGCCGGTGTCCCCACGTGACCCGGTCACCTGGGTCCGGTGTCCCCACGTGACCCGGGGTCTTGGTGCCGTGCTGCTCATCGGAACCTGGGAACCAGGCTGGTTACCAGAAATGACCAGGTGACCTGGGGCCGGGGTCCCCACGTGACCCGCTGACCTGGGGCCGGTGTCCCCACGTGACCCGCTGACCTGGGTCCGGGGACCCCACGTGACCCGCTGACCTGGGGCCGGGGTCCCCACGTGACCCGGGGTCCTGGTGCAGGGGTCCCCACGTGACCCGCTGATCTGGGTCCGGGGTCCCCACGTGACCCGCTGACCTGGGGCCGGTGTCCCCACGTGACCCGCTGACCTGGGTCCGGGGTCCCCACGTGACCCGGTTACCTGGGGCCGGTGTCCCCACGTGACCCGCTGACCTGGGTCCGGGGTCCCCACATGACCCGGTGACCTGGGGCCGGTGTCCCCACGTGACCCGCTGACCTGGGTCCGGGGTCCCCACGTGACCCGGTCACCTGGGGCCGGTGTCCCCACGTGACCCGGTCACCTGGGGCCGGTGTCCCCACGTGACCCGGGGTCCTGGTGCCGGGGTGGTCATCGGAACCTGGGAACCAGGCTGGGTACCAGACATGACCAGGTGACCTGGGTCCGGGGTCCCCACGTGACCCGCTGACCTGGGTCCGGGGTCCCCACGTGACCCGGTGACCTGGGGCCGGTATCCCCACGTGACCCACTGACCTGGGTCCGGGGTCCCCACGTGACCCGGTGACCTGGGGCCGGTGTCCCCACGTGACCCGGTCACCTGGGGCCGGTGTCCCCACGTGACCTGGGGTCCTGGAGCCGGGGTGGTCATCGGAACCTGGGAACCAGGCTGGGTACCAGACATGACCAGGTGACCTGGGGCCGGGGTCCCCACGTGACCCGCTGACCTGGGGCCGGGGTCCCCACGTGACCCGGGGACCTCGGGCCGGGGTCCCCACGTGACCCGCTGACCTGAGTCCGGGGTCCCGACCTGACCCGGTGACCTGGGGCCAGGGTAACCACCTGACCCGGGGACCCGGGCTGGGGACCCGGTATGACTCCGTCTCCCGGGACCGGGGTGGTCACCTGACACTGGTACCCGGGACAGCGACCCGACATGACCCGGTGACCCGGGGCCGGGGTAACGACCTGTCCAGGGGACCTGGGCCGGGGACCCGAGAGGACCCGGTGACCTGGTTCCGGGGTGCCGACCTGACCCGGTGACCTGGGGCTGTGGTGTCGACCGGACTCGGGGACCTGGTCCGGTGTCCCGCATGACCCGGGGACCTGGGGTCGGGCTGGTCACCAAACCCTTGTACCCAGGCCGTTGAGCCGACATGACCCTGTGACCCGGGGCCTGGGTAAAAATCCAACCCGGGGACCCGGGCATGGGACGTGACATGACCCGACCTGGGTCCGGGGTCCCGACCTGACCCGGTGACCTTGGGCCGGTGTCCCCACGTGACCCGGGGTCCTGGTGCCGGTGTCCTCATCGGAACCTGGGAACCAGGCTGGGTACCAGACATGACCAGGTGACCTGGGACCGGGGTCCCCACGTGACCCGCTGACCTGGGTCCGGGGTCCCCACGTGACCCGGGGTCCTGGTGCCAGGGTGGTCACCGGAACCTGGGAACCAGGCCGGGTGCGCGACATGACCCGGTGATCCTTCGCTGGTGTCCCGATGCAACCCGGGGACCCGGGCCGGGGACCCCACGTGACCCGGGGACCTGGGGCCGGGGATGTCACCCGACACTGGTACCCGGGGCAGCGACCCGATACGACTCGGGGACCTGGGTCCGGGGTCCCGACCTGACCCGGTGACCTGGGGCCAGGGTAACCACCTGACCCGGGGACCCGGGCCGGGGACCCGGTATGACTCCGTCTCCCGGGGCCGGGGTGGTCACCTGACACTGGTACCCGGGACAGCGACCCGACATGACCCCGTGACCCGGGGCCGGGGTAACGACCTGTCCAGGGGACCTGGGCCGGGGACCCGACAGGACCCGGTGATCTGGGGCTTGGGTAAAAACCCGTCCCGGGGACCCGGGCTGGGTCCCGACATGACCCGGTGACCTGGTTCCGGGGTGCCGAACTGACCCGGTGACCTGGGGCCGGTGTCCCCACGTGACCCGCTGACCTGGGTCCGGGGTCCCCACGTGACCCGGTGACCTGGGGCCGGTGTCCCCACGTGACCCTCTGACCTGGGTCCGGGGTCCCCACGTGACCCGGGGTCCTGGTGCCGGGGTGCGCATCGGAACCTGGGAACCAGGCTGGGTACCAGACATGACCAGGTGACCTGGGTCCGGGGTCCCCACGTGACCCGCTGACCTGGGGCCGGTGTCCCCACGTGACCCGGGGTCCTGATGCCGGGGTGGTCACCGGAAACTGGGAACCAGGCCGGGTGCGCGACATGACCCGGTGACCCGGGGCCGGGTTAACGAGCTGTCCAGGGGACCCGGGCCAGGGACCCGACAGGACCCGGTGATCCTTCGCTGGTGTCCCGATGCAACCCGGGGACCCGGGCCGGGGACCCCACGTGACCCGGGGACCTGGGGCCGGGGATGTCACCCGACACTGGTACCCGGGGCAGCGACCCAATACGACCCGGGGACCCGGGCCAAGGACCCGGTATGACTCCGTCTCCCGGGGTCGGGGTGGTCACCTGACACTGGTACCCGGGACAGCGACCCGACATGACCCCGTGACCCGGGGCCGGGGTAACGACCTGTCCAGTGGACCTGGGCCGGGGTCCCGACAGGACCCGGTGATCTGGGGCTTGGGTAAAAACCCGTCCCGGGGACCCGGGCTGGGTCCCGACATGACCCGGTAACCTGGTTCCGGGGTGCCGACCTGACCCGGTGACCTGGGGCTGTGGTGTCGACCGGACTCGGGGACCTGGTCCGGTGTCCCGTCATGACCCGGGGACCTGGGGTCGGGGTGGTCACCAGACCCTTGTACCCAGGCCGTTGAGCCGACATGACCCTATGACCGGGGGCCGGGGTAAAAATCCAACCCGGGGACCCGGGCATGGGACGTGACATGACCCGACCTGGGTCCGGGGTCCCGACCTGACCCGGTGACCTGGGGCCGGCGTCCCCACGTGACCCGGGGTCCTGGTGCCGGGGTGGTCACCGGAACCTGGGAACCAGGCCGGGTGCGCGACATGACCCGGTGACCCGGGGCCGGGTTAACGACCTGTCCAGGGGACCCGGGCCGGGGACCCCACGTGACCCGGGGACCTGGGGCCGGGGATGTCACCCGACACTGGTACCCGGGGCAGCGACCCGATACGACCCGGGGACCTGGGTCCGGGGTCCCGACCTGACCCGGTGACCTGGGGCCAGGGTAACCACCTGACCCGGGGACCCGGGCCGGGGACCCGGTATGACTCCGTCTCCCGGGGCCGGGGTGGTCACCTGACACTGGTACCCGGGACAGCGACCTGACATGACCCCGTGACCCAGGGCCGGGGTAACGACCTGTCCAGGGGACCTGGGCCGGGGACCTGACAGGACCCGGTGATCTGGGGCTTGGGTAAAAACCCGTCCCGGGGACCCGGGCTGGGTCCCGACATGACCCGGTGACCTGGGTCCGGGGTGCCGAACTGACCCGGTGACCTGGGGCCGGTGTCCCCACGTGACCCGCTGACCTGGGTCCGGGGTCCCCACGTGACCCGCTGACCTGGGTCCTGGTGCCGGGGTGCTCATCGGAACCTGGGAACCAGGCTGGTTACCAGACATGACCACGTTACCTGGGGCCGGGGTCCCCACGTGACCCGCTGACCTGGGGCCGGGGTCCCCACGTGACCCGGGGTCCTGGTGCCGGGGTGGTCACCGGAACGTGGGAACCAGGCCGGGTGCGCGACATGACCCGGTGACCCGGGGCCGGGTTAACGACCTGTCCAGGGGACCCGGGCCGGGGACCCGACAGGACCCGGTGATCCTTCGCTGGTGTCCCGATGCAGCCCGGGGACCCGGGCCGGGGACCCCACGTGACCCGGGGACCTGGGTCCGGGGTCCCGACCTGACCCGGTGACCTGGGGCCAGGGTAACCACCTGACCCGGGGACCCGGGCCGGGGACCCGGTATGACTCCGCCTCCCGGGTCCGGGGTGGTCACCTGACACTGGTACCCGGGACAGCGACCCGACATGACCCGGTGACCCGGGGCCGGGGTAACGACCTGTCCAGGGGACCTGGGCCGGGGTCCCGACAGGACCCGGTGATCTGGGGCTTCGGTAAAAACCCGTCCCGGGGACCCGGGCTGGGTCCCGACATGACCCGGTGACCTGGTTCTGGGGTGCCGACCTGACCCGGTGACCTGGGGCTGTGGTGTCGACCGGACTCGGGGACCTGGTCCGGTGTCCCGTCATGACCCGGGGACCTGGGGTCGGGGTGGTCACCAGACCCTTGTACCCAGGCCGTTGACCCGACATGACCCTGTGACCCGGGGCCTGGGTAAAAATCCAACCCGGGGACCCGGGCATGGGACGTGACATGACCCGCTGACCTGGGGCCGGGGTCCCCACGTGACCCGCTGACCTGGGGCCGGTGTCCCCACGTGACCCGCTGACCTGGGTCCGGGGTCCCCACGTGACCCGCTGACATGGGTCCGGGGTCCAAACGTGACCCACTGACCTGGGGCCGGGGTCCCCACGTGACCCGGTGACCTGGGGCCGGTGTCCCCACGTGACCCGGTCACCTGGGTCCGGTGTCCCCACGTGACCCGGGGTCTTGGTGCCGTGCTGCTCATCGGAACCTGGGAACCAGGCTGGTTACCAGAAATGACCAGGTGACCTGGGGCCGGGGTCCCCACGTGACCCGCTGACCTGGGGCCGGTGTCCCCACGTGACCCGCTGACCTGGGTCCGGGGACCCCACGTGACCCGCTGACCTGGGGCCGGGGTCCCCACGTGACCCGGGGTCCTGGTGCAGGGGTCCCCACGTGACCCGCTGATCTGGGTCCGGGGTCCCCACGTGACCCGCTGACCTGGGGCCGGTGTCCCCACGTGACCCGCTGACCTGGGTCCGGGGTCCCCACGTGACCCGGTTACCTGGGGCCGGTGTCCCCACGTGACCCGCTGACCTGGGTCCGGGGTCCCCACATGACCCGGTGACCTGGGGCCGGTGTCCCCACGTGACCCGCTGACCTGGGTCCGGGGTCCCCACGTGACCCGGTCACCTGGGGCCGGTGTCCCCACGTGACCCGGTCACCTGGGGCCGGTGTCCCCACGTGACCCGGGGTCCTGGTGCCGGGGTGGTCATCGGAACCTGGGAACCAGGCTGGGTACCAGACATGACCAGGTGACCTGGGTCCGGGGTCCCCACGTGACCCGCTGACCTGGGTCCGGGGTCCCCACGTGACCCGGTGACCTGGGGCCGGTATCCCCACGTGACCCACTGACCTGGGTCCGGGGTCCCCACGTGACCCGGTGACCTGGGGCCGGTGTCCCCACGTGACCCGGTCACCTGGGGCCGGTGTCCCCACGTGACCTGGGGTCCTGGAGCCGGGGTGGTCATCGGAACCTGGGAACCAGGCTGGGTACCAGACATGACCAGGTGACCTGGGGCCGGGGTCCCCACGTGACCCGCTGACCTGGGGCCGGGGTCCCCACGTGACCCGGGGACCTCGGGCCGGGGTCCCCACGTGACCCGCTGACCTGAGTCCGGGGTCCCGACCTGACCCGGTGACCTGGGGCCAGGGTAACCACCTGACCCGGGGACCCGGGCTGGGGACCCGGTATGACTCCGTCTCCCGGGACCGGGGTGGTCACCTGACACTGGTACCCGGGACAGCGACCCGACATGACCCGGTGACCCGGGGCCGGGGTAACGACCTGTCCAGGGGACCTGGGCCGGGGACCCGAGAGGACCCGGTGACCTGGTTCCGGGGTGCCGACCTGACCCGGTGACCTGGGGCTGTGGTGTCGACCGGACTCGGGGACCTGGTCCGGTGTCCCGCATGACCCGGGGACCTGGGGTCGGGCTGGTCACCAAACCCTTGTACCCAGGCCGTTGAGCCGACATGACCCTGTGACCCGGGGCCTGGGTAAAAATCCAACCCGGGGACCCGGGCATGGGACGTGACATGACCCGACCTGGGTCCGGGGTCCCGACCTGACCCGGTGACCTTGGGCCGGTGTCCCCACGTGACCCGGGGTCCTGGTGCCGGTGTCCTCATCGGAACCTGGGAACCAGGCTGGGTACCAGACATGACCAGGTGACCTGGGACCGGGGTCCCCACGTGACCCGCTGACCTGGGTCCGGGGTCCCCACGTGACCCGGGGTCCTGGTGCCAGGGTGGTCACCGGAACCTGGGAACCAGGCCGGGTGCGCGACATGACCCGGTGATCCTTCGCTGGTGTCCCGATGCAACCCGGGGACCCGGGCCGGGGACCCCACGTGACCCGGGGACCTGGGGCCGGGGATGTCACCCGACACTGGTACCCGGGGCAGCGACCCGATACGACTCGGGGACCTGGGTCCGGGGTCCCGACCTGACCCGGTGACCTGGGGCCAGGGTAACCACCTGACCCGGGGACCCGGGCCGGGGACCCGGTATGACTCCGTCTCCCGGGGCCGGGGTGGTCACCTGACACTGGTACCCGGGACAGCGACCCGACATGACCCCGTGACCCGGGGCCGGGGTAACGACCTGTCCAGGGGACCTGGGCCGGGGACCCGACAGGACCCGGTGATCTGGGGCTTGGGTAAAAACCCGTCCCGGGGACCCGGGCTGGGTCCCGACATGACCCGGTGACCTGGTTCCGGGGTGCCGAACTGACCCGGTGACCTGGGGCCGGTGTCCCCACGTGACCCGCTGACCTGGGTCCGGGGTCCCCACGTGACCCGGTGACCTGGGGCCGGTGTCCCCACGTGACCCTCTGACCTGGGTCCGGGGTCCCCACGTGACCCGGGGTCCTGGTGCCGGGGTGCGCATCGGAACCTGGGAACCAGGCTGGGTACCAGACATGACCAGGTGACCTGGGTCCGGGGTCCCCACGTGACCCGCTGACCTGGGGCCGGTGTCCCCACGTGACCCGGGGTCCTGATGCCGGGGTGGTCACCGGAAACTGGGAACCAGGCCGGGTGCGCGACATGACCCGGTGACCCGGGGCCGGGTTAACGAGCTGTCCAGGGGACCCGGGCCAGGGACCCGACAGGACCCGGTGATCCTTCGCTGGTGTCCCGATGCAACCCGGGGACCCGGGCCGGGGACCCCACGTGACCCGGGGACCTGGGGCCGGGGATGTCACCCGACACTGGTACCCGGGGCAGCGACCCAATACGACCCGGGGACCCGGGCCAAGGACCCGGTATGACTCCGTCTCCCGGGGTCGGGGTGGTCACCTGACACTGGTACCCGGGACAGCGACCCGACATGACCCCGTGACCCGGGGCCGGGGTAACGACCTGTCCAGTGGACCTGGGCCGGGGACCCGACAGGACCCGGTGATCTGGGGCTTGGGTAAAAACCCGTCCCGGGGACCCGGGCTGGGTCCCGACATGACCCGGTGACCTGGTTCCGGGGTGCCGAACTGACCCGGTGACCTGGGGCCGGTGTCCCCACGTGACCCGCTGACCTGGGTCCGGGGTCCCCACGTGACCCGGGGTCCTGGTGCCGGGGTGGTCACCGGAACGTGGGAACCAGGCCGGGTGCGCGACATGACCCGGTGACCCGGGGCCGGGTTAACGACCTGTCCAGGGGACCCGGGCCGGGGACCCGACAGGACCCGGTGATCCTTCGCTGGTGTCCCGATGCAACCCGGGGACCCGGGCCGGGGACCCCACGTGACCCGGGGACCTGGGGCCGGGGATGTCACCCGACACTGGTACCCGGGGCAGCGACCCGATACGACCCGGGGACCTGGGTCCGGGGTCCCGACCTGACCCGGTGACCTGGGGCCAGGGTAACCACCTGACCCGGGGACCCGGGCCGGGGACCCGGTATGACTCCGTCTCCCGGGGCCGGGGTGGTCACCTGACACTGGTACCCGGGACAGCGACCCGACATGACCCGGTGACCCGGGGCCGGGGTAACGACCTGTCCAGGGGACCTGGGCCGGGGTCCCGACAGGACCCGGTGATCTGGGGCTTGGGTAAAAACCCGTCCCGGGGACCCGGGCTGGGTCCCGACATGACCCGGTGACCTGGTTCCGGGGTGCCGAACTGACCCGGTGACCTGGGGCTGTGGTGTCGACCGGACTCGGGGACCTGGTCCGGTGTCCCGTCATGACCCGGGGACCTGGGGTCGGGCTGGTCACCAGACCCTTGTACCCAGGCCGTTGACCCGACATGACCCTGTGACCCAGGGCCTGGGTAAAAATCCAACCCGGGGACCCGGGCATGGGACGTGACATGACCCGCTGACCTGGGTCCGGGGTCCTGACCTGACCCGGTGACCTGGGGCCGGTGTCCCCACGTGACCCGCTGACCTGGGTCCGGGGTCCCCACGTGACCAGGTGACCTGGGGCCGGTGTCCCCACGTGACCCGGGGTCCTGGTGCCGGGTTCCCCACGTGACCCGGGGTCCTGGATCCGGGGTCCCCACTTGACCCGGTGACCTGGGGCCGGTGTCCCCACGTGACCCGCTGACCTGGGTCCGGGGTCCCCACGTGACCCGGTGACCTGGGGCCGGTGTCCCCACGTGACTCGCTGACCTGGGTCCGGGGTCCCCACGTGACCCGGTGACCTGGGGCCGGGGTCCCAACGTGACCCGGTCACCTGGGGCCGGGGTCCCCACGTGACCCGGGGTCCTGGTGCCGGGGTGGTCACCGGAACCTGGGAACCAGGCCGGTTGCGTGACATGTCCCGGTGACCCGGGGCCGGGTTAACGACCTGTCCAGGGGACCCGGGCCGGGGACCCGACAGGACCCGGTGATCCTTCGCTGGTGTCCCGATGCAACCCGGGGACCCGGGCCGGGCACCCAACGTGACCCGGGGACCTGGGGCCGGGGATGTCACCCGACACTGGTACCCGGGGCAGCGACCCGATACGACCCGGGGACCTGGGTCCGGGGTCCCGACCTGAACCGGTGACCTGGGGCCAGGGTAACCACCTGACCCGGGGACCCGGGCCGGGGACCGGTATGACTCCGTCTCCCGGGGCCGGGGTGGTCACCTGACACTGGTACCCGGGACAGCGACCCGACATGACCCGGTGACCCGGGGCCGGGGTAACGACCTGTCCAGGGGACCTGGGCCGGGGACCTGACAGGACCCTGTGATCTGGGGCTTGGGTAAAAACCCGTCCCGGGGACCCGGGCTGGGTCCCGACATGACCCTGTGAACTGGTTCCGGGGTGCCGAACTGACCCGGTGACCTGGGGCCGGTGTCCCCACGTGACCTGCTGACCTGGGTCCGGGGTCCCCACGTGACCCGGGGTCCTGGTGCCGGGGTGCTCATCGGAACCTGGGAACCAGGCTGGTTACCAGACATGACCAGGTGACCTGGGGCCGGGGTCCCCACGTGACCCGCTGACCTGGGGCCGGGGTCCCCACGTGACCCGGGGTCCTGGTGCCGGGGTTGTCACCGGAACCTGGGAACCAGGCCGGGTGCGCGACATGACCCGGTGACCCGGGGCCGGGTTAACGAGCTGTCCAGGGGTCCCGGGCCGGGGACCCGACAGGACCCGGTGATCCTTCGCTGGTGTCCCGATGCAACCCGGGGACCCGGGCCGGGGACCCCACGTGACCCGGGGACCTGGGGCCGGGGTCCCGACCTGACCCGGTGACCTGGGGCCAGGGTAACCACCTGACCCGGGGACCCGGGCCGGGGACCCGGTATGACTCCGTCTCCCGGGGCCGGGGTGGTCACCTGACACTGGTACCCGGGACAGCGACCCGACATGACCCCGTGACCCGGGGCCGGGGTAACGACCTGTCCAGGGGACCTGGGCCGGGGACCCGACAGGACCCGGTGACCTGGTTCCGGGGTGCCGACCTGACCCGGTTACCAGGGGCTGTGGTGTCGACCGGACTCGGGGACCTGGTCCGGTGTCCCGTCATGACCCGGGGACCTGGGGTCGGGGTGGTCACCAGACCCTTGTACCCAGGCCGTTGAGCCGACATGACCCTATGACCGGGGGCCGGGGTAAAAATCCAACCCGGGGACCCGGGCATGGGACGTGACATGACCCGACCTGGGTCCGGGGTCCCGACCTGACCCGGTGACCTGGGTCCGGGGTCCCCACGTGACCCGCTGACCTGGGGCCGGGGTCCCCACGTGACCCGGGGTCCTGGTGCCGGGGTGCTAATCGGAACCTGGGAACCAGGCTGGTTACCAGACATGACCAGGTGACCTGGGTCCGGGGTCCCCACGTGACCCGCTGACCTGGGGCCGGGGTCCCCACGTGACCCGGTGTCCTGGTGCCGGGGTGGTCACCGGAACGTGGGAACCAGGCCGGTGCGCGACATGACCCGGTGACCCGGGGCCGGGTTAATGACCTGTCCAGGGGACCCAGGCCGGGGACCCGACAGGACCCGGTGATCCTTCGCTGGTGTCCCGATGCAACCCGGGGACCCGGGCCGGGGACCCCACGTGACCCGGGGACCTGGGGCCGGGGATGTCACCCGACACTGGTACCCGGGGCAGCGACCCGATACGACACGGGGACCCGGGCCGGGGACCCGGTATGACTCCGTCTCCCGGGGCCGGGGTGGTCACCTGACACTGGTACCCGGGACAGCGACCCGACATGACCCGGTGACCCGGGGCCGGGGTAACGACCTGTCCAGGGGACCTGGGCCGGGGTCCCGACAGGACCCGGTGATCTGGGGCTTGGGTAAAAACCCGTCCCGGGGACCCGGGCTGGGTCCCGACATGACCCGGTAACCTGGTTCCGGGGTGCCGACCTGACCCGGTGACCTGGGGCTGTGGTGTCGACCGGACTCGGGGACCTGGTCCGGTGTCCCGTCATGACCCGGGGACCTGGGGTCGGGGTGGTCACCAGACCCTTGTACCCAGGCCGTTGAGCCGACATGACCCTATGACCGGGGGCCGGGGTAAAAATCCAACCCGGGGACCCGGGCATGGGACGTGACATGACCCGACCTGGGTCCGGGGTCCCGACCTGACCCGGTGACCTGGGGCCGGCGTCCCCACGTGACCCGGGGTCCTGGTGCCGGGGTGGTCACCGGAACCTGGGAACCAGGCCGGGTGCGCGACATGACCCGGTGACCCGGGGCCGGGTTAACGACCTGTCCAGGGGACCCGGGCCGGGGACCCCACGTGACCCGGGGACCTGGGGCCGGGGATGTCACCCGACACTGGTACCCGGGGCAGCGACCCGATACGACCCGGGGACCTGGGTCCGGGGTCCCGACCTGACCCGGTGACCTGGGGCCAGGGTAACCACCTGACCCGGGGACCCGGGCCGGGGACCCGGTATGACTCCGTCTCCCGGGGCCGGGGTGGTCACCTGACACTGGTACCCGGGACAGCGACCTGACATGACCCCGTGACCCAGGGCCGGGGTAACGACCTGTCCAGGGGACCTGGGCCGGGGACCTGACAGGACCCGGTGATCTGGGGCTTGGGTAAAAACCCGTCCCGGGGACCCGGGCTGGGTCCCGACATGACCCGGTGACCTGGGTCCGGGGTGCCGAACTGACCCGGTGACCTGGGGCCGGTGTCCCCACGTGACCCGCTGACCTGGGTCCGGGGTCCCCACGTGACCCGCTGACCTGGGGCCGGTGTCCCCACGTGACCCGCTGACCTGGGTCCGGGGACCCCACGTGACCCGCTGACCTGGGGCCGGGGTCCCCACGTGACCCGGGGTCCTGGTGCAGGGGTCCCCACGTGACCCGCTGATCTGGGTCCGGGGTCCCCACGTGACCCGGTGACCTGGGGCCGGTGTCCCCACGTGACCCGCTGACCTGGGTCCGGGGTCCCCACGTGACCCGGTTACCTGGGGCCGGTGTCCCCACGTGACCCGCTGACCTGGGTCCGGGGTCCCCACATGACCCGGTGACCTGGGGCCGGTGTCCCCACGTGACCCGCTGACCTGGGTCCGGGGTCCCCACGTGACCCGGTCACCTGGGGCCGGTGTCCCCACGTGACCCGGTCACCTGGGGCCGGTGTCCCCACGTGACCCGGGGTCCTGGTGCCGGGGTGGTCATCGGAACCTGGGAACCAGGCTGGGTACCAGACATGACCAGGTGACCTGGGTCCGGGGTCCCCACGTGACCCGCTGACCTGGGTCCGGGGTCCCCACGTGACCCGGTGACCTGGGGCCAGTATCCCCACGTGACCCACTGACCTGGGTCCGGGGTCCCCACGTGACCCGGTGACCTGGGGCCGGTGTCCCCACGTGACCCTGTCACCTGGGGCCGGTGTCCCCACGTGACCTGGGGTCCTGGTGCCGGGGTGGTCATCGGAACCTGGGAACCAGGCTGGGTACCAGACATGACCAGGTGACCTGGGGCCGGGGTCCCCACGTGACCCGCTGACCTGGGGCCGGGGTCCCCACGTGACCCGGGGACCTCGGGCCGGGGTCCCCACGTGACCCGCTGACCTGAGTCCGGGGTCCCGACCTGACCCGGTGACCTGGGGCCAGGGTAACCACCTGACCCGGGGACCCGGGCTGGGGACCCGGTATGACTCCGTCTCCCGGGACCGGGGTGGTCACCTGACACTGGTACCCGGGACAGCGACCCGACATGACCCGGTGACCCGGGGCCGGGGTAACGACCTGTCCAGGGGACCTGGGCCGGGGACCCGACAGGACCCGGTGACCTGGTTCCGGGGTGCCGACCTGACCCGGTGACCTGGGGCTGTGGTGTCGACCGGACTCGGGGACCTGGTCCGGTGTCCCGCATGACCCGGGGACCTGGGGTCGGGCTGGTCACCAAACCCTTGTACCCAGGCCGTTGAGCCGACATGACCCTGTGACCCGGGGCCTGGGTAAAAATCCAACCCGGGGACCCGGGCATGGGACGTGACATGACCCGACCTGGGTCCGGGGTCCCGACCTGACCCGGTGACCTTGGGCCGGGGTCCCCACGTGACCCGCTGACCTGGGTCCGGGGTCCCCACGTGACCCGGTGACCTGGGGCCGGTGTCCCCACGTGACCCGGTGACCTGGGGCCGGTGTCCCCACGTGACCCGGGGTCCTGGTGCCGGTGTCCTCATCGGAACCTGGGAACCAGGCTGGGTACCAGACATGACCAGGTGACCTGGGACCGGGGTCCCCACGTGACCCGCTGACCTGGGTCCGGGGTCCCCACGTGACCCGGGGTCCTGGTGCCGGGGTGGTCACCGGAACCTGGGAACCAGGCCGGGTGCGCGACATGACCCGGTGATCCTTCGCTGGTGTCCCGATGCAACCCGGGGACCCGGGCCGGGGACCCCACGTGACCCGGGGACCTGGGGCCGGGGATGTCACCCGACACTGGTACCCGGGGCAGCGACCCGATACGACTCGGGGACCTGGGTCCGGGGTCCCGACCTGACCCGGTGACCTGGGGCCAGGGTAACCACCTGACCCGGGGACCCGGGCCGGGGACCCGGTATGACTCCGTCTCCCGGGGCCGGGGTGGTCACCTGACACTGGTACCCGGGACAGCGACCCGACATGACCCCGTGACCCGGGGCCGGGGTAACGACCTGTCCAGGGGACCTGGGCCGGGGACCTGACAGGACCCGGTGATCTGGGGCTTGGGTAAAAACCCGTCCCGGGGACCCGGGCTGGGTCCCGACATGACCCGGTGACCTGGGGCCAGTGTCCCCACGTGACCCGCTGACCTGGGTCCGGGGTCCCCACGTGACCCGGGGTCCTGGTGCCGGGGTGCTCATCGGAACCTGGGATCCAGGCTGGTTACCAGACATGACCAGGTGACCTGGGGCCGGGGTCCCCACGTGACCCGCTGACCTGGGGCCGGGGTCCCCACGTGACCCGGGGTCCTGGTGCCGGGGTGGTCACCGGAACGTGGGAACCAGGCCGGGTGCGCGACATGACCCGGTGACCCGGGGCCGGGTTAACGAGCTGTCAAGGGGACCCGGGCCGGGGACCCGACAGGACCCGGTGATCCTTCGCTGGTGTCCCGATGCAACCCGGGGACCCGGGCCGGGGACCCCACGTGACCCGGGGACCTGGGGCCGGGGATGTCACCCGACACTGGTACCCGGGGCAGCGACCCGATACGACCCGGGGACCTGGGTCCGGGGTCCCGACCTGACCCGGTGACCTGGGGCCAGGGTAACCACCTGACCCGGGGACCCGGGCCGGGGACCCGGTATGACTCCGTCTCCCGGGGCCGGGGTGGTCACCTGACACTGGTACCCGGGACAGCGACCCGACATGACCCCGTGACCCGGGGCCGGGGTAACGACCTGTCCAGGGGACCTGGGCCGGGGTCCTGACAGGACCCGGTGATCTGGGGCTTGGGTAAAAACCCGTCCCGGGGACCCGGGCTGGGCCCCGACATGACCCGGTGACCTGGTTCCGGGGTGCCGACCTGACCCGGTGACCTGGGGCTGTGGTGTCGACCGGACTCGGGGACCTGGTCCGGTGTCCCGTCATGACCCGGGGACCTGGGGTCGGGGTGGTCACCAGACCCTTGTACCCAGGCCGTTGACCCGACATGACCCTGTGACCCGGGGCCTGGGTAAAAATCCAACCCGGGGACCCGGGCATGGGACGTGACATGACCCGACCTGGGTCCGGGGTCCCGACCTGACCCGGTGACCTGGGGCCGGTGTCCCCACGTGACCCGCTGACCTGGGTCCGGGGTCCCCACGTGACCCGGTGACCTGGGGCCGGTGTCCCCACGTGACCCGGGGTCCTGGTGCCGGGGTCCCCACGTGACCCGCTGACCTGGGTCCGGGGTCCCCACGTGACCCGGTGACCTGGGGCCGGTGTCCCCACGTGACTCGCTGACCTGGGTCCGGGGTCCCCACGTGACCCGGTGACCTGGGGCCGGGGTCCCCACGTGACCCGGTCACCTGGGGCCGGTGTCCCCACGTGACCCGGGGTCCTGGTGCCGGGGTGGTCACCGGAACGTGGGAACCAGGCCGGGTGCGCGACATGACCCGGTGACCCGGGGCCGGGTTAACGACCTGTCCAGGGGACCCGGGCCGGGGACCCGACAGGACCCGGTGATCCTTCGCTGGTGTCCCGATGCAACCCGGGGACCCGGGCCGGGGACCCCACGTGACCCGGGGACCTGGGGCCGGGGATGTCACCCGACACTGGTACCCGGGGCAGCGACCCGATACGACCCGGGGACCTGGGTCCGGGGTCCCGACCTGACCCGGTGACCTGGGGCCAGGGTAACCACCTGACCCGGGGACCCGGGCCGGGGACCCGGTATGACTCCGTCTCCCGGGGCCGGGGTGGTCACCTGACACTGGTACCCGGGACAGCGACCCGACATGACCCCGTGACCCGGGGCCGGGGTAACGACCTGTCCAGGGGACCTGGGCCGGGGACCTGACAGGACCCGGTGATCTGGGGCTTGGGTAAAAACCCGTCCCGGGGACCCGGGCTGGGTCCCGACATGACCCGGTGACCTGGTTCCGGGGTGCCGAACTGACCCGGTGACCCGGCACCGGGTTAACGACCTGTCAAGGGGGCCCGGGCCGGGGACCCGACAGGACCCGGTGATCCTTCGCTGGTGTCCCGACGCAACCCGGGGACCCGGGCCGGGGACCCCACGTGACCCGGGGACCTGGGGCCGGGGATGTCACCCGACACTGGTACCCGGGGCAGCCACCCGATACGACCCGGGGACATGGGTCCGGGGTCCCGACCTGACCCGGTGACCTGGGGCCAGGGTAACCACCTGACCCGGGGACCCGGTATGACTCCGTCTCCCGGGGCCGGGGTGGTCACCTGACACTGGTACCCGGGACAGCGACCCGACATGACCTGGTGACCCGGGGCCGGGGTAACGACCTGTCCAGGGGACCTGGGCCGGGGACCTGACAGGACCCGGTGATCTGGGGCTTGGGTAAAAACCCGTCCCGGGGACCCGGGCTGGGTCCCGACATGACCCGGTGACCTGGGTCCGGGGTGCCGAACTGACCCGGTGACCTGGGGCCGGTGTCCCCACGTGACCCGCTGACCTGGGTCCGGGGTCCCCACGTGACCCGGGGTCCTGGTGCCGGGGTGCTCATCGGAACCTGGGAACCAGGCTGGTTACCAGACATGACCAGGTGACCTGGGGCCGGGGTCCCCACGTGACCCGCTGACCTGGGGCCGGGGTCCCCACGTGACCCGGGGTCCTGGTGCCGGGGTGGTCACCGGAACGTGGGAACCAGGCCGGGTGCGCGACATGACCCGGTGACCCGGGGCCGGGTTAACGAGCTGTCCAGGGGACCCGGGCCGGGGACCCGACAGGACCCGGTGATCCTTCGCTGGTGTCCCGATGCAACCCGGGGACCCAGGCCGGGGACCCCACGTGACCCGGGGACCTGGGGCCGGGGATGTCACCCGACACTGGTACCCGGGGCAGCGACCCGATACGACCCGGGGACCTGGGTCCGGGGTCCCGACCTGACCCGGTGACCTGGGGCCAGGGTAACCACCTGACCCGGGGACCCGGGCCGGGGACCCGGTATGACTCCGTCTCCCGGGGCCGGGGTGGTCACCTGACACTGGTACCCGGGACAGCGACCCGACATGACCCCGTGACCCGGGGCCGGGGTAACGACCTGTCCAGGGGACCTGGGCCGGGGTCCCGACAGGACCCGGTGATCTGGGGCTTGGGTAAAAACCCGTCCCGGGGACCCGGGCTGGGTCCCGACATGACCCGGTGACCTGGTTCCGGGGTGCCGAACTGACCCGGTGACCTGGGGCCGGTGTCCCCACGTGACCCGCTGACCTGGGTCCGGGGTCCCCACGTGACCCGGGGTCCTGGTGCCGGGGTGCTCATCGGAACCTGGGAACCAGGCTGGTTACCAGACATGACCCGGTGACCTGGGTCCGGGGTCCCCACGTGACCCGCTGACCTGGGACCGGGGTCCCCACGTGACCCGGGGTCCTGGTGCCGGGGTGGTCACCGGAACGTGGGAACCAGGCCGGGTGCGCGACATGACCCGGTGACCCGGGGCCGGGTTAACGACCTGTCCAGGGGACCCGGGTTGGGACCCGACAGGACCCGGTGATCCTTCGCTGGTGTCCCGATGCACCCCAGGGACCCGGGCCGGGGACCCCACGTGACCCGGGGACCTGGGGCCGGGGATGTCACCCGACACTGGTACCCGGGGCAGCGACCCGATACGACCCGGGGACCTGGGTCCGGGGTCCCGACCTGACCCGGTGACCTGGGGCCAGGGTAACCACCTGACCCGGGGACCCGGTATGACTCCGTCTCCCGGGGCCGGGGTGGTCACCTGACACTGGTACCCGGGACAGCGACCCGACATGACCCGGTGACCCGGGGCCGGGGTAACGACCTGTCCAGGGGACCTGGGCCGGGGTCCCGACAGGACCCGGTGATCTGGGGCTTGGGTAAAAACCCGTCCCAGGGACCCGGGCTGGGTCCCGACATGACCCGGTGACCTGGTTCCGGGGTGCCGACCTGACCCGGTGACCTGGGGCTGTGGTGTCGACCGGACTCGGGGACCTGGTCCAGTGTCCCGTCATGACCCGGGGAACTGGGGTCGGGGTGGTCACCAGACCATTGTACCCAGGCCGTTGACCCGACATGACCCTGTGACCCGGGGCCTGGGTAAAAATCCAACCCGGGGACCCGGGCATGGGACGTGACATGACCCGACCTGGGTCCGGGGTCCCGACCTGACCCGGTGACCTGGGGCCGGTGTCCCCACGTGACCCGCTGACCTGGGTCCGGGGTCCCCACGTGACCCGGTGACCTGGGTACGGGGTCCCCACGTGACCCGGGGTCCTGGTGCCGGGGTCCCCACGTGACCCGCTGACCTGGGTCCGGGGTCCCCACGTGACCCGGTGACCTGGGGCCGGTGCCCCCACGTGACCCGCTGACCTGGGTCCGGGGTCCCCACGTGACCCGGTGACCTGGGGCCGGTGTCCCCACGTGACCCGCTGACCTGGGTATGGGGTCCCCACGTGACCCGGGGACCTGGGGCCGGGGTCCCGACCTGACCCGGTGACCTGGGGCCAGGGTAACCACCTGACCCGGGGACCCGGGCCGGGGACCCGGTATGACTCCATCTCCCGGGGCCGGGGTGGTCACCTGACACTGGTACCCGGGACAGCGACCCGACATGACCCGGTGACCCGGGGCCGGGGTAACGACCTGTCCAGGGGACCTGGGCCGGGGACCCGACAGGACCTGGTGACCTGGTTCCGGGGTGCCGACCTGACCCGGTGACCTGGGGCTGTGGTGTCGACCGGACTCGGGGACCTGGTCCGGTGTCCCGTCATGACCCGGGGACCTGGGGTCGGGGTGGTCACCAGGCCCTTGTACCCAGGCCGCTGACCGGACATGACCCTGTGACCCGGGGCCTGGGTAAAAATCCAACCCGGGGACCCGGGCATGGGACGTGACATGACCCGACCTGGGTCCGGGGTCCCGACCTGACCCGGTGACCTGGGGCCGGTGTCCCCACGTGACCCGCTGACCTGGGTCCGGGGTCCCCACGTGACCCGGTGACCTGGGGCCGGTGTCCCCACGTGACCCGGTCACCTGGGGCCGGTGTCCCCACGTGACCCGGGGTCCTGGTGTCGGGGTGCTCATCGGAACCTGGGAACCAGGCTGGGTACCAGACATGACCAGGTGACCTGGGTCCGGGGTCCCCACGTGACCCGCTGACCTGGGGCCGGGGTCCCCACGTGACCCGGGGTCCTGGTGCCGGGGTGGTCACCGGAACCTGGGAACCAGGCCGGGTGCGCGACATGACCCAGTGACCCGGGGCCGGGTTAACGACCTGTCCAGGGGACCCGGGCCGGGGACCCGACAGGACCCGGTGATCCTTCGCTGGTGTCCCGATGCAACCCGGGGACCCGGGCCGGGGACCCCACGTGACCCGGGGACCTGGGGCCGGGGTCCCGACCTGACCCGGTGACCTGGGGCCAGGGTAACCACCTGACCCGGGGACCCGGGCCGGGGACCCGGTATGACTCCGTCTCCTGGGGCCGGGGTGGTCACCTGACACTGGTACCCGGGACAGCGACCCGACATGACCCGGTGACCCGGGGCCGGGGTAACGACCTGTCCAGGGGACCTAGGTCCGGGGTCCCGACCTGACCCGGTGACCTGGGGCCGGTGTCCCCACGTGACCCGCTGACCTGGGTCCGGGGTCCCCACGTGACCCGGTGACCTGGGGCCGGTGTCCCCACGTGACCCGGTGACCTGGGTCCGGGGTTCCCACGTGACCCGGTGACCTGGGTCCGGTGTCCCCACGTGACCCGGGGTCCTGGTGCCGGGGTGGTCATCGGAACCTGGGAACCAGGCTGGGTACCAGACATGACCAGGTGACCTGGGGCCGGGGTCCCCACGTGACCCGCTGACCTGGGGCCGGGGTCCCCACGTGACCCGGGGTCCTGGTGCCGGGGTGGTCACCGGAACGTGGGAACCAGGCCGGGTGCGCGACATGACCCGGTGACCCGGGGCCGGGTTAACGAGCTGTCCAGGGGACCCGGGCCGGGGACCCGACAGGACCCGGTGATCCTTCGCTGGTGTCCCGATGCAACCCGGGGACCCGGGCCGGGGACCCCACGTGACCCGGGGACCTGGGGCCGGCGTCCCGACCTGACCCGGTGACCTGGGGCCAGGGTAACCACCTGACCTGGGGACCCGGGCCGGGGACCCGGTATGACTCCGTCTCCCGGGGCCGGGGTGGTCACCTGACACTGGTACCCGGGACAGCGACCCGACATGACCCGGTGACCCGGGGCCGGGGTAACGACCTGTCCAGGGGACCTGGGCCGGGGTCCCGACAGGACCCGGTGACCTGGTTCCGGGGTGCCGACCTGACCCGGTGACCTGGGGCTGTGGTGTCGACCGGACTCGGGGACCTGGTCCGGTGTCCCGCATGACCCGGGGACCTGGGGTCGGGGTGGTCACCAGACCGTTGTACCCAGGCCGTTGAGCCGACATGACCCTGTGACCCGGGGCCTGGGTAAAAATCCAAGCCGGGGACCCGGGCATGGGACGTGACATGACCCGACCTGGGTCCGGGGTCCCGACCTGACCCGGTGACCTGGGGCCGGTGTCCCCACGTGACCCGCTGACCTGGGTCCGGGGTCCCCACGTGACCCGGTGACCTGGGGCCGGTGTCCCCACTTGACCCGCTGACCTGGGTCCGGGGTCCCCACATGACCCGGTGACCTGGGGCCGGTGTCCCCACTTGACCCGGGGTCCTGGGGCCGGTGTCCCCACGTGACCCGGGGTCCTGGTGCCGGGGTGGTCATCGGAACCTGGGAACCAGGCTGGGTACCAGACATGACCAGGTGACCTGGGTCCGGGGTCCCCACGTGACCCGCTGACCTGGGGACGGTGTCCCCACGTGACCCGGGGTCCTGGTGCCGGGGTGGTCACCGGAACGTGGGAACCAGGCCGGGTGCGCGACATGACCCGGTGACCCGGGGCCAGGTTAACGAGCTGTCCAGGGGACCAGGGCCGGGGACCCGACAGGACCCGGTGATCCTTCGCTGGTGTCCCGATGCAATCCGGGGACCCGGGCCGGGGACCCCACGTGACCCGGGGACCTGGGGCCGGGACCCCGACCTGACCCCGTGACCTGGGGCCAGGGTAACCACCTGACCCGGGGACCCAGGCCGGGGACCCGGTATGACTCCGTCTCCCGGGGCCGGGGTGGTCACCTGACACTGGTACCCGGGACAGCGACCCGACATGACCCGGTGACCCGGGGCCGGGGTAACGACCTGTCCAGGGGACCTGGGCCGGGGACCCGACAGGACCCGGTGACCTGGTTCCGGGGTGCCGACCTGACCCGGTGACCTGGGGCTGTGGTGTCGACCGGACTCGGGGACCTGGTCCGGTGTCCCGTCATGACCCGGGGACCTGGGGTCGGGGTGGTCACCAGACCCTTGTACCCAGGCCGTTCACCCGACATGACCCTGTGACCCGGGGCCTGGGTAAAAATCCAACCAGGGGACCCGGGCATGGGAAATGACATGACCCGACCTGGGTCCGGGGTCCCGACCTGACCCGGTGACCTGGGGCCGGGGTCCCCACGTGACCCGCTGACCTGGGTCCGGGGTCCCCACGTGACCCGGTGACCTGGGGCCGGTGTCCCCACGTGACCCGGTGACCTGGGTCCGGTGTCCCCACGTGACCCGGTGACCTGGGGCCGGGGTCCCCACGTGACCCGCTGACCTGGCGCCGGGGTCCCCACGTGACCCGGGGTCCTGGTGCCGGGGTGGTCACCGGAACCTGGGAACCAGGCCGGGTGCGCGAAATGAGCCGGTGACCCGGGGCCGGGTTAACGACCTGTCCAGGGGACCCGGGCTGGGGACCCGACAGGACCCGGAGATCCTTCGCTGGTGTCCCGATGCAACCCGGGGACCCGGGACGGGGACCCCACGTGACCCGCTGACCTGGGGCCGGGGTCCCCACGTGACCCGGTCACCTGGGGCCGGTGTCCCCACGTGACCCGGTGACCTGGGTCCGGGGTCCCCACGTGACTCGGTGACCTGGGTCCGGTGTCCCCACGTGACCCGGTGACCTGGGGCCGGTGTCCCCACGTGACCCGCTGACCTGGGGCCGGTGTCCCCACGTGACCCGGGGTCCTGGTGTCGGTATGGTCACCGGAACCTGGGAACCAGGCTGGGTACCAGACATGACCAGGTGACCTGGGTCCGGGGTCCCCACGTGACCCGCTGACCTGGGGCCGGGGTCCCCACGTGACCCGGGGTCCTGGTGTCGGTATGGTCACCGGAACCTGGGAACCAGGCTGGGTACCAGACATGACCAGGTGACCTGGGGACGGGGTACCCACGTGACCCGGTGACCTGGGTCCGGTGTCCCCACGTGACCCGGGGTCCTGGTGCCGGGGTCCCCACGTGACCCGCTGACCTGGGTCCGGGGTCCCCACGTGACCCGGTGACCTGGGGCCGGTGTCCCCACGTGACCCGCTGACCTGGGTCCGGGGTCCCCACGTGACCCGCTGACCTGGGGCCGGTGTCCCGACGTGACCCGGGGTCCTGGGTCCGGGGTCCCCACGTGACCCGGTGACCTGGGTCCGGGGTCCCCACGTGACCCGGTGACCTGGGGCCGGTGTCCCCACGTGACCCGCTGACCTGGGTCCGGGGTCCCCACGTGACCCGGTGACCTGGGGCCGGTGTCCCCACGTGACCCGCTGACCTGGGTCCGGGGTCCCAACGTGACCCGGTGACCTGGGTCCGGTGTCCCCACGTGACCCGGTGACCTGGGTCCGGGGTCCCCACGTGACCCGGTGACCTGGGGCCGGTGTCCCCACGTGACCCGGTCACCTGGGGCCGGTGTCCCCACGTGACCCGGTGACCTGGGGCCGGGGTGGTCATCGGAACATGGGAATCAGGCTGGGTACCAGACATGACCAGGTGACCTGGGTCCGGGGTCCCCACGTGACCCGCTGACCTAGGGCCGGTATCCCCACGTGACCCGGGGTCCTGGTGCCGGGGTCCCCACGTGAACCGCTGACCTGGGTCCGGGGTCCCCAGGTGACCCGGGGACCTGGGGCCGGTGTCCCCACTTGACCCGTTGACCTGGGTCCGGGGTCCCCACGTGACCCGGTGACCTGGGGCCGGTGTCCCCACGTGACTCGCTGACCTGGGTCCGGGGTCCCCACGTGACCCGGTGACCTGGGGCCGGTGTCTCCACTTGACCCGGTCACCTGGGGCCGGTGTCCCCACGTGACCCGCTGACCTGGGGCCGGGGTCCCCACGTGACCCGGGGTCCTGGTGCCGGGGTGGTCACCGGAACGTGGGAACCAGGCCGGGTGCGCGACATGACCCGGTGACCCGGGGCTGGGTTAACGACCTGTCCAGGGGACCCGGGCCGGGGACCCGACAGGACCCGGTGATCCTTCGCTGGTGTCCCGATGCAACCCGGGGACCCGGGCCGGGGACCCCACGTGACCCGGGGACCTGGGGCCGGGGATGTCACCCGACACTGGTACCCGGGGCAGCGACCCGATACGACCCGGGGACCTGGGTCCGGGGTCCCGACCTGACCCGGTGACCTGGGGCCAGGGTAACCACCTGACCCGGGGACCCGGGCCGGGGACCCGGTATGACTCCATCTCCCGGGGCCGGGGTGGTCACCTGACACTGGTACCCGGGACAGCGACCCGACATGACCCCGTGACCCGGGGCCGGGGTAACGACCTGTCCAGGGGACCTGGGCCGGGGACCCGACAGGACCCGGTGATCTGGGGCTTGGGTAAAAACCCGTCCCGGGGACCCGGGCTGGGTCCCGACATGACCCGGTGACCTGGTTCCGGGGTGCCGACCTGACCCGGTGACCTGGGGCTGTGGTGTCGACCGGACTCGGGGACCTGGTCCGGTGTCCCGTCATGACCCGGGGACCTGGGGTCAGGGTGGTCACCAGACCCTTGTACCCAGGCCGTTGAGCCGACATGACCCTGTGACCCGTGGCCTGGGTAAAAATCCAACCCGGAGACCCGGGCATGGGACGTGACATGACCCGACCTGGGTCCGGGGTCCCGACCTGACCCGGTGACCTGGGGCCGGGGTCCCCACGTGACCCGCTGACCTGGGTCCGGGGTCCCCACGTGACCCGGTGACCTGGGGCCGGTGTCCCCACGTGACCCGGGGTCCTGGTGCCAGGGTCCCCACGTGACCTGGGGCCGGTGTCCCCACGTGACCCGCTGACCTGGGGCAGGTGTCCCCACGTGACCCGCTGACCTGGGTCCGGGGTCCCCACGTGACCCGGTGACCTGGGGCCGGTGTCCCCACGTGACCTGGGACCGGGGTCCCCACGTGACCCGGTGACTTGGGGCAGGTGTCCCCACGTGACCCGCTGACCTGTGTCCGGGGTCCCCATGTGACCCGGTCACCTGGGGCCGGTGTCCCCACGTGACCCGCTGACCTGGGTCCGGGGTCCCCACGTGACCCGCTGACCTGGCGCCGGGGTCCCCACGTGACCCGGGGTCCTGATGCCAAGGTGGTCACCGGAACCTGGGAACCAGGCCGGGTGCGCGACATGACCCGGTGACCCGGGGCTGGGTTAACGACCTGTCCAGGGGACCCGGGCCGGGGACCCGACAGGACCCGGTGATCCTTCGCTGGTGTCCCGATGCAACCCGGGGACCCGGGCCGGGGACCCCACGTGACCCGGGGACCTGGGGCCGGGGTCCCGACCTGACCCGGTGACCTGGGGCCAGGGTAACCACCTGACCCGGGGACCCGGGCCGGGGACCCGGTATGACTCCGTCTCCCGGGGCCGGGGTGGTCACCTGACACTGGTACCCGGGACAGCGACCCGACATGACCCCGTGACCCGGGGCCGGGGTAACGACCTGTCCAGGGGACCTGGGCCGGGGACCCGACAGGACCCGGTAATCTGGGGCTTGGGTAAAAACCCGTCCCGGGGACCCGGGCTGGGTCCCGACATGACCCGGTGACCTGGTTCCGGGGTGCCGAACTGACCCGGTGACCTGGGGCCGGTGTCCCCACGTGACCCGCTGACCTGGGTCCGGGGTCCCCACGTGACCAGGTGACCTGGGGCCGGTGTCCCCACGTGACCCGCTGACCTGGGTCCGGTGTCCCCACGTGACCCGGGGTCCTGGTGCAGGGGTGCTCAACGGAACCTGGGAACCAAGCTGGGTACCAGACATGACCAGGTGACCTGGGGCCGGGATCCCCACGTGACCCGCTGACCTGGGGCCGGGGACCCCACGTGACCCGGGGACCTGGGGCCGGGGATGTCACCCGACACTTGTACCCGGGGAAGCGACCCGATATGACCCGGGGACCCGGGCCGGGGACCCGGTATGACTCCGTCTCCCGGGGCCGGGGTGGTCACCTCACACTGGTACCCGGGACAGCGACCCGACACGACCCGGGGACCTGGGGCTGGGGTAAAAATCTGACCCGGGGACCCCGGCTGGGTACCCGACATGACCCGGTGACCTGGTTCCGGGGTGTCGAACTGACCCGGTGACCTGGGGCCGGTGTCCCCACGTGACCCGCTGACCTGGGGCCGGTGTCCCCACGTGACCCGGGGTCCTGGTGCCGGGGTGATCATTGGAACCTGGGAACTAGGCCGGGTGCGCGACATGACCCGGTGACCCGGGGCCGGGTTAACGACCTGTCCAGGGGACCCGGGCCGGGGACCCGACAGGACCCGGTGATCCTTCGCTGGTGTCCCGATGCAACTCGGGGACCCGGGCCGGGGACCCCACGTGACCCGGGGACCTGGGGCCGGGGATGTCACCCGACACTGGTACCCGGGGCAGCGACCCGATACGACACGGGGACCTGGGTCCGGGGTCCCGACCTGACCCGGTGACCTGGGGCCAGGGTAACCACCTGACCCGGGGACCCGGGCCGGGGACCCGGTATGACTCCGTCTCCCGGGGCCGGGGTGGTCACCTGACACTGGTACCCGGGACAGCGACCCGACATGACCCGGTGACCCGGGGCCGGGGTAACGACCTGTCCAGGGGACCTGGGCCGGGGTCCCGACAGGATCCGGTGATCTGGGGCTTGGGTAAAAACCCGTCCCGGGGACCCGGGCTGGGTCCCGACATGACCCGGTGACCTGGTTCTGGGGTGCCGACCTGACCCGGTGACCTGGGGCTGTGGTGTCGACCGGACTCGGGGACCTGGTCCGGTGTCCCGTCATGATCCGGGGACCTGGGGTCGGGGTGGTCACCAGACCCTTGTACCCAGGCCATTGACCCGACATGACCCTGTGACCCGGGGCCTGGGTAAAAATCCAACCCGGGGATCCGGGCATGGGACGTGACATGACCCGACCTGGGTCCGGGGTCCTGACCTGACCCGGTGACCTGGGGCCGGTGTCCCCACGTGACCCGCTGACCTGGGTCCGGGGTCCCCACGTGACCCGGTGACCTGGGGCCGGTGTCCCCACGTGACGCGCTGATCTGGGTCCGGGGTCCCCACGTGACCCGGTGACCTGGGGCCGGTGTCCCCACGTGACCTGGGTCCGGGGTCCCCACGTGACCCGGTGACCTGGGGCAGGTGTCCCCACGTGACCCGCTGACCTGGGTCCGGGGTCCCCACGTGACCCGGTCACCTGGGGCCGGTGTCCCCACGTGACCCGCTGACCTGGGTCCGGGGTCCCCACGTCTCCCGGTGACCTGGGTCCGGGGTCCCCACGTGACCCGGGGTCCTGATGCCGGGGTGGTCACCGGAACCTGGGAACCAGGCCGGGTGCGCGACATGACCCGGTGACCCGGGGCCGGGTTAACGACCTGTCCAGGGGACCCGGGCCGGGGACCCGACAGGACCCGGTGATCCTTCGCTGGTGTCCCGATGCAACCCGGGGACCCGGGCCCGGGACCCCACGTGACCCGGGGACCTGGGGCCGGGGTCCCGACCTGACCCGGTGACCTGGGGCCTGGGTAACCACCTGACCCGGGGACCCGGGCCGGGGACCCGGTATGACTCCGTCTCCCGGGTCCGCGGTGGTCACCTGACACTGGTACCCGGGACAGCGACCCGACATGACCCGGTGACCCGGGGCCGGGGTAACGACCTGTCCAGGGGACCTGGGCCGGGGACCCGACAGGACCCAGTGACCTGGTTCCGGGGTGCCGACCTGACCCGGTGACCTGGGGCTGTGGTGTCGACCGGACTCGGGGACCTGGTCCGGTGTCCCGCATGACCCGGGGACCTGGGGTCGGGGTGGTCACCAGACCCTTGTACCCAGGCCGTTGACCCGACATGACCCTGTGACCCGGGGCCTGGGTAAAAATCCAACCCAGGGACCCAAGCATGGGATGTTACATGACCCGACCTGGGTCCGGGGTCCCGACCTGACCCGGTGACCTGGGGCCGGTGTCCCCACGTGACCCGCTGACCTGGGTCCGGGGTCCCCACGTGACCCGGTGACCTGGGGCCGGTGTCCCCACGTGACCCGCTGACCTGGGGCCGGGGTCCCCACGTGACCCGCTGACCTGGGTCCGGGGTCCCCACGTGACCCGGGGTCCTGGTGCCGGGGTGCTCATCAGAACCTGGGAACCAGGCTGGGTACCAGACATGACCAGGTGACCTGGGGCCGGGGTCCCCACGTGACCCGCTGACCTGGGGCCGGGGTCCCCACGTTACCCGGGGTCCTGGTGCCGGGGTGGTCACCGGAACGTGGGAACCAGGCCGGGTGCGCGATATGACCCGGTGACCCGGGGCCGGGTTAACGACCTGTCCAGGGAACCCGGGCCGGGGACCCGACAGGACCCGGTGATCCTTCGCTGGTGTCCCGATGCAACCCGGGGACCCGGGCCGGGGACCCCACGTGACCCGGGGACCTGGGGCCGGGGTCCCGACCTGACCCGGTGACCTGGGGCCAGGGTAACCACCTGAGCCGGGGACCCGGGCCGGGGACCCGGTATGACTCCGTCTCCCGGGGCCGGGGTGGTCACCTGACACTGGTACCCGGGACAGCGACCCGACATGACCCCGTGACCCGGGGCCGGGGTAACGACCTGTCCAGGGGACCTGGGCCGGGGACCCGACAGGACCCGGTAATCTGGGGCTTGGGTAAAAACCCGTCCCGGGGACCCGGGCTGGGTCCCGACATGACCCGGTGACCTGGTTCCGGGGTGCCGAACTGACCCGGTGACCTGGGGCCGGGGTCCCCACGTGACCCGCTGACCTGGGGCCGGGGTCCCCACGTGACCCGGTGACCTGGGGCCGGTGTCCCCACGTGACCCGCTGACCTGGGACCGGGGTCCCCACGTGACCTGGGGTCCTGGTGCCGGGGTGCTCAACGGAACCTGGGAACCAGGCTGGGTACCAGACATGACCAGGTGACCTGGGGCCGGGGTCCCCTCGTGACCCGCTGACCTGGGGCCGGGGACCCCACGTGACCCGGGGACCTGGGGCCGGGGATGTCACCAGACACTGGTACCCGGGGCAGCAACCCGATACGACCCGGGGACCCGGGCCGGGGACCCGGTATGACTCCGTCTCCCGGGGCCGGGGTGGTCACCTGACACTGGTACCCGGGACAGCGACCCGACATGACCCCGTGACCCGGGGCCGGGGTAACGACCTGTCCAGGGGACCTGGGCCGGAGACCCAACAGGACCCGGTGATCTGGGGCTTGGGTAAAAACCCGTCCCGGGGACCCGGGCTGGGTCCCGACATGACCCGGTGACCTGGTTCCGGGGTGCCGAACTGACCCGGTGACCTGGGGCCGGTGTCCCCACGTGACCCGCTGACCTGGGGCCGGTGTCCCCACGTGACCCGGGGTCCTGGTGCCGGGGTGATCACCGGAACCTGGGAACCAGGCCGGGTGCGCGACATGACCCGGTGACCCGGGGCCGGGTTAACGACCTGTCCAGGGGACCCGGGCCGGGGACCCGACAGGACCCGGTGATCCTTCGCTGGTGTCCCGATGCAACTCGGGGACCCGGGCCGGGGACCCCACGTGACCCGGGGACCTGGGGCCAGGGATGTCACCCGACACTGGTACCCGGGGCAGCGACCCGATACGACCCGGGGACCTGGGTCCGGGGTCCCGACCTGACCCGGTGACCTGGGGCCAGGGTAACCACCTGACCCGGGGACCCGGGCCGGGGACCCGGTATGACTCCGTCTCCCGGGGCCGGGGTGGTCACCTGACACTGGTACCCGGGACAGCGACCCGACCTGACCCGGTGACCCGGGGCCGGGGTAACCACCTGTCCAGGGGACCTGGGCCGGGGTCCCGACAGGACCCGGTGATCTGGGGCTTGGGTAAAAACCCGTCCCGGGGACCCGGGCTGGGTCCCGACATGACCCGGTGACCTGGTTCCGGGGTGCCGACCTGACCCGGTGACCTGGGGCTGTGGTGTCGACCGGACTCGGGGACCTGGTCCGGTGTCCCGTCATGATCCGGGGACCTGGGGTCGGGGTGGTCACCAGACCCTTGTACCCAGGCCGTTGACCCGACATGACCCTGTGACCCGGGGCCTGGGTAAAAATCCAACCCGGGGATCCGGGCATGGGACGTGACATGACCCGACCTGGGTCCGGGGTCCCGACCTGACCCGGTGACCTGGGGCCGGTGTCCCCACGTGACCCGCTGACCTGGGTCCGGGGTCCCCACGTGACCCGGTGACCTGGGGCCGGTGTCCCCACGTGACCCGGGGTCCTGGTGCCGGGGTCCCCACGTGACCCGCTGACCTGGGTCCGGGGTCCCCACGTGACCCGGTGACCTGGGGCCGGTGTCCCGACGTGACCCGCTGACCTGGGTCCGGGGTCCCCACGTGACCCGGTCACCTGGGTCCGGTGTCCCCACGTGACCTGGGTCCGGGGTCCCCACGTGACCCGGTGACCTGGGGCAGGTGTCCCCACGTGACCCGCTGACCTGGGTCCGGGGTCCCCACGTGACCCGGTCACCTGGGGCCGGTGTCCCCACGTGACGCGCTGACCTGGGTCCGGGGTCCCCACGTGACCCGCTGACCTGGGGCCGGTGTCCCCACGTGACCCGGGGTCCTGATGCCGGGGTGGTCACCGGAACCTGGGAACCAGGCCGGGTGCGCGACATGACCCGGTGACCCGGGGCCGGGTTAACGAGCTGTCCAGGGGACCAGGGCCGGGGACCCGACAGGACCCGGTGATCCTTCGCTGGTGTCCCGATGCAACCCGGGGACCCGGGCCGGGGACCCCACGTGACCCGGGGACCTGGGTCCGGGGTCCCGACCTGACCCGGTGTCCTGGGGCCTGGGTAACCACCTGACCCGGGGATCCGGGCCGGGGACCCGGTATGACTCCGTCTCCCGGGTCCGGGGTGGTCACCTGACACTGGTACCCGGGACAGCGACCCGACCTGACCCGGTGACCCGGGGCCGGGGTAACGACCTGTCCAGGGGACCTGGGCCGGGGACCCGACAGGACCCGGTGACCTGGTTCCGGGGTGCCGACCTGACCCGGTGACCTGGGGCTGTGGTGTCGACCGGACTCGGGGACCTGGTCCGGTGTCCCGCATGACCCGGGGACCTGGGGTCGGGGTGGTCACCAGACCCTTGTACCCAGGCCGTTGACCCGACATGACCCTGTGACCCGGGGCCTGGGTAAAAATCCAACCCAGGGACCCGGGCATGGGACGTGACATGACCCGACCTGGGTCCGGGGTCCCGACCTGACCCGGTGACCTGGGGCCGGGGTCCCCACGTGACCCGCTGACCTGGGTCCGGGGTCCCCACGTGACCCGGTGACCTGGGGCCGGTGTCCCCACGTGACCCGCTGACCTGGGGCCGGGGTCCACACGTGACCCGCTGACCTGGGTCCGGTGTCCCCACGTGACGCGGTCACCTGGGGCCGGGGTCCCCACGTGACCCGGGGTCCTGGTGCCGGGGTGGTCATCGGAACCTGGGAACCAGGCTGGGTACCAGACATGACCAGGTGACCTGGGTCCGGGGTCCCCATGTGACCCGCTGACCTGGGGCCGGGGTCCCCACGTGACCCGGGGTCCTGGTGCCGGGGTGGTCACCGGAACCTGGGAACCAGGCAGGGTGCGCGACATGACCCGGTGACCCGGGGCCGGGTTAACGACCTGTCCAGGGGACCCGGGCCGGGGACCCGACAGGACCCGGTGATCCTTCGCTGGTGTCCCGATGCAACCCGGGGACCCGGGCCGGGGACCCCACGTGACCCGGGGACCTGGGGCCGGGGATGTCACCCGACACTGGTACCCGGGGCAGCGACCCGATACGACCCGGGGACCTGGGTCCGGGGTCCCGACCTGACCCGGTGACCTGGGGCCAGGGTAACCACCTGACGCGGGGACCCGGGCCGGGGAGCCGGTATGACTCCGTCTCCCGGGGCCGGGGTGGTCACCTGACATTGGTACCCTGGACAGCGACCCGACATGACCCGGTGACCCGGGGCCGGGGTAACGACCTGTCCAGGGGACCTGGGCCGGGGACCCGACAGGACCCGGTGATCTGGGGCTTGGGTAAAACCCCGTCCCGTGGACCCGGGCTGGGTCCCGACATGACCCGGTGACCTGGTTCCGGGGTGCCGACCTGACCCGGTGACTGGGGCTGTGATGTCGACCGGACTCGGGGACCTGGTCCGGTGTCCCGTCATGACCCGGGGACCTGGGGTCGGGGTGGTCACCAGACACTTGTACCCAGGCCGTTGACCCGACATGACCCTGTGACCCGGGGCCTGGGTAAAAATCCAACCCGGGGACCCGGGCATGGGACGTGACATGACCCGACCTGGGTCCGGGGTCCCGACCTGACCCGGTGACCTGGGGCCGGGGTCCCCACGTGACCCGGTGACCTGGGGCCGGTGTCCCCACGTGACCCGGTCACCTGGGGCCGGTGTCCCCACGTGACCCGGGGTCCTGGTGCCGGGGTGGTCACCGGAACCTGGGAACCAGGCCGGGTGCGCGACATGACCCGGTGACCCGGGGCCGGGTTAACGACCTGTCCAGGGGACCCGGGCCGGGGACCCGACAGGACCCGGTGATCCTTCGCTGGTGTCCCGATGCAACTCGGGGACCCGGGCCGGGGACCCCACGTGACCCGGGGACCTGGGGCCGGGGATGTCACCCGACACTGTTACCCGGGGCAGCAACCCGATACGACCCGGGGACCTGGGTCCGGGGTCCCGACCTGACCCGGTGACCTGGGGCCAGGGTAACCACCTGACCCGGGGACCCGGGCCGGGGACCCGGTATGACTCCGTCTCCCGGGGCCGGGGTGGTCACCTGACACTGGTACCCGGGACAGCGACCCGACATGACCCCGTGACCCGGGGCCGGGGTAACGACCTGTCCAGGGGACCTGGGCCGGGGACCCGACAGGACCCGGTGATCTGGGGCTTGGGTCAAAACCCGTCCCGGGGACCCGGGCTGGGTCCCGACATGACCCGGTGACCTGGTTCCGGGGTGCCGACCTGACCCGGTGACCTGGGGCTGTGGTGTCGACCGGACTCGGGGACCTGGTCCGGTGTCCCGTCATGACCCGGGGACCTGGGGTCGGGGTGGTCACCAGACCCTTGTACCCAGGCCGTTGACCCGACATGACCCTGTGACCCGGGGCCTGGGTAAAAATCCAACCCGGGGACCCGGGCGTGGGACGTGACATGACCCGACCTGGGTCCGGGGTCCCGACCTGACCCGGTGACCTGGGGCCGGGGTCCCCACGTGACCCGCTGACCTGGGTCCGGGGTCCCCACGTGACCCGCTGACCTGGGGCCGGTGTCCCCACGTGACCCGCTGACCTGGGTCCGGGGTCCCCACGCGACCCGGTGACCTGGGGCCGGTGTCCCCACGTGACCCGGTGACCTGGGGCCGGTGTCCCCACGTGACCCGGGGTCCTGGTGCCGGGGTGGTCATCGGAACCTGGGAACCAGGCTGGGTACCAGACATGACCAGGTGACCTGGGGCCGGGGTCCCCACGTGACCCGCTGACCTGGGGCCGGGGTCCCCACGTGACCCGGGGTCCTGGTGCCGGGGTGGTCACCAGAACGTGGGAACCAGGCCGGGTGCGCGACATGACCCGGTGACCCGGGGCCGGGTTAACGACCTGTCCAGGGGACCCGGGCCGGGGACCCGACAGGACCCGGTGATCCTTCGCTGGTGTCCCGATGCAACCCGGGGACCCGGGCCGGGGACCCCACGTGACCCGGGGACCTGGGGCCGGGGATGTCACCCGACACTGGTACCCGGGGCAGCGACCCGATACGACCCGGGGACCCGGGCCGGGGACCCGGTATGACTCCGTCTCCCGGGGCCGGGGTGGTCACCTGACACTGGTACCCGGGACAGCGACCCGACATGACCCCGTGACCCGGGGCCGGGGTAACGACCTGTCCAGGGGACCTGGGCCGGGGACCCAACAGGACCCGGTGATCTGGGGCTTGGGTAAAAACCCGTCCCGGGGACCCGGGCTGGGTCCCGACATGACCCGGTGACCTGGTTCCGGGGTGCCGAACTGACCCGCTGACCTGGGGCCGGGGTCCCCACGTGACCCGCTGACCTGGGGCCGGTGTCCCCACGTGACCCGGGGTCCTGGTGCCGGGGTGATCACCGGAACCTGGGAACCAGGCCGGGTGCGCGACATGACCCGGTGACCCGGGGCCGGGTTAACGACCTGTCCAGGGGACCCGGGCCGGGGACCCGACAGGACCCGGTGATCCTTCGCTGGTGTCCCGATGCAACTCGGGGACCCGGGCCGGGGACCCCACGTGACCCGGGGACCTGGGGCCGGGGATGTCACCCGACACTGGTACCCGGGGCAGCGACCCGATACGACCCGGGGACCTCGGTCCGGGGTCCCGACATGACCCGGTGACCTGGGTCCGGGGTCCCGACCTGACCCGGTGACCTGGGGCCGGTGTCCCCACGTGACCCGCTGACCTGGGTCCGGGGTCCCCACGTGACCCGGTGACCTGGGGCCGGTGTCCCCACGTGACCCGGGGTCCTGGTGCCAGGGTCCCCACGTGACCCGCTGACCTGGGTCCGGGGTCCCCACGTGACCCGGTGACCTGGGTCCGGTGTCCCCACGTGACGCGCTGACCTGGGTCCGGGGTCCCCACGTGACCCGGTGACCTGGGGCCGGTGTCCCCACGTGACCTGGGTCCGGGGTCCCCACGTGACCCGGTGACCTGGGGCAGGTGTCCCCACGTGACCCGCTGACCTGGGGCCGGGGTCCCCACGTGACCCGGTCACCTGGGGCCGGTGTCCCCACGTGACCCGCTGACCTGGGTCCGGGGTCCCCACGTGACCCGCTGACCTGGGGCCGGGGTCCCCACGTGACCCGGGGTCCTGGTGCCAGGGTGGTCACCGGAACCTGGGAACCAGGCCGGGTGCGCGACATGACCCGGTGACCCGGGGCCGGGTTAACGAGCTGTCCAGGGGACCAGGGCCGGGGACCCGACAGGACCCGGTGATCCTTCGCTGGTGTCCCGATGCAACCCGGGGACCCGGGCCGGGGACCCCACGTGACCCGGGGACCTGGGTCCGGGGTCCCGACCTGACCCGGTGTCCTGGGGCCTGGGTAACCACCTGACCCGGGGATCCGGGCCGGGGACCCGGTATGACTCCGTCTCCCGGGTCCGGGGTGGTCACCTGACACTGGTACCCGGGACAGCGACCCGACCTGACCCGGTGACCCGGGGCCGGGGTAACGACCTGTCCAGGGGACCTGGGCCGGGGACCCGACAGGACCCGGTGACCTGGTTCCGGGGTGCCGACCTGACCCGGTGACCTGGGGCTGTGGTGTCGACCGGACTCGGGGACCTGGTCCGGTGTCCCGCATGACCCGGGGACCTGGGGTCGGGGTGGTCACCAGACCCTTGTACCCAGGCCGTTGACCCGACATGACCCTGTGACCCGGGGCCTGGGTAAAAATCCAACCCAGGGACCCGGGCATGGGACGTGACATGACCCGACCTGGGTCCGGGGGTCCCGACCTGACCCGGTGACCTGGGGCCGGGGTCCCCACGTGACCCGCTGACCTGGGTCCGGGGTCCCCACGTGACCCGGTGACCTGGGGCCGGTGTCCCCACGTGACCCGCTGACCTGGGGCCGGGGTCCACACGTGACCCGCTGACCTGGGTCCGGTGTCCCCACGTGACGCGGTCACCTGGGGCCGGGGTCCCCACGTGACCCGGGGTCCTGGTGCCGGGGTGGTCATCGGAACCTGGGAACCAGGCTGGGTACCAGACATGACCAGGTGACCTGGGTCCGGGGTCCCCATGTGACCCGCTGACCTGGGGCCGGGGTCCCCACGTGACCCGGGGTCCTGGTGCCGGGGTGGTCACCGGAACCTGGGAACCAGGCAGGGTGCGCGACATGACCCGGTGACCCGGGGCCGGGTTAACGACCTGTCCAGGGGACCCGGGCCGGGGACCCGACAGGACCCGGTGATCCTTCGCTGGTGTCCCGATGCAACCCGGGGACCCGGGCCGGGGACCCCACGTGACCCGGGGACCTGGGGCCGGGGATGTCACCCGACACTGGTACCCGGGGCAGCGACCCGATACGACCCGGGGACCTGGGTCCGGGGTCCCGACCTGACCCGGTGACCTGGGGCCAGGGTAACCACCTGACGCGGGGACCCGGGCCGGGGAGCCGGTATGACTCCGTCTCCCGGGGCCGGGGTGGTCACCTGACATTGGTACCCTGGACAGCGACCCGACATGACCCGGTGACCCGGGGCCGGGGTAACGACCTGTCCAGGGGACCTGGGCCGGGGACCCGACAGGACCCGGTGATCTGGGGCTTGGGTAAAACCCCGTCCCGTGGACCCGGGCTGGGTCCCGACATGACCCGGTGACCTGGTTCCGGGGTGCCGACCTGACCCGGTGACTGGGGCTGTGATGTCGACCGGACTCGGGGACCTGGTCCGGTGTCCCGTCATGACCCGGGGACCTGGGGTCGGGGTGGTCACCAGACACTTGTACCCAGGCCGTTGACCCGACATGACCCTGTGACCCGGGGCCTGGGTAAAAATCCAACCCGGGGACCCGGGCATGGGACGTGACATGACCCGACCTGGGTCCGGGGTCCCGACCTGACCCGGTGACCTGGGGCCGGGGTCCCCACGTGACCCGGTGACCTGGGGCCGGTGTCCCCACGTGACCCGGTCACCTGGGGCCGGTGTCCCCACGTGACCCGGGGTCCTGGTGCCGGGGTGGTCACCGGAACCTGGGAACCAGG
The DNA here is from genome assembly GCA_951411735.1 of Somateria mollissima. Classification (NCBI taxonomy): domain Eukaryota; kingdom Metazoa; phylum Chordata; class Aves; order Anseriformes; family Anatidae; genus Somateria; species Somateria mollissima. The sequence continues at coordinate 104,560 of CATOCB010000428.1, forward strand.
CCGGGTGCGCGACATGACCCGGTGACCCGGGGCCGGGTTAACGACCTGTCCAGGGGACCCGGGCCGGGGACCCGACAGGACCCGGTGATCCTTCGCTGGTGTCCCGATGCAACTCGGGGACCCGGGCCGGGGACCCCACGTGACCCGGGGACCTGGGGCCGGGGATGTCACCCGACACTGTTACCCGGGGCAGCAACCCGATACGACCCGGGGACCTGGGTCCGGGGTCCCGACCTGACCCGGTGACCTGGGGCCAGGGTAACCACCTGACCCGGGGACCCGGGCCGGGGACCCGGTATGACTCCGTCTCCCGGGGCCGGGGTGGTCACCTGACACTGGTACCCGGGACAGCGACCCGACATGACCCCGTGACCCGGGGCCGGGGTAACGACCTGTCCAGGGGACCTGGGCCGGGGACCCGACAGGACCCGGTGATCTGGGGCTTGGGTCAAAACCCGTCCCGGGGACCCGGGCTGGGTCCCGACATGACCCGGTGACCTGGTTCCGGGGTGCCGACCTGACCCGGTGACCTGGGGCTGTGGTGTCGACCGGACTCGGGGACCTGGTCCGGTGTCCCGTCATGACCCGGGGACCTGGGGTCGGGGTGGTCACCAGACCCTTGTACCCAGGCCGTTGACCCGACATGACCCTGTGACCCGGGGCCTGGGTAAAAATCCAACCCGGGGACCCGGGCGTGGGACGTGACATGACCCGACCTGGGTCCGGGGTCCCGACCTGACCCGGTGACCTGGGGCCGGGGTCCCCACGTGACCCGCTGACCTGGGTCCGGGGTCCCCACGTGACCCGCTGACCTGGGGCCGGTGTCCCCACGTGACCCGCTGACCTGGGTCCGGGGTCCCCACGCGACCCGGTGACCTGGGGCCGGTGTCCCCACGTGACCCGGTGACCTGGGGCCGGTGTCCCCACGTGACCCGGGGTCCTGGTGCCGGGGTGGTCATCGGAACCTGGGAACCAGGCTGGGTACCAGACATGACCAGGTGACCTGGGGCCGGGGTCCCCACGTGACCCGCTGACCTGGGGCCGGGGTCCCCACGTGACCCGGGGTCCTGGTGCCGGGGTGGTCACCAGAACGTGGGAACCAGGCCGGGTGCGCGACATGACCCGGTGACCCGGGGCCGGGTTAACGACCTGTCCAGGGGACCCGGGCCGGGGACCCGACAGGACCCGGTGATCCTTCGCTGGTGTCCCGATGCAACCCGGGGACCCGGGCCGGGGACCCCACGTGACCCGGGGACCTGGGGCCGGGGATGTCACCCGACACTGGTACCCGGGGCAGCGACCCGATACGACCCGGGGACCCGGGCCGGGGACCCGGTATGACTCCGTCTCCCGGGGCCGGGGTGGTCACCTGACACTGGTACCCGGGACAGCGACCCGACATGACCCCGTGACCCGGGGCCGGGGTAACGACCTGTCCAGGGGACCTGGGCCGGGGACCCAACAGGACCCGGTGATCTGGGGCTTGGGTAAAAACCCGTCCCGGGGACCCGGGCTGGGTCCCGACATGACCCGGTGACCTGGTTCCGGGGTGCCGAACTGACCCGCTGACCTGGGGCCGGGGTCCCCACGTGACCCGCTGACCTGGGGCCGGTGTCCCCACGTGACCCGGGGTCCTGGTGCCGGGGTGATCACCGGAACCTGGGAACCAGGCCGGGTGCGCGACATGACCCGGTGACCCGGGGCCGGGTTAACGACCTGTCCAGGGGACCCGGGCCGGGGACCCGACAGGACCCGGTGATCCTTCGCTGGTGTCCCGATGCAACTCGGGGACCCGGGCCGGGGACCCCACGTGACCCGGGGACCTGGGGCCGGGGATGTCACCCGACACTGGTACCCGGGGCAGCGACCCGATACGACCCGGGGACCTCGGTCCGGGGTCCCGACATGACCCGGTGACCTGGGTCCGGGGTCCCGACCTGACCCGGTGACCTGGGGCCGGTGTCCCCACGTGACCCGCTGACCTGGGTCCGGGGTCCCCACGTGACCCGGTGACCTGGGGCCGGTGTCCCCACGTGACCCGGGGTCCTGGTGCCAGGGTCCCCACGTGACCCGCTGACCTGGGTCCGGGGTCCCCACGTGACCCGGTGACCTGGGTCCGGTGTCCCCACGTGACGCGCTGACCTGGGTCCGGGGTCCCCACGTGACCCGGTGACCTGGGGCCGGTGTCCCCACGTGACCTGGGTCCGGGGTCCCCACGTGACCCGGTGACCTGGGGCAGGTGTCCCCACGTGACCCGCTGACCTGGGGCCGGGGTCCCCACGTGACCCGGTCACCTGGGGCCGGTGTCCCCACGTGACCCGCTGACCTGGGTCCGGGGTCCCCACGTGACCCGCTGACCTGGGGCCGGGGTCCCCACGTGACCCGGGGTCCTGGTGCCAGGGTGGTCACCGGAACCTGGGAACCAGGCCGGGTGCGCGACATGACCCGGTGACCCGGGGCCGGGTTAACGACCTGTCCAGGGGACCCGGGCCGGGGACCCGACAGGACCCGGTGATCCTTCGCTGGTGTCCCGATGCAACCCGGGGATCCGGGCCGGGGACCCCACGTGACCCGGGGACCTGGGGCCGGGGTCCCGACCTGACCCGGTGACCTGGGGCCAGGGTAACCACCTGACCCGGGGACCCGGGCCGGGGACCCGGTATGACTCCGTCTCCCGGGGCCGGGGTGGTCACCTGACACTGGTACCCGGGACAGCGACCCGACATGACCCCGTGACCCGGGGCCGGGGTAACGACCTGTCCAGGGGACCTGGGCCGGGGACCCGACAGGACCCGGTGACCTGGTTCCGGGGTGCCGACCTGACCCGGTGACCTGGGGCTGTGGTGTCGACCGGACTCGGGGACCTGGTCCGGTGTCCCGCATGACCCGGGGACCTGGGGTCGGGGTGGTCACCAGACCCTTGTACCCAGGCCGTTGACCCGACATGACCCTGTGACCCGGGGCCTGGGTAAAAATCCAACCCAGGGACCCGGGCATGGGACGTGACATGACCCGACCTGGGTCCGGGGTCCCGACCTGACCCGGTGACCTGGGGCCGGTGTCCCCACGTGACCCGCTGACCTGGGTCCGGGGTCCCCACGTGACCCGGTGACCTGGGGCCGGTGTCCCCACGTGACCCGGGGTCCTGGTGCCGGGGTGGTCATCGGAACCTGGGAACCAGGCTGGGTACCAGACATGACCAGGTGACCTGGGGCCGGGGTCCCCACGTGACCCGCTGACCTGGGGCCGGGGTCCCCACGTGACCCGGGGTCCTGGTGCCGGGGTGGTCACCGGAACCTGGGAACCAGGCCGGGTGCGCGACATGACCCGGTGACCCGGGGCCGGGTTAACGACCTGTCCAGGGGACCCGGGCCGGGGACCCGACAGGACCCGGTGATCCTTCGCTGGTGTCCCGATGCAACTCGGGGACCCGGGCCGGGGACCCCACGTGACCCGGGGACCTGGGGCCGGGGATGTCACCCGACACTGTTACCCGGGGCAGCGACCCGATACGACCCGGGGACCTGGGTCCGGGGTCCCGACCTGACCCGGTGACCTGGGGCCAGGGTAACCACCTGACCCGGGGACCCGGGCCGGGGACCCGGTATGACTCCGTCTCCCGGGGCCGGGGTGGTCACCTGACACTGGTACCCGGGACAGCGACCCGACATGACCCCGTGACCCGGGGCCGGGGTAACGACCTGTCCAGGGGACCTGGGCCAGGGACCCGACAGGACCCGGTGATCTGGGGCTTGGGTAAAAACCCGTCCCGTGGACCCGGGCTGGGTCCCGACATGACCCGGTGACCTGGTTCCGGGGTGCCGAACTGACCCGGTGACCTGGGGCCGGTGTCCCCACGTGACCCGCTGACCTGGGTCCGGTGTCCCCACGTGACCCGGTGACCTGGGGCCGGTGTCCCCACATGACCCGCTGACCTGGGTCCGGGGTCCCCACGTGACCCGGGGTCCTGGTGCCGGGGTGCTCAACGGAACCTGGGAACCAGGCTGGGTACCAGACATGACCAGGTGACCTGGGGCCGGGGTCCCCACGTGACCCGCTGACCTGGGTCCGGGGTCCCCACGTGACCCGCTGACCTGGGGCCGGTGTCCCCACGTGACCCGCTGACCTGGGTCCGGGGTCCCCACGCGACCCGGTGACCTGGGGCCGGTGTCCCCACGTGACCCGGTCACCTGGGGCCGGTGTCCCCACGTGACCCGGGGTCCTGGTGCCGGGGTGGTCATCGGAACCTGGGAACCAGGCTGGGTACCAGACATGACCAGGTGACCTGGGGCCGGGGTCCCCACGTGACCCGCTGACCTGGGGCCGGTGTCCCCACGTGACCCGGGGTCCTGGTGCCGGGGTGGTCACCAGAACGTGGGAACCAGGCCGGGTGCGCGACATGACCCGGTGACCCGGGGCCGGGTTAACGAGCTGTCCAGGGGACCCGGGCCGGGGACCCGACAGGACCCGGTGATCCTTCGCTGGTGTCCCGATGCAACCCGGGGACCCGGGCCGGGGACCCCACGTGACCCGGGGACCTGGGGCCGGGGATGTCACCCGACACTGGTACCCGGGGCAGCGACCCGATACGACCCGGGGACCTCGGTCCGGGGTCCCGACATGACCCGGTGACCTGGTTCCGGGGTGCCGACCTGACCCGGTGACCTGGGGCTGTGGTGTCGACCGGACTCGGGGACCTGGTCCGGTGTCCCGTCATGATCCGGGGACCTGGGGTCGGGGTGGTCACCAGACCCTTGTACCCAGGCCGTTGACCCGACATGACCCTGTGACCCGGGGCCTGGGTAAAAATCCAACCCGGGGATCCGGGCATGGGACGTGACATGACCCGACCTGGGTCCGGGGTCCCGACCTGACCCGGTGACCTGGGGCCGGTGTCCCCACGTGACCCGCTGACCTGGGTCCGGGGTCCCCACGTGACCCGGTGACCTGGGGCCGGTGTCCCCACGTGACCCGGGGTCCTGGTGCCAGGGTCCCCACGTGACCCAGTGACCTGGGTCCGGGGTCCCCACGTGACCCGGTGACCTGGGGCCGGTGTCCCCACGTGACCCGCTGACCTGGGTCCGGGGTCCCCACGTGACCCGGTGACCTGGGGCCGGTGTCCCCACGTGACCTGGGTCCGGGGTCCCCACGTGACCCGGTGACCTGGGGCAGGTGTCCCCACGTGACCCGCTGACCTGGGGCCGGGGTCCCCACGTGACCCGGTCACCTGGGGCCGGTGTCCCCACGTGACCCGCTGACCTGGGTCCGGGGTCCCCACGTGACCCGCTGACCTGGGGCCGGGGTCCCCACGTGACCCGGGGTCCTGGTGCCAGGGTGGTCACCGGAACCTGGGAACCAGGCCGGGTGCGCGACATGACCCGGTGACCCGGGGCCGGGTTAACGACCTGTCCAGGGGACCCGGGCCGGGGACCCGACAGGACCCGGTGATCCTTCGCTGGTGTCCCGATGCAACCCGGGGACCCGGGCCGGGGACCCCACGTGACCCGGGGACCTGGGGCCGGGGTCCCGACCTGACCCGGTGACCTGGGGCCAGGGTAACCACCTGACCCGGGGACCCGGGCCGGGGACCCGGTATGACTCCGTCTCCCGGGGCCGGGGTGGTCACCTGACACTGGTACCCGGGACAGCGACCCGACATGACCCGGTGACCCGGGGCCGGGGTAACGACCTGTCCAGGGGACCTGGGCCGGGGACCCGACAGGACCCGGTGACCTGGTTCCGGGGTGCCGACCTGACCCGGTGACCTGGGGCTGTGGTGTCGACCGGACTCGGGGACCTGGTCCGGTGTCCCGCATGACCCGGGGACCTGGGGTCGGGGTGGTCACCAGACCCTTGTACCCAGGCCGTTGACCCGACATGACCCTGTGACCCGGGGCCTGGGTAAAAATCCAACCCAGGGACCCGGGCATGGGACGTGACATGACCCGACCTGGGTCCGGGGTCCCGACCTGACCCGGTGACCTGGGGCCGGTGTCCCCACGTGACCCGCTGACCTGGGTCCGGGGTCCCCACGTGACCCGGTGACCTGGGGCCGGTGTCCCCACGTGACCCGGGGTCCTGGTGCCGGGGTGGTCATCGGAACCTGGGAACCAGGCTGGGTACCAGACATGACCAGGTGACCTGGGGCCGGGGTCCCCACGTGACCCGCTGACCTGGGGCCGGGGTCCCCACGTGACCCGGGGTCCTGGTGCCGGGGTGGTCACCGGAACCTGGGAACCAGGCCGGGTGCGCGACATGACCCGGTGACCCGGGGCCGGGTTAACGACCTGTCCAGGGGACCCGGGCCGGGGACCCGACAGGACCCGGTGATCCTTCGCTGGTGTCCCGATGCAACTCGGGGACCCGGGCCGGGGACCCCACGTGACCCGGGGACCTGGGGCCGGGGATGTCACCCGACACTGGTACCCGGGGCAGCGACCCGATACGACCCGGGGACCTGGGTCCGGGGTCCCGACCTGACCCGGTGACCTGGGGCCAGGGTAACCACCTGACCCGGGGACCCGGGCCGGGGACCCGGTATGACTCCGTCTCCCGGGGCCGGGGTGGTCACCTGACACTGGTACCCGGGACAGCGACCCGACATGACCCCGTGACCCGGGGCCGGGGTAACGACCTGTCCAGGGGACCTGGGCCGGGGACCCGACAGGACCCGGTGATCTGGGGCTTGGGTAAAAACCCGTCCCGTGGACCCGGGCTGGGTCCCGACATGACCCGGTGACCTGGTTCCGGGGTGCCGAACTGACCCGGTGACCTGGGGCCGGTGTCCCCACGTGACCCGCTGACCTGGGTCCGGTGTCCCCACGTGACCCGGTGACCTGGGGCCGGTGTCCCCACATGACCCGCTGACCTGGGTCCGGGGTCCCCACGTGACCCGGGGTCCTGGTGCCGGGGTGCTCAACGGAACCTGGGAACCAGGCTGGGTACCAGACATGACCAGGTGACCTGGGGCCGGGGTCCCCACGTGACCCGCTGACCTGGGGCCGGGGTCCCCACGTGACCCGGGGTCCTGGTGCCGGGGTGGTCACCGGAACGTGGGAACCAGGCCGGGTGCGCGACATGACCCGGTGACCCGGGGCCGGGTTAACGACCTGTCCAGGGGACCCGGGCCGGGGACCCGACAGGACCCGGTGATCCTTCGCTGGTGTCCCGATGCAACCCGGGGACCCGGGCCGGGGACCCCATGTGACCCGGGGACCTGGGGCCGGGGATGTCACCCGACACTGGTACCCGGGGCAGCGACCCGATACGACCCGGTGACCTGGTTCCGGGGTGCCGACCTGACCCGGTGACCTGGGGCTGTGGTGTCGACCGGACTCGGGGACCTGGTCCGGTGTCCCGTCATGATCCGGGGACCTGGGGTCGGGGTGGTCACCAGACCCTTGTACCCAGGCCGTTGACCCGACATGACCCTGTGACCCGGGGCCTGGGTAAAAATCCAACCCGGGGATCCGGGCATGGGACGTGACATGACCCGACCTGGGTCCGGGGTCCCGACCTGACCCGGTGACCTGGGGCCGGGGTCCCCACGTGACCCGCTGACCTGGGTCCGGGGTCCCCACGTGACCCGGTGACCTGGGGCCGGTGTCCCCACGTGACCCGGGGTCCTGGTGCCAGGGTCCCCACGTGACCCGCTGACCTGGGTCCGGGGTCCCCACGTGACCCGGTGACCTGGGTCCGGTGTCCCCACGTGACGCGCTGACCTGGGTCCGGGGTCCCCACGTGACCCGGTGACCTGGGGCCGGTGTCCCCACGTGACCTGGGTCCGGGGTCCCCACGTGACCCGGTGACCTGGGGCAGGTGTCCCCACGTGACCCGCTGACCTGGGGCCGGGGTCCCCACGTGACCCGGTCACCTGGGGCCGGTGTCCCCACGTGACCCGCTGACCTGGGTCCGGGGTCCCCACGTGACCCGCTGACCTGGGGCCGGGGTCCCCACGTGACCCGGGGTCCTGGTGCCAGGGTGGTCACCGGAACCTGGGAACCAGGCCGGGTGCGCGACATGACCCGGTGACCCGGGGCCGGGTTAACGACCTGTCCAGGGGACCCGGGCCGGGGACCCGACAGGACCCGGTGATCCTTCGCTGGTGTCCCGAATGAACCCGGGGACCCGGGCCGGGGACCCCACGTGACCCGGGGACCTGGGGCCGGGGTCCCGACCTGACCCGGTGACCTGGGGCCAGGGTAACCACCTGACCCGGGGACCCGGGCCGGGGACCCGGTATGACTCCGTCTCCCGGGGCCGGGGTGGTCACCTGACACTGGTACCCGGGACAGCGACCCGACATGACCCGGTGACCCGGGGCCGGGGTAACGACCTGTCCAGGGGACCTGGGCCGGGGACCCGACAGGACCCGGTGACCTGGTTCCGGGGTGCCGACCTGACCCGGTGACCTGGGGCTGTGGTGTCGACCGGACTCGGGGACCTGGTCCGGTGTCCCGCATGACCCGGGGACCTGGGGTCGGGGTGGTCACCAGACCCTTGTACCCAGGCCGTTGACCCGACATGACCCTGTGACCCGGGGCCTGGGTAAAAATCCAACCCAGGGACCCGGGCATGGGACGTGACATGACCCGACCTGGGTCCGGGGTCCCGACCTGACCCGGTGACCTGGGGCCGGGGTCCCCACGTGACCCGCTGACCTGGGTCCGGGGTCCCCACGTGACCCGGTGACCTGGGGCCGGTGTCCCCACGTGACCCGGGGTCCTGGTGCCGGGGTGGTCATCGGAATCTTGGAACCAGGCTGGGTACCAGACATGACCAGGTGACCTGGGGCCGGGGTCCCCACGTGACCCGCTGACCTGGGGCCGGGGTCCCCACGTGACCCGGGGTCCTGGTGCCGGGGTGGTCACCGGAACCTGGGAACCAGGCCGGGTGCGCGACATGACCCGGTGACCCGGGGCCGGGTTAACGACCTGTCCAGGGGACCCGGGCCGGGGACCCGACAGGACCCGGTGATCCTTCGCTGGTGTCCCGATGCAACTCGGGGACCCGGGCCGGGGACCCCACGTGACCCGGGGACCTGGGGCCGGGGATGTCACCCGACACTGGTACCCGGGGCAGCGACCCGATACGACCCGGGGACCTGGTTCCGGGGTGCCGACCTGACCCGGTGACCTGGGGCCAGGGTAACCACCTGACCCGGGGACCCGGGCCGGGGACCCGGTATGACTCCGTCTCCCGGGGCCGGGGTGGTCACCTGACACTGGTACCCGGGACAGCGACCCGACATGACCCCGTGACCCGGGGCCGGGGTAACGACCTGTCCAGGGGACCTGGGCCGGGGACCCGACAGGACCCGGTGATCTGGGGCTTGGGTAAAAACCCGTCCCGTGGACCCGGGCTGGGTCCCGACATGACCCGGTGACCTGGTTCCGGGGTGCCGAACTGACCCGGTGACCTGGGGCCGGTGTCCCCACGTGACCCGCTGACCTGGGTCCGGTGTCCCCACGTGACCCGGTGACCTGGGGCCGGTGTCCCCACATGACCCGCTGACCTGGGTCCGGGGTCCCCACGTGACCCGGGGTCCTGGTGCCGGGGTGCTCAACGGAACCTGGGAACCAGGCTGGGTACCAGACATGACCAGGTGACCTGGGGCCGGGGTCCCCACGTGACCCGCTGACCTGGGGCCGTGGTCCCCACGTGACCCGGGGTCCTGGTGCCGGGGTGGTCACCGGAACGTGGGAACCAGGCCGGGTGCGCGACATGACCCGGTGACCCGGGGCCGGGTTAACGACCTGTCCAGGGGACCCGGGCCGGGGACCCGACAGGACCCGGTGATCCTTCGCTGGTGTCCCGATGCAACCCGGGGACCCGGGCCGGGGACCCCACGTGACCCGAGGACCTGGGGCCGGGGATGTCACCCGACACTGGTACCCGGGGCAGCGACCCGATACGACCCGGGGACCTGGGTCCGGGGTCCCGACCTGACCCGGTGACCTGGGGCCAGGGTAACCACCTGACCCGGGGACCCGGGCCGGGGACCCGGTATGACTCCGCCTCCCGGGGCCGGGGTGGTCACCTGACACTGGTACCCGGGACAGGGACCCGACATGACCCGGTGACCCGGGGCCGGGGTAACGACCTGTCCAGGGGACCTGGGCCGGGGACCCGACAGGACCCGGTGATCTGGGGCTTGGGTAAAAACCCGTCCCGGGGACCCGGGCTGGGTCCCGACGTGACCCGGTGACCTGGTTCCGGGGTGCCGAACTGACCCGGTGACCTGGGGCCGGTGTCCCCACGTGACCCGCTGACCTGGGTCCGGTGTCCCCACGTGACCCGGGCTCCTGGTGCCGGGGTGGTCACCGGAACCTGGGAACCAGGCCGGGTGCGCGACATGACCCGGTGACCCGGGCCGGGTTAACGACCTGTCCAGGGGACCCGGGCCGGGGACCCGACAGGACCCGGTGATCCTTCGCTGGTGTCCCGATGCAACCCGGGGACCCGGGCCGGGGACCCCACGTGACCCGGGGACCTGGGGCCGGGGATGTCACCCGACACTGTTACCCGGGCAGCGACCCGATACGACCCGGGGACCTGGGTCCGGGGTCCCGACCTGACCCGGTGACCTGGGGCCAGGGTAACCACCTGACGCGGGGACCCCGGCCGGGGACCCGGTATGACTCCGTCTGCCGGGGCCAGGGTGGTCACCTGACACTGGTACCCGGGACAGTGACCCGACATGACCCGGTGACCCGGGGCCGGGGTAACGACCTGTCCAGGGGACCTGGGCCGGGGTCCCGACAGGACCCGGTGATCTGGGGCTTGGGTAAAAACCCGTCCCGGGGACCCGGGCTGGGTCCCGACATGACCCGGTGACCTGGTTCCGGGGTGCCGACCTGACCCGGTGACCTGGGGCTGTGGTGTCGACCGGACTCGGGGACCTGGTCCGGTGTTCCGTCATGACCCGGGGACCTGGGGTCGGGGTGGTCACCAGACCCTTGTACCCAGGCCGTTGACCCGACATGACCCTGTGACCCGGGGCCTGGGTAAAAATCCAACCCGGGGACCCGGGCATGGGACGTGACATGACCCGACCTGGGTCCGGGGTCCCGACCTGACCCGGTGACCTGGGGCCGGGGTCCCCACGTGACCCGCTGACCTGGGTCCGGGGTCCCCACGTGACCCGGTGACCTGGGGCCGGTGTCCCCACGTGACCCGCTGACCTGGGTCCGGGGTCCCCACGCGACCCGGTGACCTGGTGCCGGGGTGGTCACCAGAACGTGGGAACCAGGCCGGGTGCGCGACATGACCCGGTGACCCGGGGCCGGGTTAACGACCTGTCCAGGGGACCCGGGCCGGGGACCCGACAGGACCCGGTGATCCTTCGCTGGTGTCCCGATGCAACCCGGGGACCCGGGCCGGGGACCCCACGTGACCCGGGGACCTGGGGCCGGGGATGTCACCCGACACTGGTACCCGGGGCAGAGACCCGATACGACCCGGGGACCCGGGCCGGGGACCCGGTATGACTCCGTCTCCCGGGGCCGGAGTGGTAACCTGACACTGGTACCCGGGACAGCGACCCGACATGACCCCGTGACCCGGGGCCGGGGTAACGACCTGTCCAGGGGACCTGGGCCGCGGACCCAACAGGACCCGGTGATCTGGGGCTTGGGTAAAAACCCGTCCCGGGGACCCGGGCTGGGTCCCGACATGACCCGGTGACCTGGTTCCGGGGTGTCGAACTGACCCGCTGACCTGGGGCCGGTGTCCCCACGTGACCCGCTGACCTGGGGCCGGTGTCCCCACGTGACCCGGGGTCCTGGTGCCGGGGTGATCACCGGAACCTGGGAACCAGGCCGGGTGCGCGACATGACCCGGTGACCCGGGGCCGGGTTAACGACCTGTCCAGGGGACCCGGGCCGGGGACCCGACAGGACCCGGTGATCCTTCGCTGGTGTCCCGATGCAACTCGGGGACCCGGGCCGGGGACCCCACGTGACCCGGGGACCTGGGGCCGGGGATGTCACCCGACACTGGTACCCGGGGCAGCGACCCGATACGACCCAATGACCTCGGTCCGGGGTCCCGACCTGAACCGGTGACCTGGGGCCAGGGTAACCACATGACCCGGTGACCTGGTTCCGGGGTGCCGACCTGACCCGGTGACCTGGGGCTGTGGTGTCGACCGGACTCGGGGACCTGGTCCGGTGTCCCGTCATGATCCGGGGACCTGGGGTCGGGGTGGTCACCAGACCCTTGTACCCAGGCCGTTGACCCGACATGACCCTGTGACCCGGGGCCTGGGTAAAAATCCAACCCGGGGATCCGGGCATGGGACGTGACATGACCCGACCTGGGTCCGGGGTCCCGACCTGACCCGGTGACCTGGGGCCGGTGTCCCCACGTGACCCGCTGACCTGGGTCCGGGGTCCCCACGTGACCCGGTGACCTGGGGCCGGTGTCCCCACGTGACCCGGGGTCCTGGTGCCAGGGTCCCCACGTGACCCGCTGACCTGGGTCCGGGGTCCCCACGTGACCCGGTGACCTGGGGCCGGTGTCCCCACGTGACCCGCTGACCTGGGTCCGGGGTCCCCACGTGACCCGGTGACCTGGGGCCGGTGTCCCCACGTGACCTGGGTCCGGGGTCCCCACGTGACCCGGTGACCTGGGGCAGGTGTCCCCACGTGACCTGCTGACCTGGGGCCGGGGTCCCCACGTGACCCGGTCACCTGGGGCCGGTGTCCCCACGTGACCCGCTTACCTGGGTCCGGGGTCCCCACGTGACCCGCTGACCTGGGGCCGGGGTCCCCACGTGACCCGGGGTCCTGGTGCCAGGGTGGTCACCGGAACCTGGGAACCAGGCCGGGTGCGCGACATGACCCGGTGACCCGGGGCCGGGTTAACGACCTGTCCAGGGGACCCGGGCCGGGGACCCGACAGGACCCGGTGATACTTCGCTGGTGTCCCAATGCAACCCGGGGACCCGGGCCGGGGACCCCACGTGACCCGGGGACCTGGGGCCGGGGTCCCGACCTGACCCGGTGACCTGGGGCCAGGGTAACCACCTGACCCGGGGACCCGGGCCGGGGACCCGGTATGACTCCGTTTCCCGGGGCCGGGGTGGTCACCTGACACTGGTACCCGGGACAGCGACCCGACATGACCCGGTGACCCGGGGCCGGGGTAACGACCTGTCCAGGGGACCTGGGCCGGGGACCCGACAGGACCCGGTGACCTGGTTCCGGGGTGCCGACCTGACCCGGTGACCTGGGGCTGTGGTGTCGACCGGACTCGGTGACCTGGTCCGGTGTCCCGCATGACCCGGGGACCTGGGGTCGGGGTGGTCACCAGACCCTTGTACCCAGGCCGTTGACCCGACATGACCCTGTGACCCGGGGCCTGGGTAAAAATCCAACCCAGGGACCCGGGCATGGGACGTGACATGACCCGACCTGGGTCCGGGGTCCCGACCTGACCCGGTGACCTGGGGCCGGGGTCCCCACGTGACCCGCTGACCTGGGTCCGGGGTCCCCACGTGACCCGGTGACCTGGGGCCGGTGTCCCCACGTGACACGCTGACCTGGGTCCTGGGTCCCCACGTGACCCGGTGACCTGGGGCCGGTGTCCCCACGTGACCCGCTGACCTGTGTCCGGGGTCCCCACGTGACCCGGGGTCCTGGTGCCGGGGTGGTCATCGGAACCTGGGAACCAGGCTGGGTACCAGACATGACCAGGTGACCTGGGGCCGGGGTCCCCACGTGACCCGCTGACCTGGGGCCGGGGTCCCCACGTGACCCGGGGTCCTGGTGCCGGGGTGGTCACCGGAACGTGGGAACCAGGCCGGGTGCGCGACATGACCCGGTGACCCGGGGCCGGGTTAACGACCTGTCCAGGGGACCCGGGCCGGGGACCCGACAGGACCCGGTGATCCTTCGCTGGTGTCCCGATGCAACCCGGGGACCCGGGCCGGGGACCCCACGTGACCCGGGGACCTGGGGCCGGGGATGTCACCCGACACTGGTACCCGGGGCAGCGACCCGATACGACCCGGGGACCTGGGTCCGGGGTCCCGACCTGACCCGGTGACCTGGGGCCAGGGTAACCACCTGACCCGGGGACCCGGGCCGGGGACCCGGTATGACTCCGCCTCCCGGGGCCGGGGTGGTCACCTGACACTGGTACCCGGGACAGCGACCCGACATGACCCGGTGACCCGGGGCCGGGGTAACGACCTGTCCAGGGGACCTGGGCCGGGGACCCGACAGGACCCGGTGATCTGGGGCTTGGGTAAAAACCCGTCCCGGGGACCCGGGCTGGGTCCCGACGTGACCCGGTGACCTGGTTCCGGGGTGCCGAACTGACCCGGTGACCTGGGGCCGGTGTCCCCACGTGACCCGCTGACCTGGGTCCGGTGTCCCCACGTGACCCGGGGTCCTGGTGCCGGGGTGGTCACCGGAACCTGGGAACCAGGCCGGGTGCGCGACATGACCCGGTGACCCGGGCCGGGTTAACGACCTGTCCAGGGGACCCGGGCCGGGGACCCGACAGGACCCGGTGATCCTTCGCTGGTGTCCCGATGCAACCCGGGGACCCGGGCCGGGGACCCCACGTGACCCGGGGACCTGGGGCCGGGGATGTCACCCGACACTGTTACCCGGGCAGCGACCCGATACGACCCGGGGACCTGGGTCCGGGGTCCCGACCTGACCCGGTGACCTGGGGCCAGGGTAACCACCTGACGCGGGGACCCCGGCCGGGGACCCGGTATGACTCCGTCTGCCGGGGCCAGGGTGGTCACCTGACACTGGTACCCGGGACAGTGACCCGACATGACCCGGTGACCCGGGGCCGGGGTAACGACCTGTCCAGGGGACCTGGGCCGGGGTCCCGACAGGACCCGGTGATCTGGGGCTTGGGTAAAACCCCGTCCCGGGGACCCGGGCTGGGTCCCGACATGACCCGGTGACCTGGTTCCGGGGTGCCGACCTGACCCGGTGACCTGGGGCTGTGGTGTCGACCGGACTCGGGGACCTGGTCCGGTGTCCCGTCATGACCCGGGGACCTGGGGTCGGGGTGGTCACCAGACCCTTGTACCCAGGCCGTTGACCCGACATGACCCTGTGACCCGGGGCCTGGGTAAAAATCCAACCCGGGGACCCGGGCATGGGACGTGACATGACCCGACCTGGGTCCGGGGTCCCGACCTGACCCGGTGACCTGGGGCCGGGGTCCCCACGTGACCCGCTGACCTGGGTCCGGGGTCCCCACGTGACCCGGTGACCTGGGGCCGGTGTCCCCACGTGACCCGCTGACCTGGGTCCGGGGTCCCCACGCGACCCGGTGACCTGGGGCCGGTGTCCCCACGTGACCCGGTCACCTGGGGCCGGTGTCCCCACGTGACCCGGGGTCCTGGTGCCGGGGTGGTCACCAGAACGTGGGAACCAGGCCGGGTGCGCGACATGACCCGGTGACCCGGGGCCGGGTTAACGACCTGTCCAGGGGACCCGGGCCGGGGACCCGACAGGACCCGGTGATCCTTCGCTGGTGTCCCGATGCAACCCGGGGACCCGGGCCGGGGACCCCACGTGACCCGGGGACCTGGGGCCGGGGATGTCACCCGACACTGGTACCCGGGGCAGAGACCCGATACGACCCGGGGACCCGGGCCGGGGACCCGGTATGACTCCGTCTCCCGGGGCCGGGGTGGTAACCTGACACTGGTACCCGGGACAGCGACCCGACATGACCCCGTGACCCGGGGCCGGGGTAACGACCTGTCCAGGGGACCTGGGCCGCGGACCCAACAGGACCCGGTGATCTGGGGCTTGGGTAAAAACCCGTCCCGGGGACCCGGGCTGGGTCCCGACATGACCCGGTGACCTGGTTCCGGGGTGCCGAACTGACCCGCTGACCTGGGGCCGGTGTCCCCACGTGACCCGCTGACCTGGGGCCGGGGTCCCCACGTGACCCGGGGTCCTGGTGCCGGGGTGATCACCGGAACCTGGGAACCAGGCCGGGTGCGCGACATGACC
The DNA here is from genome assembly GCA_951411735.1 of Somateria mollissima. NCBI lineage: Eukaryota > Metazoa > Chordata > Aves > Anseriformes > Anatidae > Somateria > Somateria mollissima. The sequence continues at coordinate 120,555 of CATOCB010000428.1, forward strand.
CGGTGACCCGGGGCCGGGTTAACGACCTGTCCAGGGGACCCGGGCCGGGGACCCGACAGGACCCGGTGATCCTTCGCTGGTGTCCCGATGCAACTCGGGGACCCGGGCCGGGGACCCCACGTGACCCGGGGACCTGGGGCCGGGGATGTCACCCGACACTGGTACCCGGGGCAGCGACCCGATACGACCCAATGACCTCGGTCCGGGGTCCCGACATGACCCGGTGACCTGGTTCCGGGGTGCCGACCTGACCCGGTGACCTGGGGCTGTGGTGTCGACCGGACTCGGGGACCTGGTCCGGTGTCCCGTCATGATCCGGGGACCTGGGGTCGGGGTGGTCACCAGACCCTTGTACCCAGGCCGTTGACCCGACATGACCCTGTGACCCTGGGCCTGGGTAAAAATCCAACCCGGGGACCCGGGCATGGGACGTGACATGACCCGACCTGGGTCCGGGGTCCCGACCTGACCCGGTGACCTGGGGCCGGTGTCCCCACGTGACCCGGTGACCTGGGGCCGGGGTCCCCACGTGACCCGGGGTCCTGGTGCCGGGGTGGTCATCGGAACCTGGGAACCAGGCTGGGTAGTAGACATGACCCGCTGACCTGGGGCAGGGGTCCCCACGTGACCCGCTGACCTGGGTCCGGGGTCCCCACGTGACCCGGTCACCTGGGGCCGGTGTCCCCACGTGACCCGGGGTCCTGGTGCCGGGGTGGTCATCGCAACCTGGGAATCAGGCTGGGTACCAGACATGACCAGGTGACCTGGGTCCGTGGTCCCCACGTGACCCGCTGACCTGGGGCCGGTGTCCCCACGTAACCCGGGGTCCTGGTGCCGGGGTCCCCACGTGACCCGCTGACCTGGGTCCGGGGTCCCCACGTGACCCGGGGACCTGGGGCCAGTGTCCCCACGTGACCCGCTGACCTGGGTCCGGGGTCCCCACGTGACCCGGTCACCTGGGGCCGGTGTCCCCACGTGACCCGCTGACATGGGTCCGGGGTCTCCACGTGACCCGGTGACCTGGGGCCAGTGTCCCCACGTGACCCGGGGTCCTGGTGCCGGGGTCCCCACGTGACCCGCTGACCTGGGTCCGGGGTCCCCACGTGACCCGGTGACCTGGGGCCGGTGTCCCCACGTGACCCGCTGACCTGGGTCCGGGGTCCCCACGTGACCCGGTGACCTGGGTCCGGGGTCCCCACGTGACCCGGTGACCTGGGTCCGGGGTCCCCACGTGACCAGGTCACCTGGGGCCGGGGTCCCCACGTGACCCATGGTCCTGGTGCCGGGGTGGTCATCGGAACCTGGGAATCAGGCTGGGTACCAGACATGACCCGGTGACCCGGGGCCGGGTTAATGACCTGTCCAGGGGACCCGGGCCGGGGACCCGACAGGACCCGGTGATCCTTCGCTGGTGTCCCGATGCAACCCGGGGACCCGGGCCGGGGACCCCACGTGACCCGGGGACCTGGGGCCGGGGATGTCACCCGACACTGGTACCCGGGGCAGCGACCAGATACGACCCGGGGACCTGGGTCCGGGGTCCCGACCTGACCCGGTGACCTGGGGCCAGGGTAACCACCTGACCCGGGGACCCGGGCCGGGGACCCGGTATGACTCCGTCTCCCGGGGCCGGGGTGGTCACCTGACACTGGTACCCGGGACAGCGACCCGACATGACCCGGTGACCCGGGGCCGGGGTAACGACCTGTCCAGGGGACCTGGGCCGGGGTCCCGACAGGATCCGGTGATCTGGGGCTTGGGTAAAAACCCGTCCCGGGGACCCGGGCTGGGTCCCGACATGACCCGGTGACCTGGTTCCGGGGTGCCGACCTGACCCGGGGACCTGGGGCTGTGGTGTCGACCGGACTCGGGGACCTGGTCCGGTGTCCCGTCATGATCCGGGGACCTGGGATCGGGGTGGTCACCAGACCCTTGTACCCAGGCCGTTGACCCGACATGACCCTGTGACCCGGGGCCTGGGTAAAAATCCAACCCGGGGATCCGGGCATGGGACGTGACATGACCCGACCTGGGCCCGGGGTCCCGACCTGACCCGGTGACCTGGGGCCGGTGTCCCCACGTGACCCGGGGTCCTGGTGCCGGGGTCCCCACGTGAACCGCTGACCTGGGTCCGGGGTCCCCACGTGACCCGGTGACCTGGGGCCGGTGTCCCCACGTGACCCGCTGACCTGGGTCCGGGGTCCCCACGTGACCCGGTGACCTGGGGCCGGTGTCCCCACGTGACCTGGGTCCGGGGTCCCCACGTGACCCGTTGACCTGGGGCAGGTGTCCCCACGTGACCCGCTGACCTGGGTCCGGGGTCCCCACGTGACCCGGTGACCTGGGTCCGGGGTCCCCACGTGACCCGCTGACCTGGGTCCGGGGTCCCCACGTGACCCGCTGACCTGGGGCCGGGGTCCCCACGTGACCCGGGGTCCTGGTGCCAGGGTGGTCACCGGAACCTGGGAACCAGGCCGGGTGCGCGACATGACCCGGTGACCCGGGGCCGGGTTAACGACCTGTCCAGGGGACCCTGGCCGGGGACCCGACAGGACCCGGTGATCCTTTGCTGGTGTCCCGATGCAACCCGGGGACCCGGGCCGGGGACCCCACGTGACCCGGGGACCTGGGGCCGGGGTCCCGACCTGACCCGGTGACCTGGGGCCAGGGTAACCACCTGACCCGGGGACCCGGGCCGGGGACCCGGTATGACTCCGTCTCCCGGGGCCAGGGTGGTCACCTGACACTGGTACCCGGGACAGCGACCCGACATGACCCGGTGACCCGGGGCCGGGGTAACGACCTGTCCAGGGGACCTGGGCCGGGGACCCGACAGGACCCGGTGATCTGGGGCTTGGGTAAAACCCCGTCCCGGGGACCCGGGCTGGGTCCCGACATGACCCGGTGACCTGGTTCCGGGGTGCCGACCTGACCCGGTGACCTGGGGCTGTGGTGTCGACCGGACTCGGGGACCTGGTCCGGTGTCCCGTCATGACCCGGGGACCTGGGGTCGGGGTGGTCACCAGACCGTTGTACCCAGGCCGTTGACCCGACATGACCCTGTGACCCGGGGCCTGGATAAAAATCCAACCCGGGGACCCGGGCATGGGACGTGACATGACCCGACCTGGGTCCGGGGTCCCGACCTGACCCGGTGACCTGGGGCCGGTGTCCCCACGTGACCCGCTGACCTGGGGCCGGTGTCCCCACGTGACCCGGTCACCTGGGGCCGGTGTCCCCACGTGACCCGGGGTCCTGGTGCCGGGGTGGTCACCGGAACCTGGGAACCAGGCCGGGTGCGCGACATGACCCGGTGACCCGGGGCCGGGTTAACGACCTGTCCAGGGGACCCGGGCCGGGGACCCGACAGGACCCGGTGATCCTTCGCTGGTGTCCCGATGCAACCCGGGGACCCGGGCCGGGGACCCCACGTGACCCGGGGACCTGGGGCCGGGGATGTCACCCGACACTGGTACCCGGGGCAGCGACCCGATACGACCCGGGGACCTGGGTCCGGGGTCCCGACCTGACCCGGTGACCTGGGGCCAGGGTAACCACCTGACCCGGGGACCCGGGCCGGGGACCCGGTATGACTCCGCCTCCCGGGGCCGGGGTGGTCACCTGACACTGGTACCCGGGACAGCGACCCGACATGACCCCGTGACCCGGGGCCGGGGTAACGACCTGTCCAGGGGACCTGGGCTGGGGACCCGACAGGACCCGGTGATCTGGGGCTTGGGTAAAAACCCGTCCCGGGGACCCGGGCTGGGTCCCGACATGACCCGGTGACCTGGTTCCGGGGTGCCGAACTGACCCGCTGACCTGGGGCCGGTGTCCCCACGTGACCCGCTGACCTGGGTCCGGTGTCCCCACGTGACCCGGTGACCTGGGGCCGGTGTCCCCACATGACCCGCTGACCTGGGTCTGGGGTCCCCACGTGACCCGGGGTCCTGGTGCCGGGGTGCTCAACGGAACCTGGGAACCAGGCTGGGTACCAGACATGACCAGGTGACCTGGGGCCGGGGTCCCCACGTGACCCGCTGACCTGGGGCCGGGGTCCCCACGTGACCCGGGGTCCTGGTGCCGGGGTGGTCACCGGAACGTGGGAACCAGGCCGGGTGCGCGACATGACCCGGTGACCCGGGGCCGGGTTAACGACCTGTCCAGGGGACCTGGGCCGGGGACCCGACAGGACCCGGTGATCCTTCGCTGGTGTCCCGATGCAACCCGGGGACCCGGGCCGGGGACCCCACGTGACCCGGGGACCTGGGGCCGGGGATGTCACCCGACACTGGTACCCGGGGCAGCGACCCGATACGACCCGGTGACCTGGTTCCGGGGTGCCGACCTGACCCAGGGACCTGGGGCTGTTTGTCGACCGGACTCGGGGACCTGGTCCGGTGTCCCGTCATGATCCGGGGACCTGGGGTCGGGGTGGTCACCAGACCCTTGTACCCAGGCCGTTGACCCGACATGACCCTGTGACCCGGGGCCTGGGTAAAAATCCAACCCGGGGATCCGGGCATGGGACGTGACATGACCCGACCTGGGTCCGGGGTCCCGACCTGACCCGGTGACCTGGGGCCGGTGTCCCCACGTGACCCGCTGACCTGGGTCCGGGGTCCCCACGTGACCCGGTGACCTGGGGCCGGTGTCCCCACGTGACCCGGGGTCCTGGTGCCAGGGTCCCCATGTGACCCGCTGACCTGGGTCCGGGGTCCCCACGTGACCCGGTGACCTGGGGCCGGTGTCCCCACGTGACCCGCTGACCTGGGTCCGGGGTCCCCACGTGACCCGGTGACCTGGGGCCGGTGTCCCCACGTGACCTGGGTCCGGGGTCCCCACGTGACCCGGTGACCTGGGGCAGGTGTCCCCACGTGACCCGCTGACCTGGGGCCGGGGTCCCCACGTGACCCGGTCACCTGGGGCCGGTGTCCCCACGTGACCCGCTTACCTGGGTCCGGGGTCCCCACGTGACCCGCTGACCTGGGGCCGGGGTCCCCACGTGACCCGGGGTCCTGGTGCCAGGGTGGTCACCGGAACCTGGGAACCAGGCCGGGTGCGCGACATGACCCGGTGACCCGGGGCCGGGTTAACGACCTGTCCAGGGGACCCGGGCCGGGGACCCGACAGGACCCGGTGATCCTTCGCTGGTGTCCCGATGCAACCCGGGGACCCGGGCCGGGGACCCCACGTGACCCGGGGACCTGGGGCCGGGGTCCCGACCTGACCCGGTGACCTGGGGCCAGGGTAACCACCTGACCCGGGGACCCGGGCCGGGGACCCGGTATGACTCCGTCTCCCGGGGCCGGGGTGGTCACCTGACACTGGTACCCGGGACAGCGACCCGACATGACCCGGTGACCCGGGGCCGGGGTAACGACCTGTCCAGGGGACCTGGGCCGGGGACCCGACAGGACCCGGTGACCTGGTTCCGGGGTGCCGACCTGACCCGGTGACCTGGGGCTGTGGTGTCGACCGGACTCGGGGACCTGGTCCGGTGTCCCGCATGACCCGGGGACCTGGGGTCGGGGTGGTCACCAGACCCTTGTACCCAGGCCGTTGACCCGACATGACCCTGTGACCCGGGGCCTGGGTAAAAATCCAACCCAGGGACCCGGGCATGGGACGTGACATGACCCGACCTGGGTCCGGGGTCCCGACCTGACCCGGTGACCTGGGGCCGGTGTCCCCACGTGACCCGCTGACCTGGGTCCGGGGTCCCCACGTGACCCGGTGACCTGGGGCCGGTGTCCCCACGTGACCCAGGGTCCTGGTGCCGGGGTGGTCATCGGAACCTGGGAACCAGGCTGGGTACCAGACATGACCAGGTGACCTGGGGCCGGGGTCCCCACGTGACCCGCTGACCTGGGGCCGGGGTCCCCACGTGACCCGGGGTCCTGGTGCCGGGGTGGTCACCGGAACCTGGGAACCAGGCCGGGTGCGCGACATGACCCGGTGACCCGGGGCCGGGTTAACGACCTGTCCAGGGGACCCGGGCCGGGGACCCGACAGGACCCGGTGATCCTTCGCTGGTGTCCCGATGCAACTCGGGGACCCGGGCCGGGGACCCCACGTGACCCGGGGACCTGGGGCCGGGGATGTCACCCGACACTGGTACCCGGGGCAGCGACCCGATACGACCCGGGGACCTGGGTCCGGGGTCCCGACCTGACCCGGTGACCTGGGGCCAGGGTAACCACCTGACCCGGGGACCCGGGCCGGGGACCCGGTATGACTCCGTCTCCCGGGGCCGGGGTGGTCACCTGACACTGGTACCCGGGACAGCGACCCGACATGACCCCGTGACCCGGGGCCGGGGTAACGACCTGTCCAGGGGACCTGGGCCGGGGACCCGACAGGACCCGGTGATCTGGGGCTTGGGTAAAAACCCGTCCCGTGGACCCGGGCTGGGTCCCGACCTGACCCGGTGACCTGGGGCCGGGGTCCCCACGTGACCCGCTGACCTGGGTCCGGGGTCCCCACGTGACCCGGTGACCTGGGTCCGGTGTCCCCACGTGACCCGGTGACCTGGGGCCGGTGTCCCCACATGACCCGCTGACCTGGGTCCGGGGTCCCCACGTGACCCGGGGTCCTGGTGCCGGGGTGCTCAACGGAACCTGGGAACCAGGCTGGGTACCAGACATGACCAGGTGACCTGGGGCCGGGGTCCCCACGTGACCCGCTGACCTGGGGCCGGGGTCCCCACGTGACCCGGGGTCCTGGTGCCGGGGTGGTCACCGGAACGTGGGAACCAGGCCGGGTGCGCGACATGACCCGGTGACCCGGGGCCGGGTTAACGACCTGTCCAGGGGACCCGGGCCGGGGACCCGACAGGACCCGGTGATCCTTCGCTGGTGTCCCGATGCAACCCGGGGACCCGGGCCGGGGACCCCACGTGACCCGGGGACCTGGGGCCGGGGATGTCACCCGACACTGGTACCCGGGGCAGCGACCCGATACGACCCGGGGACCTGGGTCCGGGGTCCCGACCTGACCCGGTGACCTGGGGCCAGGGTAACCACCTGACCCGGGGACCCGGGCCGGGGACCCGGTATGACTCCGTCTCCCGGGGCCGGGGTGGTCACCTGACACTGGTACCCGGGACAGCGACCCGACATGACCCGGTGACCCGGGGCCGGGGTAACGACCTGTCCAGGGGACCTGGGCCGGGGTCCCGACAGGACCCGGTGATCTGGGGCTTGGGTAAAAACCCGTCCCGGGGACCCGGGCTGGGTCCCGACATGACCCGGTGACCTGGTTCCGGGGTGCCGACCTGACCCGGTGACCTGGGGCTGTGGTGTCGACCGGACTCGGGGACCTGGTCCGGTGTCCCGTCATGACCCGGGGACCTGGGGTCGGGGTGGTCACCAGACCCTTGTACCCAGGCCGTTGACCCGACATGACCCTGTGACCCGGGGCCTGGGTAAAAATCCAACCCGGGGACCCGGGCATGGGACGTGACATGACCCGACCTTGGTCCGGGGTCCCGACCTGACCCGGTGACCTGGGGCCGGGGTCCCCACGTGACCCGCTGACCTGGGTCCGGGGTCCCCACGTGACCCGGTGACCTGGGGCCGGTGTCCCCACGTGACCCGGTCACCTGGGTCCGGTGTCCCCACGCGACCCGGTGACCTGGGGCCGGTGTCCCCACGTGACCCGGTCACCTGGGGCCGGTGTCCCCACGTGACCCGGGGTCCTGGTGCCGGGGTGGTCATCGGAACGTGGGAACCAGGCTGGGTACCAGACATGACCAGGTGACCTGGGGCCGGGGTCCCCACGTGACCCGCTGACCTGGGGCCGGGGTCCCCACGTGACCCGGGGTCCTGGTGCCGGGGTGGTCACCAGAACGTGGGAACCAGGCCGGGTGCGCGACATGACCCGGTGACCCGGGGCCGGGTTAACGACCTGTCCAGGGGACCCGGGCCGGGGACCCGACAGGACCCGGTGATCCTTCGCTGGTGTCCCGATGCAACCCGGGGACCCGGGCCGGGGACCCCACGTGACCCGGGGACCTGGGGCCGGGGATGTCACCCGACACTGGTACCCGGGGCAGAGACCCGATACGACCCGGGGACCCGGGCCGGGGACCCGGTATGACTCCGTCTCCCGGGGCCGGGGTGGTAACCTGACACTGGTACCCGGGCCGGGGACCCGATACGACCCCGTGACCCGGGGCCGGGGTAACGACCTGTCCAGGGGACCTGGGCCGCGGACCCAACAGGACCCGGTGATCTGGGGCTTGGGTAAAAACCCGTCCCGGGGACCCGGGCTGGGTCCCGACATGACCCGGTGACCTGGTTCCGGGGTGCCGAACTGACCCGCTGACCTGGGGCCGGTGTCCCCACGTGACCCGCTGACCTGGGGCCGGTGTCCCCACGTGACCCGGGGTCCTGGTGCCGGGGTGATCACCGGAACCTGGGAACCAGGCCGGGTGCGCGACATGACCCGGTGACCCGGGGCCGGGTTAACGACCTGTCCAGGGGACCCGGGCCGGGGACCCGACAGGACCCGGTGATCCTTCGCTGGTGTCCCGATGCAACTCGGGGACCCGGGCCGGGGACCCCACGTGACCCGGGGACCTGGGGCCGGGGATGTCACCCGACACTGGTACCCGGGGCAGCGACCCGATACGACCCAATGACCTCGGTCCGGGGTCCCGACATGACCCGGTGACCTGGTTCCGGGGTGCCGACCTGACCCGGTGACCTGGGGCTGTGGTGTCGACCGGACTCGGGGACCTGGTCCGGTGTCCCGTCATGATCCGGGGACCTGGGGTCGGGGTGGTCACCAGACCCTTGTACCCAGGCCGTTGACCCGACATGACCCTGTGACCCGGGGCCTGGGTAAAAATCCAACCCGGGGATCCGGGCATGGGACGTGACATGACCCGACCTGGGTCCGGGGTCCCGACCTGACCCGGTGACCTGGGGCCGGTGTCCCCACGTGACCCGCTGACCTGGGTCCGGGGTCCCCACGTGACCCGGTGACCTGGGGCCGGTGTCCCCACGTGACCCGGGGTCCTGGTGCCAGGGTCCCCACGTGACCTGCTGACCTGGGTCCGGGGTCCCCACGTGACCCGGTGACCTGGGGCCGGTGTCCCCACGTGACCCGCTGACCTGGGTCCGGGGTCCCCACGTGACCCGGTGACCTGGGGCCGGTGTCCCCACGTGACCTGGGTCCGGGGTCCCCACGTGACCCGGTGACCTGGGGCAGGTGTCCCCACGTGACCTGCTGACCTGGGGCCGGTGTCCCCACGTGACCCGGTCACCTGGGGCCGGTGTCCCCACGTGACCCGCTTACCTGGGTCCGGGGTCCCCACGTGACCCGCTGACCTGGGGCCGGGGTCCCCACGTGACCCGGGGTCCTGGTGCCAGGGTGGTCACCGGAACCTGGGAACCAGGCCGGGTGCGCGACATGACCCGGTGACCCGGGGCCGGGTTAACGACCTGTCCAGGGGACCCGGGCCGGGGACCCGACAGGACCCGGTGATACTTCGCTGGTGTCCCGATGCAACCCGGGGACCCGGGCCGGGGACCCCACGTGACCCGGGGACCTGGGGCCGGCGTCCCGACCTGACCCGGTGACCTGGGGCCAGGGTAACCACCTGACCCGGGGACCCGGGCCGGGGACCCGGTATGACTCCGTCTCCCGGGGCCGGGGTGGTCACCTGACACTGGTACCCGGGACAGCGACCCGACATGACCCGGTGACCCGGGGCCGGGGTAACGACCTGTCCAGGGGACCTGGGCCGGGGACCCGACAGGACCCGGTGACCTGGTTCCGGGGTGCCGACCTGACCCGGGGACCTGGGGCTGTGGTGTCGACCGGACTCGGGGACCTGGTCCGGTGTCCCGCATGACCCGGGGACCTGGGGTCGGGGTGGTCACCAGACCCTTGTACCCAGGCCGTTGACCCGACATGACCCTGTGACCCGGGACCTGGGTAAAAATCCAACCCAGGGACCCGGGCATGGGACGTGACATGACCCGACCTGGGTCCGGGGTCCCGACCTGACCCGGTGACCTGGGGCCGGGGTCCCCACGTGACCCGCTGACCTGGGTCCGGGGTCCCCACGTGACCCGGTGACCTGGGGCCGGTGTCCCCACGTGACCCGCTGACCTGGGTCCTGGGTCCCCACGTGACCCGGTGACCTGGGGCCGGTGTCCCCACGTGACCCGCTGACCTGGGTCCGGGGTCCCCACGTGACCCGGGGTCCTGGTGCCGGGGTGGTCATCGGAACCTGGGAACCAGGCTGGGTACCAGACATGACCAGGTGACCTGGGGCCGGGGTCCCCACGTGACCCGCTGACCTGGGGCCGGGGTCCCCACGTGACCCGGGGTCCTGGTGCCGGGGTGGTCACCGGAACCTGGGAACCAGGCCGGGTGCGCGACATGACCCGGTGACCCGGGGCCGGGTTAACGACCTGTCCAGGGGACCCGGGCCGGGGACCCGACAGGACCCGGTGATCCTTCGCTGGTGTCCCGATGCAACTCGGGGACCCGGGCCGGGGACCCCACGTGACCCGGGAACCTGGGGCCGGGGATGTCACCCGACACTGGTACCCGGGGCAGCGACCCGATACGACCCGGGGACCTGGGTCCGGGGTCCCGACCTGACCCGGTGACCTGGGGCCAGGGTAACCACCTGACCCGGGGACCCGGGCCGGGGACCCGGTATGACTCCGTCTCCCGGGGCCGGGGTGGTCACCTGACACTGGTACCCGGGACAGCGACCCGACATGACCCCGTGACCCGGGGCCGGGGTAACGACCTGTCCAGGGGACCTGGGCCGGGGACCCGACAGGACCCGGTGATCTGGGGCTTGGGTAAAAACCCGTCCCGTGGACCCTGGCTGGGTCCCGACATGACCCGGTGACCTGGTTCCGGGGTGCCGAACTGACCCGGTGACCTGGGGCCGGTGTCCCCACGTGACCCGGGGTCCTGGGTCCGGGGTCCCCACGTGACCCGGTGAATTGGGTCCGGGGTCCCCACGTGACCCGGTGACCTGGGGCCGGGGTCCCCACGTGACCCGCTGACCTGGGTCCGGGGTCCCCACGTGACCCGGTGACCTGGGGCAGGTGTCCCCACGTGACCCGGTGACCTGGGGCCGGGGTCCCCACGTGACCCGCTGACCTGGGTCCGGGGTCCCCACGTGACCCGGTGACCTGGGTCCGGGGTCCCCACGTGACCCGGTCACCTGGGGCCGGGGTCCCCACGTGACCCGGGGTCCTGGTGCCGGGGTGGTCACCGGAACGTGGGAACCAGGCCGGGTGCGCGACATGACCCGGTGACCCGGGGCCGTGTTATCGACCTGTCCAGGGGACCCGGGCCGGGGACACGACAGGACCCGGTGATCCTTCGCTGGTGTCCCGATGCAACCCGGGGACCCGGGCCGGGGACCCCACGTGACCCGGGGACCTGGGGCCGGGGTCCCGACCTGACCCGGTGACCTGGGGTCAGGGTAACCACCTGACCCGGGGACCCGGGCCGGGGACCCGGTATGACTCCGTCTCCCGGGGCCGGAGTGGTCACCTGACACTGGTACCCGGGACAGCGACCCGACATGACCCGGTGACCCGGGGCCGGGGTAACGACCTGTCCAGGGGACCTGGGCCGGGGACCCGACAGGACCTGGTGACCTGGTTCCGGGGTGCCGACCTGACCCGGTGACCTGGGGCTGTGGTGTCAACCGGACTCGGGGACCTGGTCCGGTGTCCCGTCATGACCCGGGGACCTGGGGTCGGGGTGGTCACCAGACCCTTGTACCCAGGCCGTTGACCCGACATGACCCTGTGACCCTGGGCCTGGGTAAAAATCCAACCCGGGGACCCGGGCATGGGACGTGACATGACCCGACCTGGGTCCGGGGTCCCGACCTGACCCGGTGACCTGGGGCCGGTGTCCCCACGTGACCCGGTGACCTGGGGCCGGTGTCCCCACGTGACCCGGGGTCCTGGTGCCGGGGTGGTCATCGGAACCTGGGAACCAGGCTGGGTAGTAGACATGACCCGCTGACCTGGGGCCGGTGTCCCCACGTGACCCGGGGTCCTGGTGCCGGGGTGGTCATCGCAACCTGGGAATCAGGCTGGGTACCAGACATGACCAGGTGACCTGGGTCCGGGGTCCCCACGTGACCCGCTGACCTGGGGCCGGTGTCCCCACGTAACCCGGGGTCCTGGTGCCGGGGTCCCCACGTGACCCGCTGACCTGGGTCCGGGGTCCCCACGTGACCCGGGGACCTGGGGCCAGTGTCCCCACGTGACCCGCTGACATGGGTCCGGGGTCTCCACGTGACCCGGTGACCTGGGGCCGGTGTCCCCACGTGACCCGGTGACCTGGGGCCGGGGTCCCCACGTGACCCGGTGACCTGGGTCCGGGGTCCCCACGTGACCCGGTCACCTGGGGCCGGGGTCCCCACGTGACCCGGGGTCCTGGTGCCGGGGTGGTCACCGGAACGTGGGAACCAGGCCGGGTGCGCGACATGACCCGGTGACCCGGGGCCGTGTTATCGACCTGTCCAGGGGACCCGGGCCGGGGACACGACAGGACCCGGTGATCCTTCGCTGGTGTCCCGATGCAACCCGGGGACCCGGGCCGGGGACCCCACGTGACCCGGGGACCTGGGGCCGGGGTCCCGACCTGACCCGGTGACCTGGGGTCAGGGTAACCACCTGACCCGGGGACCCGGGCCGGGGACCCGGTATGACTCCGTCTCCCGGGGCCGGAGTGGTCACCTGACACTGGTACCCGGGACAGCGACCCGACATGACCCGGTGACCCGGGGCCGGGGTAACGACCTGTCCAGGGGACCTGGGCCGGGGACCCGACAGGACCTGGTGACCTGGTTCCGGGGTGCCGACCTGACCCGGTGACCTGGGGCTGTGGTGTCAACCGGACTCGGGGACCTGGTCCGGTGTCCCGTCATGACCCGGGGACCTGGGGTCGGGGTGGTCACCAGACCCTTGTACCCAGGCCGTTGACCCGACATGACCCTGTGACCCGGGGCCTGGGTAAAAATCCAACCCAGGGACCCGGGCATGGGACGTGACATGACCCGACCTGGGTCCGGGGTCCCGACCTGACCCGGTGACCTGGGGCCGGGGTCCCCACGTGACCCGCTGACCTGGGTCCGGGGTCCCCACGTGACCCGGTGACCTGGGGCCGGTGTCCCCACGTGACCCGCTGACCTGGGTCCTGGGTCCCCACGTGACCCGGTGACCTGGGGCCGGTGTCCCCACGTGACCCGCTGACCTGGGTCCGGGGTCCCCACGTGACCCGGGGTCCTGGTGCCGGGGTGGTCATCGGAACCTGGGAACCAGGCTGGGTACCAGACATGACCAGGTGACCTGGGGCCGGGGTCCCCACGTGACCCGCTGACCTGGGGCCGGGGTCCCCACGTGACCCGGGGTCCTGGTGCCGGGGTGGTCACCGGAACCTGGGAACCAGGCCGGGTGCGCGACATGACCCGGTGACCCGGGGCCGGGTTAACGACCTGTCCAGGGGACCCGGGCCGGGGACCCGACAGGACCCGGTGATCCTTCGCTGGTGTCCCGATGCAACTCGGGGACCCGGGCCGGGGACCCCACGTGACCCGGGAACCTGGGGCCGGGGATGTCACCCGACACTGGTACCCGGGGCAGCGACCCGATACGACCCGGGGACCTGGGTCCGGGGTCCCGACCTGACCCGGTGACCTGGGGCCAGGGTAACCACCTGACCCGGGGACCCGGGCCGGGGACCCGGTATGACTCCGTCTCCCGGGGCCGGGGTGGTCACCTGACACTGGTACCCGGGACAGCGACCCGACATGACCCCGTGACCCGGGGCCGGGGTAACGACCTGTCCAGGGGACCTGGGCCGGGGACCCGACAGGACCCGGTGATCTGGGGCTTGGGTAAAAACCCGTCCCGTGGACCCTGGCTGGGTCCCGACATGACCCGGTGACCTGGTTCCGGGGTGCCGAACTGACCCGGTGACCTGGGGCCGGTGTCCCCACGTGACCCGGGGTCCTGGGTCCGGGGTCCCCACGTGACCCGGTGAATTGGGTCCGGGGTCCCCACGTGACCCGGTGACCTGGGGCCGGGGTCCCCACGTGACCCGCTGACCTGGGTCCGGGGTCCCCACGTGACCCGGTGACCTGGGGCAGGTGTCCCCACGTGACCCGGTGACCTGGGGCCGGGGTCCCCACGTGACCCGCTGACCTGGGTCCGGGGTCCCCACGTGACCCGGTGACCTGGGTCCGGGGTCCCCACGTGACCCGGTCACCTGGGGCCGGGGTCCCCACGTGACCCGGGGTCCTGGTGCCGGGGTGGTCACCGGAACGTGGGAACCAGGCCGGGTGCGCGACATGACCCGGTGACCCGGGGCCGTGTTATCGACCTGTCCAGGGGACCCGGGCCGGGGACACGACAGGACCCGGTGATCCTTCGCTGGTGTCCCGATGCAACCCGGGGACCCGGGCCGGGGACCCCACGTGACCCGGGGACCTGGGGCCGGGGTCCCGACCTGACCCGGTGACCTGGGGTCAGGGTAACCACCTGACCCGGGGACCCGGGCCGGGGACCCGGTATGACTCCGTCTCCCGGGGCCGGAGTGGTCACCTGACACTGGTACCCGGGACAGCGACCCGACATGACCCGGTGACCCGGGGCCGGGGTAACGACCTGTCCAGGGGACCTGGGCCGGGGACCCGACAGGACCTGGTGACCTGGTTCCGGGGTGCCGACCTGACCCGGTGACCTGGGGCTGTGGTGTCAACCGGACTCGGGGACCTGGTCCGGTGTCCCGTCATGACCCGGGGACCTGGGGTCGGGGTGGTCACCAGACCCTTGTACCCAGGCCGTTGACCCGACATGACCCTGTGACCCTGGGCCTGGGTAAAAATCCAACCCGGGGACCCGGGCATGGGACGTGACATGACCCGACCTGGGTCCGGGGTCCCGACCTGACCCGGTGACCTGGGGCCGGTGTCCCCACGTGACCCGGTGACCTGGGGCCGGTGTCCCCACGTGACCCGGGGTCCTGGTGCCGGGGTGGTCATCGGAACCTGGGAACCAGGCTGGGTAGTAGACATGACCCGCTGACCTGGGGCCGGTGTCCCCACGTGACCCGGGGTCCTGGTGCCGGGGTGGTCATCGCAACCTGGGAATCAGGCTGGGTACCAGACATGACCAGGTGACCTGGGTCCGGGGTCCCCACGTGACCCGCTGACCTGGGGCCGGTGTCCCCACGTAACCCGGGGTCCTGGTGCCGGGGTCCCCACGTGACCCGCTGACCTGGGTCCGGGGTCCCCACGTGACCCGGGGACCTGGGGCCAGTGTCCCCACGTGACCCGCTGACATGGGTCCGGGGTCTCCACGTGACCCGGTGACCTGGGGCCGGTGTCCCCACGTGACCCGGTGACCTGGGGCCGGGGTCCCCACGTGACCCGGTGACCTGGGTCCGGGGTCCCCACGTGACCCGGTCACCTGGGGCCGGGGTCCCCACGTGACCCGGGGTCCTGGTGCCGGGGTGGTCACCGGAACGTGGGAACCAGGCCGGGTGCGCGACATGACCCGGTGACCCGGGGCCGTGTTATCGACCTGTCCAGGGGACCCGGGCCGGGGACACGACAGGACCCGGTGATCCTTCGCTGGTGTCCCGATGCAACCCGGGGACCCGGGCCGGGGACCCCACGTGACCCGGGGACCTGGGGCCGGGGTCCCGACCTGACCCGGTGACCTGGGGTCAGGGTAACCACCTGACCCGGGGACCCGGGCCGGGGACCCGGTATGACTCCGTCTCCCGGGGCCGGAGTGGTCACCTGACACTGGTACCCGGGACAGCGACCCGACATGACCCGGTGACCCGGGGCCGGGGTAACGACCTGTCCAGGGGACCTGGGCCGGGGACCCGACAGGACCTGGTGACCTGGTTCCGGGGTGCCGACCTGACCCGGTGACCTGGGGCTGTGGTGTCAACCGGACTCGGGGACCTGGTCCGGTGTCCCGTCATGACCCGGGGACCTGGGGTCGGGGTGGTCACCAGACCCTTGTACCCAGGCCGTTGACCCGACATGACCCTGTGACCCGGGGCCTGGGTAAAAATCCAACCCGGGGACCCGGGCATGGGACGTGACATGACCCGACCTGGGTCCGGGGTCCCGACCTGACCCGGTGACCTGGGGCCGGGGTCCCCACGTGACCCGCTGACCTGGGTCCGGGGTCCCCACGTGACCCGGTGACCTGGGGCCGGTGTCCCCACGTGACCCGCTGACCTGGGTCCGGGGTCCCCACGCGACCCGGTGACCTGGGGCCGGTGTCCCCACGTGACCCGGTCACCTGGGGCCGGTGTCCCCACGTGACCCGGGGTCCTGGTGCCGGGGTGGTCATCGGAACGTGGGAACCAGGCTGGGTACCAGACATGACCAGGTGACCTGGGGCCGGGGTCCCCACGTGACCCGCTGACCTGGGGCCGGGGTCCCCACGTGACCCGGGGTCCTGGTGCCGGGGTGGTCACCAGAACGTGGGAACCAGGCCGGGTGCGCGACATGACCCGGTGACCCGGGGCCGGGTTAACGACCTGTCCAGGGGACCCGGGCCGGGGACCCGACAGGACCCGGTGATCCTTCGCTGGTGTCCCGATGCAACCCGGGGACCCGGGCCGGGGACCCCACGTGACCCGGGGACCTGGGGCCGGGGATGTCACCCGACACTGGTACCCGGGGCAGCGACCCGATACGACCCGGGGACCTGGGTCCGGGGTCCCGACCTGACCCGGTGACCTGGGGCCAGGGTAACCACCTGACCCGGGGACCCGGGCCGGGGACCCGGTATGACTCCGCCTCCCGGGGCCGGGGTGGTCACCTGACACTGGTACCCGGGACAGCGACCCGACATGACCCGGTGACCCGGGGCCGGGGTAACGACCTGTCCAGGGGACCTGGGCCGGGGACCCGACAGGACCCGGTGATCTGGGGCTTGGGTAAAAACCCGTCCCGGGGACCCGGGCTGGGTCCCGACGTGACCCGGTGACCTGGTTCCGGGGTGCCGAACTGACCCGGTGACCTGGGGCCGGTGTCCCCACGTGACCCGCTGACCTGGGTCCGGTGTCCCCACGTGACCCGGGGTCCTGGTGCCGGGGTGGTCACCGGAACCTGGGAACCAGGCCGGGTGCGCGACATGACCCGGTGACCCGGGCCGGGTTAACGACCTGTCCAGGGGACCCGGGCCGGGGACCCGACAGGACCCGGTGATCCTTCGCTGGTGTCCCGATGCAACCCGGGGACCCGGGCCGGGGACCCCACGTGACCCGGGGACCTGGGGCCGGGGATGTCACCCGACACTGTTACCCGGGCAGCGACCCGATACGACCCGGGGACCTGGGTCCGGGGTCCCGACCTGACCCGGTGACCTGGGGCCAGGGTAACCACCTGACGCGGGGACCCCGGCCGGGGACCCGGTATGACTCCGTCTGCCGGGGCCAGGGTGGTCACCTGACACTGGTACCCGGGACAGTGACCCGACATGACCCGGTGACCCGGGGCCGGGGTAACGACCTGTCCAGGGGACCTGGGCCGGGGTCCCGACAGGACCCGGTGATCTGGGGCTTGGGTAAAAACCCGTCCCGGGGACCCGGGCTGGGTCCCGACATGACCCGGTGACCTGGTTCCGGGGTGCCGACCTGACCCGGTGACCTGGGGCTGTGGTGTCGACCGGACTCGGGGACCTGGTCCGGTGTCCCGTCATGACCCGGGGACCTGGGGTCGGGGTGGTCACCAGACCCTTGTACCCAGGCCGTTGACCCGACATGACCCTGTGACCCGGGGCCTGGGTAAAAATCCAACCCGGGGACCCGGGCATGGGACGTGACATGACCCGACCTGGGTCCGGGGTCCCGACCTGACCCGGTGACCTGGGGCCGGTGTCCCCACGTGACCCGCTGACCTGGGTCCGGGGTCCCCACGTGACCCGGTGACCTGGGGCCGGGGTCCCCACGTGACCCGGGGTCCTGGGTCCGGGGTCCCCACGTAACCCGGTGACCTGGGTCCGGGGTCCCCACGTGACCCGGGGTCCTGGTGCCGGGGTGGTCATCGGAACGTGGGAACCAGGCTGGGTACCAGACATGACCAGGTGACCTGGGTCCGGGGTCCCCACGTGACCCGCTGACCTGGGGCCGGGGTCCCCACGTGACCCGGGGTCCTGGTGCCGGGGTGGTCACCAGAACGTGGGAACCAGGCCGGGTGCGCGACATGACCCGGTGACCCGGGGCCGGGTTAACGACCTGTCCAGGGGACCCGGGCCGGGGACCCGACAGGACCCGGTGATCCTTCGCTGGTGTCCCGATGCAACCCGGGGACCCGGGCCGGGGACCCCACGTGACCCGGGGACCTGGGGCCGGGGATGTCACCCGACACTGGTACCCGGGGCAGAGACCCGATACGACCCGGGGACCCGGGCCGGGGACCCGGTATGACTCCGTCTCCCGGGGCCGGGGTGGTAACCTGACACTGGTACCCGGGCCGGGGACCCGATACGACCCCGTGACCCGGGGCCGGGGTAACGACCTGTCCAGGGGACCTGGGCCGCGGACCCAACAGGACCCGGTGATCTGGGGCTTGGGTAAAAACCCGTCCCGGGGACCCGGGCTGGGTCCCGACATGACCCGGTGACCTGGTTCCGGGGTGCCGAACTGACCCGCTGACCTGGGGCCGGTGTCCCCACGTGACCCGCTGACCTGGGGCCGGTGTCCCCACGTGACCCGGGGTCCTGGTGCCGGGGTGATCACCGGAACCTGGGAACCAGGCCGGGTGCGCGACATGACCCGGTGACCCGGGGCCGGGTTAACGACCTGTCCAGGGGACCCGGGCCGGGGACCCGACAGGACCCGGTGATCCTTCGCTGGTGTCCCGATGCAACTCGGGGACCCGGGCCGGGGACCCCACGTGACCCGGGGACCTGGGGCCGGGGATGTCACCCGACACTGGTACCCGGGGCAGCGACCCGATACGACCCAATGACCTCGGTCCGGGGTCCCGACATGACCCGGTGACCTGGTTCCGGGGTGCCGACCTGACCCGGTGACCTGGGGCTGTGGTGTCGACCGGACTCGGGGACCTGGTCCGGTGTCCCGTCATGATCCGGGGACCTGGGGTCGGGGTGGTCACCAGACCCTTGTACCCAGGCCGTTGACCCGACATGACCCTGTGACCCGGGGCCTGGGTAAAAATCCAACCCGGGGATCCGGGCATGGGACGTGACATGACCCGACCTGGGTCCGGGGTCCCGACCTGACCCGGTGACCTGGGGCCGGTGTCCCCACGTGACCCGCTGACCTGGGTCCGGGGTCCCCACGTGACCCGGTGACCTGGGGCCGGTGTCCCCACGTGACCCGGGGTCCTGGTGCCAGGGTCCCCACGTGACCTGCTGACCTGGGTCCGGGGTCCCCACGTGACCCGGTGACCTGGGGCCGGTGTCCCCACGTGACCCGCTGACCTGGGTCCGGGGTCCCCACGTGACCCGGTGACCTGGGGCCGGTGTCCCCACGTGACCTGGGTCCGGGGTCCCCACGTGACCCGGTGACCTGGGGCAGGTGTCCCCACGTGACCTGCTGACCTGGGGCCGGGGTCCCCACGTGACCCGGTCACCTGGGGCCGGTGTCCCCACGTGACCCGCTTACCTGGGTCCGGGGTCCCCACGTGACCCGCTGACCTGGGGCCGGGGTCCCCACGTGACCCGGGGTCCTGGTGCCAGGGTGGTCACCGGAACCTGGGAACCAGGCCGGGTGCGCGACATGACCCGGTGACCCGGGGCCGGGTTAACGACCTGTCCAGGGGACCCGGGCCGGGGACCCGACAGGACCCGGTGATACTTCGCTGGTGTCCCGATGCAACCCGGGGACCCGGGCCGGGGACCCCACGTGACCCGGGGACCTGGGGCCGGGGTCCCGACCTGACCCGGTGACCTGGGGCCAGGGTAACCACCTGACCCGGGGACCCGGGCCGGGGACCCGGTATGACTCCGTCTCCCGGGGCCGGGGTGGTCACCTGACACTGGTACCCGGGACAGCGACCCGACATGACCCGGTGACCCGGGGCCGGGGTAACGACCTGTCCAGGGGACCTGGGCCGGGGACCCGACAGGACCCGGTGACCTGGTTCCGGGGTGCCGACCTGACCCGGGGACCTGGGGCTGTGGTGTCGACCGGACTCGGGGACCTGGTCCGGTGTCCCGCATGACCCGGGGACCTGGGGTCGGGGTGGTCACCAGACCCTTGTACCCAGGCCGTTGACCCGACATGACCCTGTGACCCGGGGCCTGGGTAAAAATCCAACCCAGGGACCCGGGCATGGGACGTGACATGACCCGACCTGGGTCCGGGGTCCCGACCTGACCCGGTGACCTGGGGCCGGGGTCCCCACGTGACCCGCTGACCTGGGTCCGGGGTCCCCACGTGACCCGGTGACCTGGGGCCGGTGTCCCCACGTGACCCGCTGACCTGGGTCCTGGGTCCCCACGTGACCCGGTGACCTGGGGCCGGTGTCCCCACGTGACCCGCTGACCTGGGTCCGGGGTCCCCACGTGACCCGGGGTCCTGGTGCCGGGGTGGTCATCGGAACCTGGGAACCAAGCTGGGTACCAGACATGACCAGGTGACCTGGGGCCGGGGTCCCCACGTGACCCGCTGACCTGGGGCCGGGGTCCCCACGTGACCCGGGGTCCTGGTGCCGGGGTGGTCACCGGAACGTGGGAACCAGGCCGGGTGCGCGACATGACCCGGTGACCCGGGGCCGGGTTAACGACCTGTCCAGGGGACCCGGGCCGGGGACCCGACAGGACCCGGTGATCCTTCGCTGGTGTCCCGATGCAACTCGGGGACCCGGGCCGGGGACCCCACGTGACCCGGGAACCTGGGGCCGGGGATGTCACCCGACACTGGTACCCGGGGCAGCGACCCGATACGACCCGGGGACCTGGGTCCGGGGTCCCGACCTGACCCGGTGACCTGGGGCCAGGGTAACCACCTGACCCGGGGACCCGGGCCGGGGACCCGGTATGACTCCGTCTCCCGGGGCCGGGGTGGTCACCTGACACTGGTACCCGGGACAGCGACCCGACATGACCCCGTGACCCGGGGCCGGGGTAACGACCTGTCCAGGGGACCTGGGCCGGGGACCCGACAGGACCCGGTGATCTGGGGCTTGGGTAAAAACCCGTCCCGTGGACCCGGGCTGGGTCCCGACATGACCCGGTGACCTGGTTCCGGGGTGCCGAACTGACCCGGTGACCTGGGGCCGGTGTCCCCACGTGACCCGGGGTCCTGGGTCCGGGGTCCCCACGTGACCCGGTGAATTGGGTCCGGGGTCCCCACGTGACCCGGTGACCTGGGGCCGGTGTCCCCACGTGACCCGCTGACCTGGGTCCGGGGTCCCCACGTGACCCGGTGACCTGGGGCCGGTGTCCCCACGTGACCCAGTGACCTGGGGCCGGGGTCCCCACGTGACCCGCTGACCTGGGTCCGGGGTCCCCACGTGACCCGGTGACCTGGGTCCGGGGTCCCCACGTGACCCGGTCACCTGGGGCCGGGGTCCCCACGTGACCCGGGGTCCTGGTGCCGGGGTGGTCACCGGAACGTGGGAACCAGGCCGGGTGCGCGACATGACCCGGTGACCCGGGGCCGTGTTATCGACCTGTCCAGGGGACCCGGGCCGGGGACACGACAGGACCCGGTGATCCTTCGCTGGTGTCCCGATGCAACCCG
Source organism: Somateria mollissima (assembly GCA_951411735.1). Classification (NCBI taxonomy): domain Eukaryota; kingdom Metazoa; phylum Chordata; class Aves; order Anseriformes; family Anatidae; genus Somateria; species Somateria mollissima. Next base: position 142,296 of record CATOCB010000428.1, read on the forward strand.
GGGACCCGGGCCGGGGACCCCACGTGACCCGGGGACCTGGGGCCGGGGTCCCGACCTGACCCGGTGACCTGGGGTCAGGGTAACCACCTGACCCGGGGACCCGGGCCGGGGACCCGGTATGACTCCGTCTCCCGGGGCCGGAGTGGTCACCTGACACTGGTACCCGGGACAGCGACCCGACATGACCCGGTGACCCGGGGCCGGGGTAACGACCTGTCCAGGGGACCTGGGCCGGGGACCCGACAGGACCTGGTGACCTGGTTCCGGGGTGCCGACCTGACCCGGTGACCTGGGGCTGTGGTGTCAACCGGACTCGGGGACCTGGTCCGGTGTCCCGTCATGACCCGGGGACCTGGGGTCGGGGTGGTCACCAGACCCTTGTACCCAGGCCGTTGACCCGACATGACCCTGTGACCCTGGGCCTGGGTAAAAATCCAACCCGGGGACCCGGGCATGGGACGTGACATGACCCGACCTGGGTCCGGGGTCCCGACCTGACCCGGTGACCTGGGGCCGGTGTCCCCACGTGACCCGGTGACCTGGGGCCGGTGTCCCCACGTGACCCGGGGTCCTGGTGCCGGGGTGGTCATCGGAACCTGGGAACCAGGCTGGGTAGTAGACATGACCCGCTGACCTGGGGCAGGGGTCCCCACGTGACCCGCTGACCTGGGTCCGGGGTCCCCACGTGACCCGGTCACCTGGGGCCGGTGTCCCCACGTGACCCGGGGTCCTGGTGCCGGGGTGGTCATCGCAACCTGGGAATCAGGCTGGGTACCAGACATGACCAGGTGACCTGGGTCCGGGGTCCCCACGTGACCCGCTGACCTGGGGCCGGTGTCCCCACGTAACCCGGGGTCCTGGTGCCGGGGTCCCCACGTGACCCGCTGACCTGGGTCCGGGGTCCCCACGTGACCCGGGGACCTGGGGCCAGTGTCCCCACGTGACCCGCTGACATGGGTCCGGGGTCTCCACGTGACCCGGTGACCTGGGGCCGGTGTCCCCACGTGACCCGGGGTCCTGGTGCCGGGGTCCCCACGTGACCCGCTGACCTGGGTCCGGGGTCCCCACGTGACCCGGTGACCTGGGGCCGGTGTCCCCACGTGACCCGCTGACCTGGGTTCGGGGTCCCCACGTGACCCGGTGACCTGGGGCCGGTGTCCCCACGTGACTCGCTGACCTGGGTCCGGGGTCCCCACGTGACCCGGTGACCTGGGTCCGGGGTCCCCACGTGACCAGGTCACCTGGGGCCGGTGTCCCCACGTGACCCAGGGTCCTGGTGCCGGGGTGGTCATCGGAACCTGGGAATCAGGCTGGGTACCAGACATGACCCGGTGACCCGGGGCCGGGTTAATGACCTGTCCAGGGGACCCGGGCCGGGGACCCGACAGGACCCGGTGATCCTTCGCTGGTGTCCCGATGCAACCCGGGGACCCGGGCCTGGGACCCCACGTGACCCGGGGACCTGGGGCCGGGGATGTCACCCGACACTGGTACCCGGGGCAGCGACCAGATACGACCCGGGGACCTGGGTCCGGGGTCCCGACCTGACCCGGTGACCTGGGGCCAGGGTAACCACCTGACCCGGGGACCCGGGCCGGGGACCCGGTATGACTCCGTCTCCCGGGGCCGGGGTGGTCACCTGACACTGGTACCCGGGACAGCGACCCGACATGACCCGGTGACCCGGGGCCGGGTTAACGACCTGTCCAGGGGACCTGGGCCGGGGACCCGACAGGACCCGGTGATCTGGGGCTTGGGTAAAAACCCGTCCCGGGGACCCGGGCTGGGTCCCGACATGACCCGGTGACCTGGTTCCGGGGTGTCGACCTGACCCGGTGACCTGGGGCTGTGGTGTCGACCGGACTCGGGGACCTGGTCCGGTGTCCCGTCATGACCCGGGGACCTGGGGTCGGGGTGGTCACCAGACCCTTGTACCCAGGCCGTTGACCCGACATGACCCTGTGACCCGGGGCCTGGGTAAAAATCCAACCCGGAGACCCGGGCATGGGACGTGACATGACCCGACCTGGGTCCGGGGTCCCGACCTGACCCGGTGACCTGGGGCCGGTGTCCCCACGTGACCCGGTGACCTGGGTCCGGGGTCCCCACGTGACCCGCTGACCTAGGGCCGGTGTCCCCACGTGACCCGGGGTCCTGGTGCCAGGGTCCCCACGTGACCTGGGACCGGGGTCCCCACGTGACCCGCTGACCTGGGGCAGGTGTCCCCACGTGACCCGCTGACCTGGGTCCGGGGTCCCCACGTGACCCGGTCACCTGGGGCCGGTGTCCCCACGTGACCTGGGTCCGGGGTCCCCACGTGACCCGGTGACCTGGGGCAGGTGTCCCCACGTGACCCGCTGACCTGGGTCCGGGGTCCCCATGTGACCCGTTCACCTGGGGCCGGTGTCCCCACGTGACCCGCTGACCTGGGGCCGGGGTCCCCACGTGACCCGCTGACCTGGCGCCGGGGTCCCCACGTGACCCGGGGTCCTGATGCCAAGGTGGTCACCGGAACCTGGGAACCAGGCCGGGTGCGCGACATGACCCCGTGACCCGGGGCCGGGTTAACGAGCTGTCCAGGGGACCCGCGCCGGGGACCCGACAGGACCCGGTGATCCTTCGCTGGTGTCCCGATGCAACCCGGGGACCCGGGCCGGGGACCCCACGTGACCCGGGGACCTGGGTCCGGGGTCCCGACTTGACCCGGTGACCTGGGGCCAGGGTAACCACCTGACCCGGGGACCCGGGCCGGGGACCCGGTATGACTCCGTCTCCCGGGGCCGGGGTGGTCACCTGACACTGGTACCCGGGACAGCGACCCGACATGACCCGGTGACCCGGGGCCGGGGTAACGACCTGTCCAGGGGACCTGGGCCGGGGACCCGACAGGACCCGGTAATCTGGGGCTTGGGTAAAAACCCGTCCCGGGGACCCGGGCTGGGTCCCGACATGACCCGGTGACCTGGTTCCGGGGTGCCGACCTGACCCGGTGACCTGGGGCCGGGGTCCCCACGTGACCCGCTGACCTGGGTCCGGGGTCCCCACGTGACCCGGTGACCTGGGGCCGGTGTCCCCACGTGACCCGCTTACCTGGGTCCGGTGTCCCCACGTGACCCGGGGTCCTGGTGCCGGGGTGCTCATCGGAACCTGGGAACCAGGCTGGGTACCAGACATGACCAGGTGACCTGGGGCCGGGGTCCCCACGTGACCCGCTGACCTGGGGCCGGGGACCCCACGTGACCCGGGGACCTGGGGCCGGGGATGTCACCCGACACTTGTACCCGGGGCAGCGACCCGATACGACCCGGGGACCCGGGCCGGGGACCCGGTATGACTCCGTCTCCCGGGGCCGGGGTGGTCACCTGACACTGGTACCCGGGACAGCGACCCGACATGACCCGGGGACCTGGGGCTGGGGTAAAAATCCGACCCGGGGACCCCGGCTGGGTACCCGACATGACCCGGTGACCTGGTTCCGGGGTGTCGAACTGACCCGGTGACCTGGGGACGGTGTCCCCACGTGACCCGCTGATCTGGGGCCGGTGTCCCCACGTGACCCGGGGTCCTGGTGCTGGGGTGATCACCGGAACCTGGGAACCAGGCCGGGTGCGCGACATGACCCGGTGACCCGGGGCCGGGTTAACGACCTGTCCAGGGGACCCGGGCCGGAGACCCGACAGGACCCGGTGATCCTTCGCTGGTGTCCCGATGCAACCCGGGGACCCGGGCCGGGGACCGCACGTGATCCGGGGACCTGGGTCCGGGGTCCCGACCTGACCCGGTGACCTGGGGCCTGGGTAACCACCTGACCCGGGGACCCGGGCCGGGGACCCGGTATGACTCCGTCTCCCGGGTCCGGGGTGGTCACCTGACACTGGTACCCGGGACAGCGACCCGACATGACCCGGTGACCCGGGGCCGGGGTAACGACCTGTCCAGGGGACCTGGGCCGGGGACCTGACAGGACCCAGTGACCTGGTTCCGGGGTGCCGACCTGACCCGGTGACCTGGGGCTGTGGTGTCGACCGGACTCGGGGACCTGGTCCGGTGTCCCGCATGACCCGGGGACCTGGGGTCGGGGTGGTCACCAGACCCTTGTACCCAGGCCGTTGACCCGACATGACCCTGTGACCCGCGGCCTGGGTAAAAATCTAACCCAGGGACCCGGGCATGGGACGTGACATGACCCGACCTGGGTCCGGGGTCCCGACCTGACCCGGTGACCTGGGGCCGGGGTCACCACGTGACCCGCTGACCTGGGTCCGGGGTCCCCACGTGACCCCGTGACCTGGGGCCGGTGTCCCCACGTGACCCGCTGACCTGGGGCCGGGGTACACATGTGACCCGCTGACCTGGGGCCGGTGTCCACACGTGACCCGGTCACCTGGGGCCGGGGTCCCCACGTGACCCGGGGTCCTGGTGCCGGGGTGGTCATCGGAACCTGGGAACCAGGCTGGGTACCAGACATGACCAGGTGACCTGGGTCCGGGGTCCCCATGTGACCCGCTGACCTGGGGCCGGGGTCCCCACGTGACCCGGGGTCCTGGTGCCGGGGTGGTCACCGGAACCTGGGAACCAGGCCGGGTGCGCGACATGACCCCGTGACCCGGGGCCGGGTTAACGACCTGTCCAGGGGACCCGGGCCGGGGACCCGACAGGACCCGATGATCCTTCGCTGGTGTCCCGATGCAACCCGGGGACCCGGGCCGGGGACCCCACGTGACCCGGGGACCTGGGGCCGGGGATGTCACCCGACACTGGTACCCGGGGCAGCGACCCGATACGACCCGGGGACCTGGGTCCGGGGTCCCGACCTGACCCGGTGACCTGGGGCCAGGGTAACCACCTGACCCGGGGACCCGGGCCGGGGACCCGGTATGACTCCGTCTCCCGGGGCCGGGGTGGTCACCTGACATTGGTACCCGGGACAGCGACCCGACATGACCCGGTGACCCGGGGCCGGGGGTAACGACCTGTCCAGGGGACCTGGGCCGGGGACCCGACAGGACCCGGTGATCTGGGGCTTGGGTAAAACCCCATCCCGGGGACCCGGGCTGGGTCCCGACATGACCCGGTGACCTTGTTCCGGGGTGCCGACCTGACCCGGGGACCTGGGGCTGTGGTGTCGACCGGACTCGGGGACCTGGTCCGGTGTCCCGTCATGACCCGAGGACCTGGGGTCGGGGTGGTCACCAGACCCTTGTACCCAGGCCGTTTACTCGACATGACCCTGTGACCCGGGGCCTGGGTAAAAATCCAACCCGGAGACCCGGGCATGGGACGTGACATGAACCGACCTGGGTCCGGGGTCCCGACCTGACCCGGTGACCTGGTGCCGGTGTCCCCACGTGACCCGCTGACCTGGGTCCGGGGTCCCCACGTGACCCGGTGACCTGGGTCCGGTGTCCCCACGTGACCCGGGGTCCTGGTGCCAGGGTCCCCACGTGACCCGCTGACCTGGGTCCGGGGTCCCCACGTGACCCGGTGACCTGGGGCCGGTGTCCCCACGTGACCCGCTGACCTGGGTCCGGGGTCCCCACGTGGCCCGGTGACCTGGGGCCGGTGTCCCCACGTGACCTGGGACCGGGGTCCCCACGTGACCCGCTGACCTGGGGCAGGTGTCCCCACGTGACCCGCTGACCTGGGTCCGGGGTCCCCACGTGACCCGGTCACCTGGGGCCGGTGTCCCCACGTGACCCGCTGACCTGGGGCCGGGGTCCCCACGTGACCCGCTGACCTGGGGCCGGGGTCCCCACGTGACCCGGGGTCCTGGTGTCAAGGTGGTCACCGGAACCTGGGAACCAGGCCGGGTGCGCGACATGACCCGGTGACCCGGGGCCGGGTTAACGACCTGTCCAGGGGACCCGCGCCGGGGACCCGACAGGACCCGGTGATCCTTCGCTGGTGTCCCGATGCAACCCGGGGACCCGGGCCGGGGACCCCACGTGACCCGGGGACCTGGGTCCGGGGTCCCGACCTGACCCGGTGACCTGGGGCCAGGGTAACCACCTGACCCGGGGACCCGGGCCGGGGACCCGGTATGACTCCGCCTCCCGGGGCCGGGGTGGTCACCTGACACTGGTACCCGGGACAGCGACCCGACATGACCCCGTGACCCGGGGCCGGGGTAACGACCTGTCCAGGGGACCTGGGCCGGGGACCCGACAGGACCCGGTGATCTGGGGCTTGGGTAAAAACCCGTCCCGGGGACCCGGGCTGGGTCCCGACATGACCCGGTGACCTGGTTCCGGGGTGCCGAACTGACCCGCTGACCTGGGGCCGGTGTCCCCACGTGACCCGCTGACCTGGGTCCGGTGTCCCCACGTGACCCGGGGTCCTGGTGCCGGGGTGGTCACCGGAACCTGGGAACCAGGCCGGGTGCGCGACATGACCCGGTGACCCGGGCCGGGTTAACGACCTGTCCAGGGGACCCGGGCCGGGGACCCGACAGGACCCGGTGATCCTTCGCTGGTGTCCCGATGCAACCCGGGGACCCGGGCCGGGGACCCCACGTGACCCGGGGACCTGGGGCCGGGGATGTCACCCTACACTGTTACCCGGGCAGCGACCCGATACGACCCGGGGACCTGGGTCCGGGGTCCCGACCTGACCCGGTGACCTGGGGCCAGGGTAACCACCTGACGCGGGGACCCGGGCCGGGGACCCGGTATGACTCCGTCTGCCGGGGCCAGGGTGGTCACCTGACACTGGTACCCGGGACAGTGACCCGACATGACCCGGTGACCCGGGGCTGGGGTAACGACCTGTCCAGGGGACCTGGGCCGGGGTCCCGACAGGACCCGGTGATCTGGGGCTTGGGTAAAAACCCGTCCCGGGGACCCGGGCTGGGTCCCGACATGACCCGGTGACCTGGTTCCGGGGTGCCGACCTGACCCGGTGACCTGGGGCTGTGGTGTCGACCGGACTCGGGGACCTGGTCCGGTGTCCCGTCATGACCCGGGGACCTGGGGTCGGGGTGGTCACCAGACCCTTGTACCCAGGCCGTTGACCCGACATGACCCTGTGACCCGGGGCCTGGGTAAAAATCCAACCCGGGGACCCGGGCATGGGACGTGACATGACCCGACCTGGGTCCGGGGTCCCGACCTGACCCGGTGACCTGGGGCCGGGGTCCCCACGTGACCCGCTGACCTGGGTCCGGGGTCCCCACGTGACCCGGTGACCTGGGGCCGGTGTCCCCACGTGACCCGCTGACCTGGGTCCGGGGTCCCCACGCGACCCGGTGACTTGGGGCCGGTGTCCCCACGTGACCCGGTCACCTGGGGCCGGTGTCCCCACGTGACCCGGGGTCCTGGTGCCGGGGTGGTCATCGGAACCTGGGAACCAGGCTGGGTACCAGACATGACCAGGTGACCTGGGGCCGGGGTCCCCACGTGACCCGCTGACCTGGGGCCGGGGTCCCCACGTGACCCGGGGTCCTGGTGCCGGGGTGGTCACCGGAACGTGGGAACCAGGCCGGGTGCGCGACATGACCCGGTGACCCGGGGCCGGGTTAACGACCTGTCCAGGGGACCCGGGCCGGGGACCCGACAGGACCCGGTGATCCTTCGCTGGTGTCCCGATGCAACCCGGGGACCCGGGCCGGGGACCCCACGTGACCCGGGGACCTGGGGCCGGGGATGTCACCCAACACTGGTACCCGGGACAGCGACCCGACATGACCCCGTGACCCGGGGCCGGGGTAACGACCTGTCCAGGGGACCTGGGCCGGGGACCCAACAGGACCCGGTGATCTGGGGCTTGGGTAAAAACCCGTCCCGGGGACCCGGGCTGGGTCCCGACATGACCCGGTGACCTGGTTCCGGGGTGCAGAACTGACCCGCTGACCTGGGGCCGGTGTCCCCACGTGACCCGCTGACCTGGGGCCGGTGTCCCCACGTGACCCGGGGTCCTGGTGCCGGGGTGATCACCGGAACCTGGGAACCAGGCCGGGTGCACGACATGACCCAGTGACCCGGGGCCGGGTTAACGACCTGTCCAGGGGACCCGGGCCGGGGACCCGACAGGACCCGGTGATCCTTCGCTGGTGTCCCGATGCAACTCGGGGACCCGGGCCGGGGACCCCACGTGACCCGGGGACCTGGGGCCGGGGATGTCACCCGACACTGGTACCCGGGGCAGCGACCCGATACGACCCGGGGACCTCGGTCCGGGGTCCCGACATGACCCGGTGACCTGGTTCCGGGGTGCCGACCTGACCCGGTGACCTGGGGCTGTGGTGTCGACCGGACTCGGGGACCTGGTCCGGTGTCCCGTCATGACCCGGGGACCTGGGGTCGGGGTGGTCACCAGACCCTTGTACCCAGGCCGTTGACCCGACATGACCCTGTGACCCGGGGCCTGGGTAAAAATCCAACCCGATGACCCGGATATGGGATGTGACATGACCCGCTGACCTGGGTCCGGGGTCCCGACCTGACCAGGTGACCTGGGGCCGGTGTCCCCACGTGACCCGCTGACCTGGGTCCGGGGTCCCCACGTGACCCGGTGACCTGGGGCCGGTGTCCCCACGTGACCCGGGGTCCTGGGTCCGGGGTCCCCACGTAACCCGGTGACCTGGGTCCGGGGTCCCCACGTGACCCGGTCACCTGGGGCCGGTGTCCCCAAGTGACCCGCTGACCTGGGGCCGGGGTCCCCACGTGACCCGGTGACCTGGGGCCGGTGTCCCGACGTGACCCGGGGTCCTGGGTCCGGGGTCCCCACGTGACCCGGTGACCTGGGGCCGGGGTCCCCACGTGACCCGGGGACCTGGGGCCGGTGTCCCCACGTGACCCGCTGACCTGGGTCCGGGGTCCCCACGTGACCCGGTGACCTGGGGCCGGTGTCCCCACGTGACCCGGTGACCTGGGGCCGGGGTCCCCACGTGACCCGGTCACCTGGGTCCGGGGTCCCCACGTGACCCGGTGACCTGGGTCCGGGGTCCCCACGTGACCCGGTCACCTGGGGCCGGGGTCCCCACGTGACCCGGGGTCCTGGTGCCGGGGTGGTCACCGGAACGTGGGAACCAGGCCGGGTGCGCGACATGACCCGGTGACCCGGGGCCGGGTTAACGACCTGTCCAGGGGACCCGGGCCGGGGACCCGACAGGACCCGGTGATCCTTCGCTGGTGTCCCGATGCAACCCGGGGACCCGGGCCGGGGACCCCACGTGACCCGGGGACCTGGGGCCGGGGTCCCGACCTGACCCGGTGACCTGGGGTCAGGGTAACCACCTGACCCGGGGACCCGGGCCGGGGACCCGGTATGACTCCGTCTCCCGGGGCCGGAGTGGTCACCTGACACTGGTACCCGGGACAGCGACCCGACATGACCCGGTGACCCGGGGCCGGGGTAACGACCTGTCCAGGGGACCTGGGCCGGGGACCCGACAGGACCCGGTGACCTGGTTCCGGGGTGCCGACCTGACCCGGTGACCTGGGGCTGTGGTGTCAACCGGACTCGGCGACCTGGTCCGGTGTCCCGTCATGACCCGGGGACCTGGGGTCGGGGTGGTCACCAGACCCTTGTACCCAGGCCGTTGACCCGACATGACCCTGTGACCCGGGGCCTGGGTAAAAATCCAAGCCGGGGACCCGGGCATGGGACGTGACATGACCCGACCTGGGTCCGGGGTCCCGACCTGACCCGGTGACCTGGGGCCGGGGTCCCCACGTGACCCGCTGACCTGGGGCCGGTGTCCCCACGTGACCCGGGGTCCTGGTGCCGGGGTGGTCATCGGAACCTGGGAACCAGGCTGGGTACCAGACATGACCCGCTGACCTGGGGCCGGGCTCCCCACGTGACCCGCTGACCTGGGTCCGGGGTCACCACGTGACCCGGTCACCTGGGGCCGGTGTCCCCACGTGACCCGGGGTCCTGGTGCCGGGGTGGTCATCGCAACCTGGGAATCAGGCTGGGTACCAGACATGACCAGGTGACCTGGGTCCGGGGTCCCCACGTGACCCGCTGACCTGGGGCCGGTGTCCCCACGTGACCCGGGGTCCTGGTGCCGGGGTCCCCACGTGACCCGCTGACCTGGGTCCGGGGTCCCCACGTGACCCGGGGACCTGGGGCCGGTGTCCCCACGTGACCCGCTGACATGGGTCCGGGGTCCCCACGTGACTCGGTCACCTGGGTCCGGGGTCCCCACGTGATCCGCTGACATGGGTCCGGGGTCTCCACGTGACCCTGTGACCTGGGGCCGGTGTACCCACGTGACCCGGGGTCCTGGTGCCGGGGTCCCCACGTGACCCGCTGACCTGGGTCCGGGGTCCCCACGTGACCCGGTGACCTGGGGCCGGTGTCCCCACGTGACCCGCTGACCTGGGTCCGGGGTCCCCACGTAACCGGTGACCTGGGACTGGTGTCCCCACGTGACTCGCTGACCTGGGTCCGGGGTCCCCACGTGACCCGGTGACCCGGGGCCGGGGTAACGACCTGTCCAGGGGACCTAAGCCGGGGACCCGACAGGACCCGGTGATCTGGGGCTTGGGTAAAAACCCGTCCCGGGGACCCGGGCTGGGTCCCGACATGACCCGGTGACCTGGTTCCGGGGTGTCGACCTGACCCGGTGACCTGGGGCTGTGGTGTTGACCGGACTCGGGGACCTGGTCCGGTGTCCCGCATGACCCGGGGACCTGGGGTCGGGGTGGTCACCAGACCCTTGTACCCAGGCCGTTGACCCGACATGACCCTGTGACCCGGGGCCTGGGTAAAAATCCAACCCGGGGACCCGGGCATGGGACGTGACATGACCCGACCTGGGTCCGGGGTCCCGACCTGACCCGGTGACCTGGGGCCGGGGTCCCCACGTGACCCGCTGACCTGGGTCCGGGGTCCCCACGTGACCCGGTGACCTGGGGCCGGTGTCACCACGTGACCCGCTAACCTGGGCCCGGGGTCCCCACGTGACCCGGTGACCTGGGTCCGGGGTCCCCACGTGACCCGCTGACCTGGGGCCGGGGTCCCCACGTGACCCGGGGTCCTGGTGCCGGGGTGGTCACCGGAACGTGGGAACCAGGCCGGGTGCGCGACATGACCCGGTGACCCGGGGCCGGGTTAACGACCTGTCCAGGGGACCCGGGCCGGGGACACGACAGGACCCGGTGATCCTTCGCTGGTGTCCCGATGCAACCCGGGGACCCGGGCCGGGGACCCCACGTGACCCGGGGACCTGGGGCCGGGGTCCCGACCTGACCCGGTGACCTGGGGTCAGGGTAACCACCTGACCCGGGGACCCGGGCCGGGGACCCGGTATGACTCCGTCTCCCGGGGCCGGAGTGGTCACCTGACACTGGTACCCGGGACAGCGACCCGACATGACCCGGTGACCCGGGGCCGGGGTAACGACCTGTCCAGGGGACCTGGGCCGGGGACCCGAGAGGACCCGGTGACCTGGTTCCGGGGTGCCGACCTGACCCGGTGACCTGGGGCTGTGGTGTCGACCGGACTCGGGGACCTGGTCCGGTGTCCCGCATGACCCGGGGACCTGGGGTCGGGGTGGTCACCAGACCCTTGTACCCAGGCCGTTGACCCGACATGACCCTGTGACCCGGGGCCTGGGTAAAAATCCAACCCGGGGACCCGGGCATGGGATGTGACATGACCCGACCTGGGTCCGGGGTCCCGACCTGACCCGGTGACCTGGGGCCAGGGTCCCCACGTGACCCGCTGACCTGGGTCCGGGGTCCCCACGTGACCCGGTGACCTGGGGCCGGTGTCCCCACGTGACCCGCTGACCTGGGTCCGGTGTCCCCACGTGACCCGGGGTCCTGGTGCCGGGGTGGTCATCGGAACCTGGGAACCAGGCTGGGTACCAGACATGACCCGCTGACCTGGGTCCGGTGTCCCCACGTGACCCGCTGACCTGGGTCCGGGGTCCCCACGTGACCCGGTGACCTGGTGCCGGGGTGGTAACCGGAACGTGGGAACCAGGCCGGGTGCGCGACATGACCCGGTGACCCGGGGCCGGGTTAACGACCTGTCCAGGGGACCTGGGCCGGGGACCCGACAGGACCCGGTGATCCTTCGCTGGTGTCCCGATGCAACCCGGGGACCCGGGCCGGGGACCCCACGTGACCCGGGGACCTGGGGCCTGAGATGTCACCCGACACTGGTACCCGGGGCAGCGACCCGATACGACCCGGGGACCTGGGTCCGGGGTCCCGACCTGACCCGGTGACCTGGGGCCAGGGTAACCACCTGACCCGGGGACCCGGGCCGGGGACCCGGTATGACTCCGTCTCCCGGGGCCGGGGTGGTCACCTGACACTGGTACCCGGGACAGCGACCCGACATGACCCCGTGACCCGGGGCCGGGGTAACGACCTGTCCAGGGGACCTGGGCCGGGGACCCGACAGGACCCGGTGATCTGGGGCTTGGGTAAAAACCCGTCCCGGGGACCCGGGCTGGGTCCCGACATGACCCGGTGACCTGGTTCCGGGGTGCCGAACTGACCCGGTGACCTGGGGCCGGTGTCCCCACGTGACCCGCTGACCTGGGGCCGGGGTCCCCACGTGACCCGGGGTCCTGGTGCCGGGGTGGTCACCGGAACCTGGGAACCAGGCCGGGTGCGCGACATGACCCGGTGACCCGGGGACGGGTTAACGACCTGTCCAGGGGACCCGGGCCGGGGACCCGACAGGACCCGGTGATCCTTCGCTGGTGTCCCGATGCAACCCGGGGACCCGGGCCGGGGACCCCACATGACCCGGGGACCTGGGGCCTGAGATGTCACCCGACACTGGTACCCGGGGCAGCGACCCGATACGACCCGGGGACCTGGGTCCGGGGTCCCGACCTGACCCGGTGACCTGGGGCCAGGGTAACCACCTGACCCGGGGACCCGGGCCGGGGACCCGGTATGACTCCGTCTCCCGGGGCCGGGGTGGTCACCTGAAACTGGTACCCGGGACAGCGACCCGACATGACCCCGTGACCCGGGGCCGGGGTAACGACCTGTCCAGGGGACCTGGGCCGCGGACCCAACAGGACCCGGTGATCTGGGGCTTGGGTAAAAACCCGTCCCGGGGACCCGGGCTGGGTCCCGACATGACCCGGTGACCTGGTTCCGGGGTGCCGACCTGACCCGGGGACCTGGGGCTGTGGTGTCGACCGGACTCGGGGACCTGGTCCGGTGTCCCGCATGACCCGGGGACCTGGGGTCGGGGTGGTCACCAGACCCTTGTACCCAGGCCGTTGACCCGACATGACCCTGTGACCCGGGGCCTGGGTAAAAATCCAACCCGGGGACCCGGGCATGGGACGTGACATGACCCGCTGACCTGGGTCCGGGGTCCCGACCTGACCCGGTGACCTGGGGCCGGTGTCCCCACGTGACCCGCTGACCTGGGTCCGGGGTCCCCACGTGACCCGGTGACCTGGGGCCGGTGTCCCCACGTGACCCGGTCACCTGGGGCCGGTGTCCCCACGTGACCCGGGGTCCTGGTGCCGGGGTGCTCATCGGAACCTGGGAACCAGGCTCGGTACCAGACATGACCAGGTGACGTGGGGCCGGGGTCCCCACGTGACCCGCTGACCTGGGGCCGGGATCCCCACGTGACCCGGGGTCCTGGTGCCGGGGTGGTCACCGGAACGTGGGAACCAGGCCGGGTGCGCGACATGACCCGGGCCCCGGTCCGGGTTAACGACCTGTCCAGGGGACCCGGGCCGGGGACCCCACGTGACCCGGGGACCTGGGTCCGGGGTCCCGACCTGACCCGGTGACCTGGGGCCAGGGTAACCACCTGACCCGGGGACCCGGGCCGGGGACCCGGTATGACTCCGTCTCCCGGGGCCGGGGTGGTCACCTGACACTGGTACCCGGGACAGCGACCCGACATGACCCGGTGACCCGGGGCCGGGGTAACGACCTGTCCAGGGGACCTGGGCCGGGGACCCGACAGGACCCGGTGACCTGGTTCCGGGGTGCCGACCTGACCCGGTGACCTGGGGCTGTGGTGTCGACCGGACTCGGGGACCTGGTCCGGTGTCCCGCATGACCCGGGGACCTGGGGTCGGGGTGGTCACCAGACCGTTGTACCCAGGCCGTTGACCCGACATGACCCTGTGACCCGGGGCCTGGGTAAAAATCCAACTCGGGGACCCGGGCATGGGACGTGACATGACCCGACCTGGGTCCGGGGTCCCGACCTGACCCGGTGACCTGGGGCCGGGGTCCCCACGTGACCCGCTGACCTGGGTCCGTGGTCCCCACGTGACCCGGTGACCTGGGGCCGGTGTCAACACGTGACCCGCTAACCTGGGCCCGGGGTCCCCACGTGACCCGGTGACCTGGGTCCGGGGTCCCCACGTGACCCGGGGTCCTGGTGCCGGGGTGGTCACCGGAACGTGGGAACCAGGCCGGGTGCGCGACATGACCCGGTGACCCGGGGCCGGGTTAACGACCTGTCCAGGGGACCCGGGCCGGGGACCCGACAGGACCCGGTGATCCTTCGCTGGTGTCCCGATGCAACCCGGGGACCCGGGCCGGGGACCCCACGTGACCCGCTGACCTGGGTCCGGGGTCCCCACGTGAACCGGTGACCTGGGGCCGGGGTCCCCACGTGACCCGCTGACCTGGGTCCGGGGTCCCCACGTGACCCGCTGACCTGGGGCTGGTGTCCCCACGTGACCCGCTGACCTGGGTCCGGGGTCCCCACGTGACCCGGTCACCTGGGGCCGGTGTCCCCACGTGACCCGGGGTCCTGGTGCCGGGGTGCTCATCGGAACCTGGGAACCAGGCTGGGTACCAGACATGACCAGGTGACCTGGGGCCGGGGTCCCCACGTGACCCGCTGACCTGGGGCCGGGGTCCCCACGTGACCCGGGGTCCTGGTGCCGGGGTGGTCACCGGAATGTGGGAACCAGGCCGGGTGCGCGACGTGACCCGGGGCCGGGTTAACGACCTGTCCAGGGGACCCGGGCCGGGGACCCGACAGGACCCGGTGATCCTTCGCTGGTGTCCCGATGCAACCCGGGGACCCGGGCCGGGGACCCCACGTGACCCGGGGACCTGGGGCCGGGGATGTCACCCGAAACTGGTACCCGGGGCAGCGACCCGATACGACCCGGAGACCCGGGCCGGGGACCCGGTATGACTCCGTCTCCCGGGGCCGGGGTGGTCACCTGACACTGGTACCCGGGACAGCGACCCGACATGACCCCGTGACCCGGGGCCGGGGTAACGACCTGTCCAGGGGACCTGGGCCGGGGACCCGACAGGACCCGGTGATCTGGGGCTTGGGTAAAAACCCGTTCCGGGGACCCGGGCTGGGTCCCGACATGACCCGGTGACCTGGTTCCGGGGTGCCGAACTGACCCGCTGACCTGGGGCCGGTGTCCCCACGTGACCCGCTGACCTTGGGCCGGGGTCCCCACGTGACCCGTGGTCCTGGTGCCGGGGTGGTCACCGGAACGTGGGAACCAGACCGGGTGCGCGACATGACCCGGTGACCCGGGGCCGGGTTAACGACCTGTCCAGGGGACCCGGGCCGGGGACCCGACAGGACCCAGTGATCCTTCGCTGGTGTCCCGATGCAACCCGGGGACCCGGGCCTGGGACACCACGTGACCCGGGGACCTGGGGCCGGGGATGTCACCCGACACTGGTACCCGGGGCAGCGACCCGATACGACCCGGGGACCTGGGTCCGGGGTCCCGACCTGACCCGGTGACCTGGGGCCAGGGTAACCACCTGACCCGGGGACCCGGGCCGGGGACCCGGTATGACTCCGTCTCCCGGGGCCGGGGTGGTCACCTGACACTGGTACCCGGGACAGCGACCCGACATGACCCGGTGACCCGGGGCCGGGGTAACGACCTGTCCAGGGGACCTGGGCCAGGGACCCGACAGGACCCGGTGACCTGGTTCCGGGGTGCCGACCTGACCCGGTGACCTGGGGCTGTGGTGTCGACCGGACTCGGGGACCTGGTCCGGTGTCCCGCATGACCCGGGGACCTGGGGTCGGGGTGGTCACCAGACCGTTGTACCCAGGCCGTTGACCCGACATGACCCTGTGACCCGGGGCCTGGGTAAAAATCCAACCCGGGGACCCGGGCATGGGACGTGACATGACCCGACCTGGGTCCGGGGTCCCGACCTGACCCGGTGACCTCGGGCCTGGGTCCCCACGTGACCCGCTGACCTGGGTCCGGGGTCCCCACGTGACCCGGTGACCTGGGGCCGGTGTCCCCACGTGACCCGCTGACCTTGGTCCGGGGTCCCCACGTGACCCGGTGACCTGGGGCCGGTGTCCCCACGTGACCCGGTCACCTGGGTCCGGTGTCCCCATGTGACCCGGGGTCCTGGTGCCGGGGTGCTCATCGGAACCTGGGAACCAGGCTGGGTACCAGACATGACCAGGTGACCTGGGGCCGTGGTCCCCACGTGACCCGCTGAGCTGGGTCCGGGGTCCCCACGTGACCCGGGGTCCTGGTGCCGGGGTGGTCACCGGAACGTGGGAACCAGGCCGGGTGCGCGACCTGACCCGGTGACCTGGGGCCAGGGTAACCACCTGACCCGGGGACTCGGGCCGGGGACCCGGTATGACTCCGTCTCCCGGGGCCGGGGTGGTCACCTGACACTGGTACCCGGGACAGCGACCCGACATGACCCGGTGACCCGGGGCCGGGGTAACGAACTGTCCAGGGGACCTGGGCCGGGGTCCCGACAGGACCCGGTGATCTGGGGCTTGGGTAAAAACCCATCCCGGGGACCCGGGCTGGGTCCCGACATGACCCGGTGACCTGGTTCCGGGGTGCCGACCTGACCCGGTGACCTGGGGCTGTGGTGTCGACCGGACTCGGGGACCTGGTCCGGTGTCCCGTCATGATCCGGGGACCTGGGGTCGGGGTGGTCACCAGACCCTTGTACCCAGGCCGTTGAGCCGACATGACCCTGTGACCCGGGGCCTGGGTAAAAATCCAACCCGGGGATCCGGGCATGGGACGTGACATGACCCGCTGACCTGGGTCCGGGGTCCCGACCTGACCCGGTGACCTCGGTCCAGGGTCCACACGTGACCAGGTGACCTGGGGCCGGGGTCCCCACGTGACCCGCTGACCTGGGGCCGGGGTCCCCACGTGACCCGGGGTCCTGGTGCTGGGGTCCCCACGTGACCCGCTGACCTGGGTCCGGGGTCCCCACGTGACCCGGTGACCTGGGGCCGGTGTCACCACGTGACCCGCTGACCTGGGTCCGGGGTCCCCACGTGACCCGGTGACCTGGGGCCAGTGTCCCCACGTGACCCGCTGACCTGGGTCCGGGGTCCCCACGTGACCCGGTGACCTGGGGCCGGTGTCCCCACGTGACCCGCTGACCTGGGTCCGGGGTCCCCACGTGACCCGCTGACCTGGGTCCGGGGTCCACACGTGACCCGGTGACCTGGGGCCGGTGTCCCCACGTGACCCGCTGACCTGGGTCCGGGGTCCCCACGTGACCCTCTGACCTGGGGCCGGGGTCCCCACGTGACCCGGGGTCCTGGTGCCGGGGTGGTCACCGGAACCTGGGAACCAGGCCGGGTGCGCGACATGACCCGGTGACCCGGGGCCGGGTTAACGACCTGTCCAGGGGACCCGGGCCGGGGACCCGACAGGACCCGGTGATCCTTCGCTGGTGTCCCGATGCAACCCGGGGACCCGGGCCGGGGACCCCACGTGACCCGGGGACCTGGGGCCGGGGATGTCACCCGACACTGGTACCCGGGGCAGCGACCCGATACGACCCGGGGACCTGGGTCCGGGGTCCCGACCTGACCCGGTGACCTGGGGCCAGGGTAACCACCTGACCCGGGGACCCGGGCCGGGGACCCGGTATGACTCCGTCTCCCGGGGCCGGGGTGGTCACCTGACACTGGTACCCGGGACAGCGACCCGACATGACCCGGTGACCCGGGGCCGGGGTAACGACCTGTCCAGGGGACCTGGGCCGGGGTCCCGACAGGACCCGGTGATCTGGGGCTTGGGTAAAAACCCGTCCCGGGGACCCGGGCTGGGTCCCGACATGACCCGGTGACCTGGTTCCGGGGTGCCGACCTGACCCGGTGACCTGGGGCTGTGGTGTCGACCGGACTCGGGGACCTGGTCCGGTGTCCCGTCATGACCCGGGGACCTGGGGTCGGGGTGGTCACCAGACCCTTGTACCCAGGCCGTTGACCCGACATGACCCTGTGACCCGGGGCCTGGGTAAAAATCCAACCCGGGGACCAGGGCATGGGACGTGACATGACCCGACCTGGGTCCGGGGTCCCGACCTGACCCGGTGACCTGGGGCCGGTGTCCCCACGTGACCCGCTGACCTGGGTCCGGGGTCCTCACGTGACCCGGTGACCTGGGGCCGGTGTCCCCACGTGACCCGGGGTCCTGGTGCCGGGGTCCCCACGGGACCCGCTGACCTGGGTCCGGTGTCCCCACGTGACCCGGTGACCTGGGGCCGGTGTCCCCACGTGACCCGCTGACCTGGGTCCGGGGTCTCCACGTGACCCGGTGACCTGGGCCAGGTGTCCCCATGTGACCCGCTGACCTGGGTCCGGGGTCCCCACGTGACCCGGTGACCTGGGGCCGGTGTCCCCACGTGACCCGGTCACCTGGGGCCGGTGTCCCCACGTGACCCGGGGTCCTGGTACCGGGGTGCTCATCGGAACCTGGGAACCAGGCTGGGTACCAGACATGACCAGGTGACCTGGGTCCGGTGTCCCCACGTGACCCGCTGACCTGGGGCCGGGGTCCCCACGTGACCCGGGGTCCTGGTGCCGGGGTGGTCATCGGAACCTGGGAACCAGGCCGGGTCCGCGACATGACCCGGTGACCCGGGGCCGGGGTAACGACCTGTCCAGGGGACCTGGGCCGGGGTCCCGACAGGACCCGGTGATCTGGGGCTTGGGTAAATGTGGAGGAATGGTTAAATGAAATAGGGCATGTGAATATGGAGCAACTTAGAGATGGTGAGCGTGCTAAGTACTGGACACAGCTTGTGTGAGGCTAGGCACGTACACAGTTGGACACAGTCTATGTGAACACAGGTGGATGTAACCAATGCAAGTTTGTGCTGTACTTGTGCTGTACTTATTGTATCAAAGTAACATTGATAGAGAAGAAATGTAGTCAGCGGTATGTAGAAAATAGCTGAGATAAACAAGATGTAGCTATAACCAATCATGAGCTTAGCTTTTGCAATATGTATGAGCTAATTATATCGTATCACACAAAAGACGGCTAAATTGTTTAATAAATTGAAGTTCGCTGATCACTCATATTGAGCGACTGTGTCTTCCTTCCGTTAATATCCGGGGAACTGCAACAAAAAGGGGTTGCAACAAATGGCGCCCGAACAGGGACCCGGGCTCTGCTGGACAGAGACTCTGCGAGGGTAAGCCGGATTCAGGAGTTGACGGAATATAAGAGAAAGCCGGTCCTGGAACGCAGCTGACATAGGTGAAGAGGCCTCACACCGAGCTGCTCAGGAGGTGAAAAGGGCAAAAAGGAAGGCCCAGGACAAAACGGAGGTCCACGCACCCGGGACGAGCCCATAGTGGGTCCCGCCGGAACGCGCCGCCAAAGTCTGCAAAGGTTGCAACGGTACCGACGTAAGTAAAATGGAGAGACAAGCGGCGTATTATTTGCTCAGATGCTTTTTATAAAAGCGGAGCACAGGGAATAGACTGTCAGAAGGAATTGCCAGATCTATTAGCCTACGGAGTAGCTAAGGGATGTTTTGTGAACCCTGACACAGTATTCGAACAAACCGAATGGCGTAAATTCGGGGATAAATTATTTGAGGATGTGATTAATGATAATAAACCTGCTAAAAAATTGATGAAGCCTTGGAGGGCAGTCCCTTTCAGAACATGCTTGTTTGGGGTCCCAATAGGGGATCCAAAGGAACTGTGAGAATTGCTAGCACCGTATTCTGCTAATATTGAACTGCTTCATGGAAGCTTTTCCACAAACGTATCGGATGGACTGGTTGTTGCCCTGCAGAGTCTCAACAACTCATTACCATGGGACCCTCAGGAACTGGATCTATTAGGATCTGTAGCGGTGGGGAATACCAGTAAGAATCGGACACAAACATGCTTTATACTCAATGAAGGAAAGCAGAATAAGGGAAATTGAAGTAATCGCGGTACGACGCGGGACATCCGAGATCGAGTTGCTACGGGAGTCCAGAGGCGTCAGTGGGCAACGGCAGCCGACCCTCACCGTGCGGCGAGTCGGCACATAGCAGAGGGGCGGAGATCAGGACCCTGCAGCCTGTCTGACGTAACCATGGAGGCAGCAGCGGCTGTGCTGCTTCTCTCTAGCATTCTTTTTATAAGAGGTTTATCTTGCAATGCAAAAAAGACTATTCGTCCCCAGATCGGTGTTATAACTATGCTGTTACATAATTTGATAAATGTACAAATGTTTCTGGATAACATTCCGTGGGGTTGCCACATTCTACGGATTACTAATGACGATTTAGCTCTATTGCGGGGCAGGAGTGCAGAGACGCAGATTACACTGCCAAATGACCACCGGCAGGCTCTTTCACAAATAGCCTCTAAGGTTGCAGCTGGCACTGCCTGCAGCCGTATAGCAGACGTTACACTCTCTTTCCTAACTAGTAATCATGTTTCTCATCCGGAGAGTAAGGGGCGACAAAGACAGAAATGGTACCAGGAGGATGCCACTGACACTAACAGCATGGGTAATAGGAGTAGTAAAAGTGACACAGGCGACGGAGTGGGGCGGCGGAACGGTTTTTTGCAGCAGTATTAACTCCGGGTGTTGCGGTCGCACATGCTATGTCTAATCTTAATAAGCTTGCTTGCTGAGCTGTCAAACAATCGAATGTTACGACAAATGTCCCCCGGGTTATGCATATGTATAGGAATGTTCATGTGTATGTAACTCTTTACTAGATATAACCAAAGCAAGTTGCCATGTTAGGCGTACCCACCCCATGCTGCCCAGAACTGAGTAAACATACCTACTTTACAATCTTACTGATTATGGAGTCAGCTTTCTGTGAGCCAGGAGACACTCTGCTCGGCTGTGGGATCGGCTGCGGAGCGGACGCCCCTAGGTGCACCCTGAGTGTTTTGCTCGGAGGGGACTCCACTCTCGGCTGCTCACCGCAGGAGCAAAGATCTCCTGAAGCTGCAGACAAACGGTATGTTTTCGGCTGCTGGAGGGATACTAACTGGAGTGTTAATAATTGTATGTGTTATTTTTAAATGTCCAGGTATTTTGTGTTGAAGGTATTTGTGTAAGTGTAAGGGTTTGAAACAAAGTGTACGAGTCACTTCACGAAGAACACAGTCAGAGACAATACTTGTTTGGTTATCATTCTAAATTATATTTTTGTGGTATGAATGAGATGTGCTAAGAGGCCTCTTTGTGTGATTGCGCGATTGTGCTGTGTGAGTGAGACGTAAAGCGAGTACAGAGTTATTATTGGCACAAGGCCATGGGTGTGAAGATTTTGAAGGAATGTGTTGTTTTAATCTCTCTGATCATGGACAGTCTATTCATGATCAGTTGCAGTGGTTGCGGGAACACACGAAGAAAATCACTGTGCAGGAAAACTGGTTTGACGATTGGTTTAAATCTATCTTTGGGAATATGGGAGGTTGGGTACTTGAATTAATTAAGGAAGGACTTCGCATGTTACTTATAATCATACTAATCATAATCGCTGCACGAGTAATTTTTAGCTGCTTAACTAAAAAGCTTGAACAATTAACAGAAAAAGTCTTCCTGGTCCAAAATAAAAACGGGGGAATTGTGGAGGAATGGTTAAATGAAATAGGGCATGTGAATATGGAGCAACTTAGAGATGGTGAGCGTGCTAAGTACTGGACACAGCTTGTGTGAGGCTAGGCACGTACACAGTTGGACACAGTCTATGTGAACACAGGTGGATGTAACCAATGCAAGTTTGTGCTGTACTTGTGCTGTACTTATTGTATCAAAGTAACATTGATAGAGAAGAAATGTAGTCAGCGGTATGTAGAAAATAGCTGAGATAAACAAGATGTAGCTATAACCAATCATGAGCTTAGCTCTTGCAATATGTATGAGCTAATTATATCGTATCACACAAAAGACGGCTAAATTGTTTAATAAATTGAAGTTCGCTGATCACTCATATTGAGCGACTGTGTCTTCCTTCCGTTAATATCCGGGGAACTGCAACAAAAAGGGGTTGCAACAGGTAAAAACCCGTCCCGGGGACCCGGGCTGGGTCCCGACATGACCCGGTGACCTGGTTCCGGGGTGCTGACCTGACCCGGTGACCTGGGGCCGGGGTCCCCACGTGACCCGCTGACCTGGGTCCGGGGTCCCCACGTGACCCGGTGACCTGGGGCCGGTGTCCCCACGTGACCCGGTCACCTGGGGCCAGTGTCCCCACGTGACCCGGGGTCCTGGTGCCGGGGTGCTCATCGGAACCTGGGAACCAGGCTGGGTACCAGACATGACCAGGTGACGTGGGGCCGGGGTCCCCACGTGACCCGCTGACCTGGGGCCGGTGTCCCCACGTGACCCGGGATCCTGGTGCCGGGGTGGTCACCGGAACGTGGGAACCAGGCCGGGTGCGCGACATGACCCGGGCCCCGGTCCGGGTTAACGACCTGTCCAGGGGATCCGGGCCGGGGACCCCACGTGACCCGGGGACCTGGGTCCGGGGTCCCGACCTGACCCGGTGACCTGGGGCCAGGGTAACCACCTGACCCGGGGACCCGGGCCGGGGACCCGGTATGACTCCGTCTCCCGGGGCCGGGGTGGTCAACTGACACTGGTACCCGGGACAGCGACCCGACATGACCCGGTGACCCGGGGCCGGGGTAACGACCTGTCCAGGGGACCTGGGCCGGGGACCCGACAGGACCCGGTGACCTGGTTCCGGGGTGCCGACCTGACCCGGTGACCTGGGGCTGTGGTGTCGACCGGACTCGGGGACCTGGTCCGGTGTCCCGTCATGACCCGGGGACCTGGGGTCGGGGTGGTCACCAGACCCTTGTACCCAGGCCGTTGAGCCGACATGACCCTGTGACCCGGGGCCTGGGTAAAAATCCAACCCGGGGACCCGGGCATGGGACGTGACATGACCCGACCTGGGTCCGGGGTCCCGACCTGACCCGGTGACCTGGGGCCGGGGTCCCCACGTGACCCGCTGACCTGGGTCCGGGGTCCCCACGTGAACCGGTGACCTGGGGCCGGGGTCCCCACGTGACCCGCTGACCTGGGTCCGGGGTCCCCACGTGACCCGCTGACCTGGGGCTGGTGTCCCCACGTGACCCGCTGACCTGGGTCCGGGGTCCCCACGTGACCCGGTCACCTGGGGCCGGTGTCCCCACGTGACCCGGGGTCCTGGTGCCGGGGTGCTCATCGGAACCTGGGAACCAGGCTGGGTACCAGACATGACCAGGTGACCTGGGGCCGGGGTCCCCACGTGACCCGCTGACCTGGGGCCGGGGTCCCCACGTGACCCGGGGTCCTGGTGCCGGGGTGGTCACCGGAATGTGGGAACCAGGCCGGGTGCGCGACGTGACCCGGGGCCGGGTTAACGACCTGTCCAGGGGACCCGGGCCGGGGACCCGACAGGACCCGGTGATCCTTCGCTGGTGTCCCGATGCAACCCGGGGACCCGGGCCGGGGACCCCACGTGACCCGGGGACCTGGGGCCGGGGATGTCACCCGACACTGGTACCCGGGGCAGCGACCCGATACGACCCGGAGACCCGGGCCGGGGACCCGGTATGACTCCGTCTCCCGGGGCCGGGGTGGTCACCTGACACTGGTACCCGGGACAGCGACCCGACATGACCCCGTGACCCGGGGCCGGGGTAACGACCTGTCCAGGGGACCTGGGCCGGGGACCCGACAGGACCCGGTGATCTGGGGCTTGGGTAAAAACCCGTTCCGGGGACCCGGGCTGGGTCCCGACATGACCCGGTGACCTGGTTCCGGGGTGCCGAACTGACCCGCTGACCTGGGGCCGGTGTCCCCACGTGACCCGCTGACCTTGGGCCGGGGTCCCCACGTGACCCGTGGTCCTGGTGCCGGGGTGGTCACCGGAACGTGGGAACCAGACCGGGTGCGCGACATGACCCGGTGACCCGGGGCCGGGTTAACGACCTGTCCAGGGGACCCGGGCCGGGGACCCGACAGGACCCAGTGATCCTTCGCTGGTGTCCCGATGCAACCCGGGGACCCGGGCCTGGGACACCACGTGACCCGGGGACCTGGGGCCGGGGATGTCACCCGACACTGGTACCCGGGGCAGCGACCCGATACGACCCGGGGACCTGGGTCCGGGGTCCCGACCTGACCCGGTGACCTGGGGCCAGGGTAACCACCTGACCCGGGGACCCGGGCCGGGGACCCGGTATGACTCCGTCTCCCGGGGCCGGGGTGGTCACCTGACACTGGTACCCGGGACAGCGACCCGACATGACCCGGTGACCCGGGGCCGGGGTAACGACCTGTCCAGGGGACCTGGGCCAGGGACCCGACAGGACCCGGTGACCTGGTTCCGGGGTGCCGACCTGACCCGGTGACCTGGGGCTGTGGTGTCGACCGGACTCGGGGACCTGGTCCGGTGTCCCGCATGACCCGGGGACCTGGGGTCGGGGTGGTCACCAGACCGTTGTACCCAGGCCGTTGACCCGACATGACCCTGTGACCCGGGGCCTGGGTAAAAATCCAACCCGGGGACCCGGGCATGGGACGTGACATGACCCGACCTGGGTCCGGGGTCCCGACCTGACCCGGTGACCTCGGGCCTGGGTCCCCACGTGACCCGCTGACCTGGGTCCGGGGTCCCCACGTGACCCGGTGACCTGGGGCCGGTGTCCCCACGTGACCCGCTGACCTTGGTCCGGGGTCCCCACGTGACCCGGTGACCTGGGGCCGGTGTCCCCACGTGACCCGGTCACCTGGGTCCGGTGTCCCCATGTGACCCGGGGTCCTGGTGCCGGGGTGCTCATCGGAACCTGGGAACCAGGCTGGGTACCAGACATGACCAGGTGACCTGGGGCCGTGGTCCCCACGTGACCCGCTGAGCTGGGTCCGGGGTCCCCACGTGACCCGGGGTCCTGGTGCCGGGGTGGTCACCGGAACGTGGGAACCAGGCCGGGTGCGCGACCTGACCCGGTGACCTGGGGCCAGGGTAACCACCTGACCCGGGGACTCGGGCCGGGGACCCGGTATGACTCCGTCTCCCGGGGCCGGGGTGGTCACCTGACACTGGTACCCGGGACAGCGACCCGACATGACCCGGTGACCCGGGGCCGGGGTAACGAACTGTCCAGGGGACCTGGGCCGGGGTCCCGACAGGACCCGGTGATCTGGGGCTTGGGTAAAAACCCATCCCGGGTACCCGGGCTGGGTCCCGACATGACCCGGTGACCTGGTTCCGGGGTGCCGACCTGACCCGGTGACCTGGGGCTGTGGTGTCGACCGGACTCGGGGACCTGGTCCGGTGTCCCGTCATGATCCGGGGACCTGGGGTCGGGGTGGTCACCAGACCCTTGTACCCAGGCCGTTGAGCCGACATGACCCTGTGACCCGGGGCCTGGGTAAAAATCCAACCCGGGGATCCGGGCATGGGACGTGACATGACCCGCTGACCTGGGTCCGGGGTCCCGACCTGACCCGGTGACCTCGGTCCAGGGTCCACACGTGACCAGGTGACCTGGGGCCGGGGTCCCCACGTGACCCGCTGACCTGGGGCCGGGGTCCCCACGTGACCCGGGGTCCTGGTGCTGGGGTCCCCACGTGACCCGCTGACCTGGGTCCGGGGTCCCCACGTGACCCGGTGACCTGGGGCCGGTGTCACCACGTGACCCGCTGACCTGGGTCCGGGGTCCCCACGTGACCCGCTGACCTGGGGCAAGTGTCCCCACGTGACCCGCTGACCTGGGTCCGGGGTCCCCACGTGACCCGGTGACCTGGGGCCGGTGTCCCCACGTGACCCGCTGACCTGGGTCCGGGGTCCCCACGTGACCCGCTGACCTGGGTCCGGGGTCCACACGTGACCCGGTGACCTGGGGCCGGTGTCCCCACGTGACCCGCTGACCTGGGTCCGGGGTCCCCACGTGACCCGCTGACCTGGGTCCGGTGTCCCCACGTGACCCGGGGTCCTGGTGCCGGGGTGCTCATCGGAACCTGGGAACCAGGCTGGTTACCAGACATGACCAGGTGACCTGGGGCCGGGGTCCCCACGTGACCCGCTGACCTGGGGCCGGGGTCCCCACGTGACCCGGGGTCCTGGTGCCGGGGTGGTCACCGGAACCTGGGAACCAGGCCGGGTGCGCGACATGACCCGGTGACCCGGGGCCGGGTTAACGACCTGTCCAGGGGACCCGGGCCGGGGACCCGACAGGACCCGGTGATCCTTCGCTGGTGTCCCGATGCAACCCGGGGACCCGGGCCGGGGACCCCATGTGACCCGGGGACCTGGGGCCGGGGATGTCACCCGACACTGGTACCCGGGGCAGCGACCCGATACGACCCGGGGACCTGGGTCCGGGGTCCCGACCTGACCCGGTGACCTGGGGCCAGGGTAACCACCTGACCCGGGGACCCGGGCCGGGGACCCGGTATGACTCCGTCTCCCGGG
The DNA here is from genome assembly GCA_951411735.1 of Somateria mollissima. NCBI lineage: Eukaryota > Metazoa > Chordata > Aves > Anseriformes > Anatidae > Somateria > Somateria mollissima. The sequence continues at coordinate 168,902 of CATOCB010000428.1, forward strand.
GCCGGGGTGGTCACCTGACACTGGTACCTGGGACAGCGACCCGACATGACCCGGTGACCCGGGGCCGGGGTAACGACCTGTCCAGGGGACCTGGGCCGGGGTCCCGACAGGACCCGGTGATCTGGGGCTTGGGTAAAAACCCGTCCCGGGGACCCGGGCTGGGTCCCGACATGACCCGGTGACCTGGTTCCGGGGTGCCGACCTGACCCGGTGACCTGGGGCTGTGGTGTCGACCGGACTCGGGGACCTGGTCCGGTGTCCCGTCATGACCCGGGGACCTGGGGTCGGGGTGGTCACCAGACCCTTGTACCCAGGCCGTTGACCCGACATGACCCTGTGACCCGGGGCCTGGGTAAAAATCCAACCCGGGGACCAGGGCATGGGACGTGACATGACCCGACCTGGGTCCGGGGTCCCGACCTGACCCGGTGACCTGGGGCCGGTGTCCCCACGTGACCCGCTGACCTGGGTCCGGGGTCCTCACGTGACCCGGTGACCTGGGGCCGGTGTCCCCACGTGACCCGGGGTCCTGGTGCCGGGGTCCCCACGGGACCCGCTGACCTGGGTCCGGTGTCCCCACGTGACCCGGTGACGTGGGGCCGGTGTCCCCACGTGACCCGCTGACCTGGGTCCGGGGTCTCCACGTGACCCGGTGACCTGGGCCAGGTGTCCCCATGTGACCCGCTGACCTGGGTCCGGGGTCCCCACGTGACCCGGTGACCTGGGTCCGGTGTCCCCACGTGACCCGGTAACCTGGGGCCGGTGTCCCCACGTGACCCGGGGTCCTGGTACCGGGGTGCTCATCGGAACCTGGGAACCAGGCTGGGTACCAGACATGACCAGGTGACCTGGGTCCGGTGTCCCCACGTGACCCGCTGACCTGGGGCCGGGGTCCCCACGTGACCCGGGGTCCTGGTGCCGGGGTGGTCATCGGAACCTGGGAACCAGGCCGGGTCCGCGACATGACCCGGTGACCCGGGGCCGGGGTAACGACCTGTCCAGGGGACCTGGGCCGGGGTCCCGACAGGACCCGGTGATCTGGGGCTTGGGTAAAAACCCGTCCCGGGGACCCGGGCTGGGTCCCGACATGACCCGGTGACCTGGTTCCGGGGTGCTGACCTGACCCGGTGACCTGGGGCCGGGGTCCCCACGTGACCCGCTGACCTGGGTCCGGGGTCCCCACGTGACCCGGTGACCTGGGGCCGGTGTCCCCACCTGACCCGCTGACCTGTGTTCGGTGTCCCCACGTGACCCGGGGTCCTGGTGCCGGGGTGCTCATCGGAACCTGGGAACCAGGCTGGGTACCAGACATGACCAGGTGACCTGGGTCCGGGGTCCCCACGTGACCCGCTGACCTGGGGCCGGGGTCCCCACGTGACCCGGGGTCCTGGTGCCGGGGTGGTCACCGGAACCTGAGAACCAGGCCGGGTGCGCGACATGACCCGGTGACCCGGGGCCGGGTTAACGACCTGTCCAGGGGACCCGGGCCAGGGACCCGACAGGACCCGGTGATCCTTCGCTGGTGTCCCGATACAACCCGGGGACCCGGGCCGGGGACCCCACGTGACCCGGGGACCTGGGGCCGGGGATGTCACCCGACACTGGTACCCGGGGCAGCGACCCGATACGACCCGGGGACCTGGGTCCGGGGTCCCGACCTGACCCGGTGACCTGGGGCCAGGGTAACCACCTGACCCGGGGACCCGGGCCGGGGACCCGGTATGACTCCCTCTCCCGGGGCCGGGGTGGTCACCTGACACTGGTACCCGGGACAGCGACCCGACATGACCCGGTGACCCGGGGCCGGGGTAACGACCTGTCCAGGGGACCTGGGCCAGGGACCCGACAGGACCCGGTGACCTGGTTCCGGGGTGCCGACCTGACCCGGTGACCTGGGGCTGTGGTGTCGACCGGACTCGGGGACCTGGTCCGGTGTCCCGCATGACCCGGGGACCTGGGGTCGGGGTGGTCACCAGACCGTTGTACCCAGGCCGTTGACCCGACATGACCCTGTGACCCGGGGCCTGGGTAAAAATCCAACCCGGGGACCCGGGCATGGGACGTGACATGACCCGACCTGGGTCCGGGGTCCCGACCTGACCCGGTGACCTCGGGCCTGGGTCCCCACGTGACCCGCTGACCTGGGTCCGGGGTCCCCACGTGACCCGGTGACCTGGGGCCGGTGTCCCCACGTGACCCGCTGACCTTGGTCCGGGGTCCCCACGTGACCCGGTGACCTGGTGCCGGGGTCCCCACGTGACCCGCTGACCTGGGTCCGGGGTCCCCACGTGACCCGGGGTCCTGGTGCCGGGGTGCTCATCGGAACCTGGGAACCAGGCTGGGTACCAGACATGACCAGGTGACCTGGGGCCGTGGTCCCCACGTGACCCGCTGACCTGGGGCCGGGGTCCCCACGTGACCCGGGGTCCTGGTGCCGGGGTGGTCACCGGAACGTGGGAACCAGGCCGGGTGCGCGACATGACCCGGTGACCCGGGGCCGGGTTAACGACCTGTCCAGGGGACCCGGGCCGGGGACCCGACAGGACCCGGTGATCCTTCGCTGGTGTCCCGATGCAGCCCGGGGACCCGGGCCGGTGACTCCACGTGACCCGGGGACCTGGGGCCGGGGATGTCACCCGACACTGGTACCCGGGGCAGCGACCCGATACGACCCGGGGACCTGGGTCCGGGGTCCCGACCTGACCCGGTGACCTGGGGCCAGGGTAACCACCTGACCCGGGGACCCGGGCCGGGGACCCGGTATGACTCCGTCTCCCGGGGCCGGGGTGGTCACCTGACACTGGTACCCGGGACAGCGACCCGACATGACCCCGTGACCCGGGGCCGGGGTAACGACCTGTCCAGGGGACCTGGGCCGGGGACCCGACAGGACCCGGTGATCTGGGGCTTGGGTAAAAACCCGTCCGGGGACCCGGGCTGGGTCCCGACATGACCCGGTGACCTGGTTCCGGGGTGCCGAACTGACCCGGTGACCTGGGGCCGGTGTCCCCACGTGACCCGCTGACCTGGGTCCGGGGTCCCCACGTGACCCGGGGTCCTGGTGCCGGGGTGGTCACCGGAACCTGGGAACCAGGCCGGGTGCGCGACCTGACCCGGTGACCTGGGGCCAGGGTAACCACCTGACCCGGGGACTCGGGCCGGGGACCCGGTATGACTCCGTCTCCCGGGGCCGGGGTGGTCACCTGACACTGGTACCCGGGACAGCGACCCGACATGACCCGGTGACCCGGGGCCGGGGTAACGAACTGTCCAGGGGACCTGGGCCGGGGTCCCGACAGGACCCGGTGATCTGGGGCTTGGGTAAAAACCCGTCCCGGGGACCCGGGCTGGGTCCCGACATGACCCGGTGACCTGGTTCCGGGGTGCCGACCTGACACGGTGACCTGGGGCTGTGGTGTCGACCGGACTCGGGGACCTGGTCCGGTGTCCCGTCATGATCCGGGGACCTGGGGTCGGGGTGGTCACCAGACCCTTGTACCCAGGCCGTTGAGCCGACATGACCCTGTGACCCGGGGCCTGGGTAAAAATCCAACCCGGGGATCCGGGCATGGGACGTGACATGACCCGCTGACCTGGGTCCGGGGTCCCGACCTGACCCGCTGACCTGGGTCCGGGGTCCACACGTGACCAGGTGACCTGGGGCCGGGGTCCCCACGTGACCCGCTGACCTGGGGCCGGGGTCCCCACGTGACCCGGGGTCCTGGTGCTGGGGTCCCCACGTGACCCGCTGACCTGGGTCCGGGGTCCCCACGTGACCCGGTGACCTGGGGCCGGTGTCACCACGTGACCCGCTGACCTGGGTCCGGGGTCCCCACGTGACCCGCTGACCTGGGGCCAGTGTCCCCACGTGACCCGCTGACCTGGGTCCGGGGTCCCCACGTGACCCGGTGACCTGGGGCCGGTGTCCCCACGTGACCCGCTGACCTGGGTCCGGGGTCCCCACGTGACCCGCTGACCTGGGTCCGGGGTCCACACGTGACCCTGTGACCTGGGGCCGGTGTCCCCACGTGACCCGCTGACCTGAGTCCGGGGTCCCCACGTGACCCGCTGACCTGGGTCCGGTGTCCCCACGTGACCCGGGGTCCTGGTGCCGGGGTGCTCATCGGAACCTGGGAACCAGGCTGGTTACCAGACATGACCAGGTGACGTGGGGCCGGGGTCCCCACGTGACCCGCTGACCTGGGGCCGGGGTCCCCACGTGACCCGGGGTCCTGGTGCCGGGGTGGTCACCGGAACCTGGGAACCAGGCCGGGTGCGCGACATGACCCGGTGACCCGGGGCCGGGTTAACGACCTGTCCAGGGGACCCGGGCCCGGGACCCGACAGGACCCGGTGATCCTTCGCTGGTGTCCCGATGCAACCCGGGGACCCGGGCCGGGGACCCCACGTGACCCGGGGACCTGGGGCCGGGGATGTCACCCGACACTGGTACCCGGGGCAGCGACCCGATACGACCCGGGGACCTGGGTCCGGGGTCCCGACCTGACCCGGTGACCTGGGGCCAGGGTAACCACCTGACCCGGGGACCCGGGCCGGGGACCCGGTATGACTCCGTCTCCCGGGGCCGGGGTGGTCACCTGACACTGGTACCCGGGACAGCGACCCGACATGACCCGGTGACCCGGGGCCGGGGTAACGACCTGTCCAGGGGACCTGGGCCGGGGTCCCGACAGGACCCGGTGATCTGGGGCTTGGGTAAAAACCCGTCCCGGGGACCCGGGCTGGGTCCCGACATGACCCGGTGACCTGGTTCCGGGGTGCCGACCTGACCCGGGGACCTGGGGCTGTGGTGTCGACCAGACTCGGGGACCTGGTCCGGTGTCCCGTCATGACCCGGGGACCTGGGGTCGGGGTGGTCACCAGACCCTTGTACCCAGGCCGTTGAGCCGACATGACCCTGTGACCCGGGGCCTGGGTAAAAATCCAACCCGGGGACCCGGGCATGGGACGTGACATGACCCGACCTGGGTCCGGGGTCCCGACCTGACCCGGTGACCTGGGGCCGGTGTCCCCACGTGACCCGCTGACCTGGGTCCGGGGTCCTCACGTGACCAGGTGACCTGGGGCCGGTGTCCCCACGTGACCCGGGGTCCTGGTGCCGGGGTCCCCACGGGACCCGCTGACCTGGGTCCGGTGTCCCCACGTGACCCGGTGACCTGGGGCCGGTGTCCCCACGTGACCCGCTGACCTGGGTCCGGGGTCTCCACGTGACCCGGTGACCTGGGGCAGGTGTCCCCACGTGACCCGCTGACCTGGGTCCGGGGTCCCCACGTGACCCGGTCACCTGGGGCAGGTGTCCCCACGTGACCCGCTGACCTGGGTCCGGGGTCCCCACGTGACCCGGTGACCTGGGGCCGGTGTCCCCACGTGACCCGGTCACCTGGGGCCGGTGTCCCCACGTGACCCGGGGTCCTGGTGCCGGGGTGGTCATCGGAACCTGGGAACCAGGCTGGGTACCAGACATGACCAGGTGACCTGGGTCCGGTGTCCCGACGTGACCCGCTGACCTGGGGCCGGGGTCCCCACGTGACCCGGGGTCCTGGTGCCGGGGTGGTCATCGGAACCTGGGAACCAGGCCGGGTCCGCGACATGACCCGGTGACCCGGGGCCGGGTTAACGACCTGTCCAGGGGACCCGGGCCGGGGACCCGACAGGACCCGGTGATCCTTCGCTGGTGTCCCGATGCAACCCGGGGACCCGGGCCGGGGACCCCACGTGACCCGGGGACCTGGGGCCGGGGATGTCACCCGACACTGGTACCCGGGGCAGCGACCCGATACGACCCGGGGACCTGGGTCCGGGGTCCCGACCTGACCCGGTGACCTGGGGCCAGGGTAACCACCTGACCCGGGGACCCGGGCCGGGGACCCGGTATGACTCCGTCTCCCGGGGCCGGGGTGGTCACCTGACACTGGTACCCGGGACAGCGACCCGACATGACCCGGTGACCCGGGGCCGGGGTAACCACCTGTCCAGGGGACCTGGGCCGGGGTCCCGACAGGACCCGGTGATCTGGGGCTTGGGTAAAAACCCGTCCCGGGGACCCGGGCTGGGTCCCGACATGACCCGGTGACCTGGTTCCGGGGTGCCGACCTGACCCGGGGACCTGGGGCCGGGGTCCCCACGTGACCCGCTGACCTGGGGCCGGGGTCCCCACGTGACCCGGGGTCCTGGTGCCGGGGTGCTCATCGGAACCTGGGAACCAGGCTGGGTACCAGACATGACCAGGTGACCTGGGGCCGGGGTCCCCACGTGACCCGCTGACCTGGGGCCGGGGTCCCCACGTGACCCGGGGTCCTGGTGCCGGGGTGGTCACCGGAACCTGGGAACCAGGCCGGGTGCGCGACATGACCCGGTGACCCGGGGCCGGGTTAACGACCTGTCCAGGGGACCCGGGCCAGGGACCTGACAGGACCCGGTGATCCTTCGCTGGTGTCCCGATACAACCCGGGGACCCGGGCCGGGGACCCCACGTGACCCAGGGACCTGGGGCCGGGGATGTCACCCGACACTGGTACCCGGGGCAGCGACCCGATACGACCCGGGGACCTGGGTCCGGGGTCCCGACCTGACCCGGTGACCTGGGGCCAGGGTAACCACCTGACCCGGGGACCCGGGCCGGGGACCCGGTATGACTCCGTCTCCCGGGGCCGGGGTGGTCACCTGACACTGGTACCCGGGACAGCGACCCGACATGACCCCGTGACCCGGGGCCGGGGTAACGACCTGTCCAGGGGACCTGGGCCGGGGTCCCGACAGGACCCGGTGATCTGGGGCTTGGGTAAAAACCCGTCCCGGGGACCCGGGCTGGGTCCCGACATGACCCGGTGACCTGGTTCCGGGGTGCCGACATGACCCGGTGACCTGGGGCTGTGGTGTCGACCGGACTCGGGGACCTGGTCCGGTGTCCCGTCATGACCCGGGGACCTGGGGTCGGGGTGGTCACCAGACCCTTGTACCCAGGCCGTTGAGCCGACATGACCCTGTGACCCGGGGCCTGGGTAAAAATCCAACCCGGGGACCCGGGCATGGGACGTGACATGACCCGCTGACCTGGGTCCGGGGTCCCGACCTGACCCGGTGACCTGGGGCCGGTGTCCCCACGTGACCCGCTGACCTGGGTCCAGGGTCCCCACGTGACCCAGTGACCTGGGGCCGGTGTCCCCACTTGACCCGGGGTCCTGGTGCCGGGGTCCCCACGTGACCCGCTGACCTGGGTCCGGGGTCCCCACGTGACCCGGTGACCTGGGGCCGGTGTCCCCACGTGACCCGCTGACCTGGGTCCGGGGTCCCCACGTGACCCGCTGACCTGGGTCCGGGGTCCACACGTGACCCGGTGACCTGGGGCCGGTGTCCCCACGTGACCCGCTGACCTGGGTCCGGGGTCCCCACGTGACCCGGTCACCTGGGGCCGGTGTCCCCACGTGACCCGCTGACCTGGGTCCGGTGTCCCCACGTGACCCGGGGTCCTGGTGCCGGGGTGCTCATCGGAACCTGGGAACCAGGCTGGTTACCAGACATGACCAGGTGACGTGGGGCCGGGGTCCCCACGTGACCCGCTGACCTGGGGCCGGGGTCCCCACGTGACCCGGGGTCCTGGTGCCGGGGTGGTCACCGGAACCTGGGAACCAGGCCGGGTGCGCGACATGACCCGGTGACCCGGGGCCGGGTTAACGACCTGTCCAGGGGACCCGGGCCGGGGACCTGACAGGACCCGGTGATCCTTCGCTGGTGTCCCGATGCAACCCGGGGACCCGGGCCGGGGACCCCACGTGACCCGGGGACCTGGGGCCGGGGATGTCACCCGACACTGGTACCCGGGGCAGCGACCCGATACGACCCGGGGACCTGGGTCCGGGGTCCCGACCTGACCCGGTGACCTGGGGCCAGGGTAACCACCTGACCCGGGGACCCGGGCCGGGGACCCGGTATGACTCCGTCTCCAGGGGCCGGGGTGGTCACCTGACACTGGTACCCGGGACAGCGACCCGACATGACCCGGTGACCCGGGGCCGGGGTAACGACCTGTCCAGGGGACCTGGGCCGGGGTCCCGACAGGACCCGGTGATCTGGGGCTTGGGTAAAAACCCGTCCCGGGGACCCGGGCTGGGTCCCGACATGACCCGGTGACCTGGTTCGGGGGTGCCGACCTGACCCGGTGACCTGGGGCCGGTGTCCCCACGTGACCCGCTGACCTGGGTCCGGGGTCCCCACGTGACCCGGTGACCTGGGGCCGGTGTCCCCACGTGACCCGCTGACCTGTGTTCGGTGTCCCCACGTGACCCGGGGTCCTGGTGCCATGGTGCTCATCGGAACCTGGGAACCAGGCTGGGTACCAGACATGACCAGGTGACCTGGGGCCGGTGTCCCCACGTGACCCGCTGACCTGGGGCCGGGGTCCCCACGTGACCCGGGGTCCTGGTGCCGGGGTGCTCAACGGAACCTGGGAAACAGGCTGGGTACCAGACATGACCAGGTGACCTGGGGCCGGTGTCCCCACGTGACCCGCTGACCTGGGTCCGGGGTCCCCACGTGACCCGGGGTCCTGGTGCCGGGGTGGTCACCGGAACCTGGGAACCAGGCCGGGTGCGCGACATGACCCGGTGACCCGGGGCCGGGTTAACGACCTGTCCAGGGGACCCGGGCCAGGGACCCGACAGGACCCGGTGATCCTTCGCTGGTGTCCCGATGCAACCCGGGGACCCGGGCCGGGGACCCCACGTGACCCGGGGACCTGGGGCCGGGGATGTCACCCGACACTGGTACCCGGGGCAGCGACCCGATACGACCCGGGGACCTGGGTCCGGGGTCCCGACCTGACCCGGTGACCTGGGGCCAGGGTAACCACCTGACCCGGGGACCCGGGCCGGGGACCCGGTATGACTCCGTCTCCCGGGGCCGGGGTGGTCACCTGACACTGGTACCCGGGACAGCGACCCGACATGACCCGGTGACCCGGGGCCGGGGTAACCACCTGTCCAGGGGACCTGGGCCGGGGTCCCGACAGGACCCGGTGATCTGGGGCTTGGGTAAAAACCCGTCCCGGGGACCCGGGCTGGGTCCCGACATGACCCGGTGACCTGGTTCCGGGGTGCCGACCTGACCCGGTGACCTGGGGCTGTGGTGTCGACCGGACTCGGGGACCTGGTCCGGTGTCCCGTCATGACCCGGGGACCTGGGGTCGGGGTGGTCACTAGACACTTGTACCCAGGCCGTTGACCCGACATGACCCTGTGACCCGGGGCCTGGGTAAAAATCCAACCCGGGGACCCGGGCATGGGACGTGACATGACCCGCTGACCTGGGTCCGGGGTCCCGACCTGACCCGGTGACCTGGGGCCGGTGTCCCCACGTGACCCGCTGACCTGGGTCCAGGGTCCCCACGTGACCCAGTGACCTGGGGCCGGTGTCCCCACGTGACCCGGGGTCCTGGTGCCGGGGTCCCCACGTGACCCGCTGACCTGGGTCCGGGGTCCCCACGTGACCCGGTGACCTGGGGCCGGTGTCCCCACATGACCCGCTGACCTGGGGCCGGGGTCCCCACGTGACCCGCTGACCTGGGGCCGGTGTCCCCACGTGACCCGCTGACCTGGGTCCGGGGTCCCCACGTGACCCGGTGACCTGGGGCAGGTGTCCCAACGTGACCCGGTGACCTGGGGCCGGTGTCCCCACGTGACCCGGTCACCTGGGGCCGGTGTCCCCACGTGACCCGCTGACCTGGGTCCGGGGTCCCCACGTGACCCGGTGACCTGGGGCCGGTGTCCCCATGTGACCCGGTCACCTGGGGCCGGTGTCCCCACGTGACCCGGGGTCCTGGTGCCGGGGTGGTCATCGGAACCTGGGAACCAGGCTGGGTACCAGACATGACCAGGTGACCTGGGGCCGGGGTCCCGACCTGACCCGGTGACCTGGGGCCAGGGTAACCACCTGACCCGGGGACCCGGGCCGGGGACCCGGTATGACTCCGTCTCCTGGGGCCGGGGTGGTCACCTGACACTGGTACCCGGGACAGCGACCCGACATGACCCTGTGTCCCGGGGCCGGGGTAACGACCTGTCCAGGGGACCTGGGCCGGGGACCCGACAGGACCCGGTGACCTGGTTCCGGGGTGCCGACCTGACCCGGTGACCTGGGGCTGTGGTGTCGACCGGACTCTGGGACCTGGTCCGGTGTCCCGCATGACCAGGGGACCTGGGGTCGGGGTGGTCACCAGACCCTTGTACCCAGGCCGTTGACCCGACATGACCCTGTGACCCGGGCAATGGGTAAAAATCCAACCCGGGGACCTGGGCATGGGACGTGACATGACCCGACCTGGGTCCGGGGTCCCGACCTGACCTGGTGACCTGGAGCCGGTGTCCCCACGTGACCCGCTGACCTGGGTCCGGGGTCCCCACGTGACCCGGTAACCTGGGGCCAGTGTCCCCTCGTGACCCGGGGTCCTGGTGCCGGGGTCCCCACGTGACCCGCTGACCTGGGTCCGGGGTCCCCACGTGACCCGCTGACCTGGGTCCGGGGTCCCAACGTGACCCGGTGACCTGGGGCCGGTGTCCCCACGTGACCCGCTGACCTGGGTCCGGGGTCCCCACGTGACCCGGTGACCTGGGGCCCGTGTCCCCACGTGACCCGCTGACCTGGGTCCGGTGTCCCCACGTGACCCGGGGTCCTGGTGCCGGGGTGGTCATCGGAACCTGGGAACCAGGCTGGGTACCAGACATGACCAGGTGACCTGGGGCCGGGGTCCCCACGTGACCCGCTGACCTGGGGCCGGGGTCCCCACGTGACCCGGGGTCCTGGTGCCGGGGTGGTCACCGGAACCTGGGAACCAGGCCGGGTGCGCGACATGACCCGGTGACCCGGGGCCGGGTTAACGACCTGTCCAGGGGACCCGGGCCGGGGACCCGACAGGACCCGGTGATCCTTCGCTGGTGTCCTGATACAATCCGGGGACCCGGGCCGGGGACCCCACGTGACCCGGGGACCTGGGGCCGGGGATGTCACCCGACACTGGTACCCGGGGCAGCGACCCGATACGACCCGGGGACCTGGGTCCGGGGTCCCGACCTGACCCGGTGACCTGGGGCCAGGGTAACCACCTGACCCGGGGACCCGGGCCGGGGACCCGGTATGACTCCGTCTCCCGGGGCCGGGGTGGTCACCTGACACTGGTACCCGGGACAGCGACCCGACATGACCCGGTGACCCGGGGCCGGGGTAACGACCTGTCCTGGGGACCCGGGCTGGGTCCCGACATGACCCGGTGACCTGGTTCCGGGGTGCCGAACTGACCCGGTGACCTGGGGCCGGTGTCCCCACGTGACCCGCTGACCTGGGGCCGGTGTCGCCACGTGTCCCGCTGACCTGGGGCCAGGGTCCCCACGTGACCCGGGGTCCTGGTGCCGGGGTGGTCATCGGAACCTGGGAACCAAGCTGGGTACCAGACATGACCCGGTGACCCGGGGCCGGGGTAACGACCTGTCCAGGGGACCTGGGCCGGGGACCCGACAGGACCCGGTGATCTGGGGCTTGGGTAAAAACCCGTCCCGGGGACCCGGGCTGGGTCCCGACATGACCCGGTGACCTGGTTCCGGGGTGCCGAACTGACCCGGTGCCCTGGGGCCGGTGTCCCCACGTTACCCGCTGAACTGGGTCTGGGGTCCCCACGTGACCCGGTGCCCTGGGGCCGGTGTCCCCACGTGACCCGCTGACCTGGGGCCGGGGTCCCCACGTGACCCGGGGTCCTGGTGCCGGGGTGGTCACCGGAACGTGGGAACCAGGCCGGGTGCGCGACATGACCCGGTGACCCGGGGCCGGGTTAACGACCTGTCCAGGGGACCCGGGCCGGGGACCCGACAGGACCCGGTGATCCTTCGCTGGTGTCCCGATGCAACCCGGGGACCCGGGCCGGGGACCCCACGTGACCCGGGGACCTGGGGCCGGGGATGTCACCCGACACTGGTACCCGGGGCAGCGACCCGATACGACCCGGGGACCTGGGTCCGGGGTCCCGACCTGACCCGGTGACCTGGGGCCAGGGTAACCACCTGACCCGGGGACCCGGGCCGGGGACCCGGTATGACTCCGTCTCCCGGGGCCGGGGTGGTCACCTGACACTGGTACCCGGGACAGCGACCCGACATGACCCGGTGACCCGGGGCCGGGGTAACGACCTGTCCAGGGGACCTGGGCCGGGGACCCGACAGGACCCGGTGATCTGGGACTTGGGTAAAAACCCGTCCCGGGGACCCGGGCTGGGTCCCGACATGACCCGGTGACCTGGTTCCGGGGTCCCGACCTGACCCGGTGACCTGGGGCCGGTGTCCCCACGTGACCCGCTGACCTGGGGCCGGGGTCCCCACGTGACCCGGGGTCCTGGTGCCGGGGTGGTCACCGGAACGTGGGAACCAGGCCGGGTGCGCGACATGACCCGGTGACCCGGGGCCGGGTTAACGACCTGTCCAGGGGACCCGGGCCGGGGACCCGAGAGGACCCGGTGATCCTTCGCTGGTGTCCCGATGCTACCCGGGGACCCCGGCCGGGGACCCCACGTGACCCGGGGACCTGGGGCCGGGGATGTCACCAGACACTGGTACCCGGGGCAGCGACCCGATACGACCCGGGGACCTGGGTCCGGGGTCCCGACCTGACCCGGTGACCTGGGGCCAGGGTAACCACCTGACCCGGGGACCCGGGCCGGGGACCCGGTATGACTCCGTCTCCCGGGGCCGGGGTGGTCACCTGACACTGGTACCCGGGACAGCGATCCGACATGACCCGGTGACCCGGGGCCGGGGTAACGACCTGTCCAGGGGACCTGGGCCGGGGACCATACAGGACCCGGTGATCTGGGGCTTGGGTAAAAACCCGTCCCGGGGAACCAGGCTGGGTACCAGACATGACCCGGTGCCCTGGGGCCGGTGTCCCCACGTGACCCGCTGACCTGGGGCCGGGGTCCCCACGTGACCCGGTGCCCTGGGGCCGGTGTCCCCACGTGACCCGCTGACCTGGGTCCGGTGTCCCCACGTGACCCGGGGTCCTGGTGCCGGGGTGCTCATCGGAACCTGGGAACCAGGCTGGGTACCAGACATGACCAGGTGACTGGGTCCGGGGTCCCCACGTGACCCGCTGACCTGGGGCCGGGGTCCCCACGTGACCCGGTGACCTGGGGACAGTGTACCCACGTGACCCGCTGACCTGGGTACGGGGTCCCCACGTGACCCGGTGACCTGGGGCCGGTGTCCCCACGTGACTCGCTAACCTGGGGCCGGTGTCCCCACGTGACGCGCTGACCTGGGGCCGGGGTCCCCACGTGACCCGGGGTCCTGGTTCCGGGGTGCTCATCGGAACCTGGGAACCAGGCTGGGTACCAGACATGACCAGGTGACCTGGGTCCGGTGTCCCCACGTGACCCGCTGACCTGGGTCCGGTGTCCCCACGTGACCCGGGGTCCTGGTGTCGGGGTGGTCATCGGAACCTGGGAACCAGGCTGGGTACCAGACATAACCAGGTGACCTGGGGCCGGTGTCCCCACGTGACCCGGGGTCCTGGTGCAGGGGTGGTCATCGGAACCTGGGAATCAGGCTGGGTACCAGACATGACCAGGTGACCTGGGTCCGGGGTCCCCACGTGACCCGCTGACCTGGGGCCGGGGTCCCCACGTGACCCGGGGTCCTGGTGCCGGGGTGGTCACCGGAACGTGGGAACCAGGCCGGGTGCGCGACATGACCCGGTGACCCGGGGCCGGGTTAACGACCTGTCCAGGGGACCCGGGCCGGGGACCCGACAGGACCCGGTGATCCTTCGCTGGTGTCCCGATGCAACCCGGGGACCCGGGCCGGGGACCCCACGTGACCCGGGGACCTGGGGCCGGGGATGTCACCCGACACTGGTACCCGGGGCAGCGACCCGATACGACCCGGGGACCTGGGTCCGGGGTCCCGACCTGACCCGGTGACCTGGGGCCAGGGTAACCACCTGACCCGGGGACCCGGGCCGGGGACCCGGTATGACTCCGTCTCCCGGGGCCAGGGTGGTCACCTGACACTGGTACCCGGGACAGCGACCCGACATGACCATGTGACCCGGGGGCGGGGTAACGACCTGTCCAGGGGACCTGGGCCGGGGACCCGACAGGACCCGGTGATCTGGGGCTTGGGTAAAAACCCGTCCCGGGGACCCGGGCTGGGTCCCGACATGACCCGGTGACCTGGTTCCGGGGTGCCGAACTGACCCGGTGACCTGGGGCCGGTGTCCCCACGTGACCCGCTGACCTGGGTCCGGGGTCCCCACGTGACCCGCTGACCTGGGGCCGGTGTCCCCACGTGACCCGCTGACCTGGGGCCGGGGTCCCCACGTGACCCGGGGTCCTGGTGCCGGGGTGCTCATCGGAACCTGGGAACCAGGCTGGGTACCAGACATGACCAGGTGACCTGGGGCCGGGGTCCCCACGTGACCCGGGGACCTGGGGCCGGGGATGTCACCCGACACTGGTACCCGGGGCAGCGACCCGATACGACCCGGGGACCTGGGTCCGGGGTACCGACCTGACCCGGTGACCTGGGGCCAGGGTAACCACCTGACCCGGGGACCCGGGCCGGGGACCCGGTATGACTCCGTCTCCCGGGGCCGGGGTGGTCACCTGACACTGGTACCCGGGACAGCGACCCGACATGACCCGGTGACCCGGGGCCTGGGTAACGACCTGTCCAGGGGACCTGGGCCGGGGTCCCCACGTGACCCGGTGACCTGGGGCCGGTGTCCCCACATGACACGCTTACCTGGGGCCGGGGTCCCCACGTGACCCGGTGACCTGGGGCCGATGTCCCCACGTGACCCGCTGACCTGGGTCCGGGGTCCCCACGTGACCCGGTGACCTGGGGCCGGTGTCCCCATGTGACCCGGTCACCTGGGGCCGGTGTCCCCACGTGACCCGGGGTCCTGGTGCCGGGGTGGTCATCGGAACCTGGGAACCAGGCTGGGTACCAGACATGACCAGGTGACCTGGGGCCGGGGTCCCGACCTGACCCGGTGACCTGGGGCCAGGGTAACCACCTGACCCGGGGACCCGGGCCGGGGACCCGGTATGACTCCGTCTCCTGGGGCCGGGGTGGTCACCTGACACTGGTACCCGGGACAGCGACCCGACATGACCCTGTGTCCCGGGGCCGGGGTAACGACCTGTCCAGGGGACCTGGGCCGGGGACCCGACAGGACCCGGTGACCTGGTTCCGGGGTGCCGACCTGACCCGGTGACCTGGGGCTGTGGTGTCGACCGGACTCTGGGACCTGGTCCGGTGTCCCGCATGACCAGGGGACCTGGGGTCGGGGTGGTCACCAGACCCTTGTACCCAGGCCGTTGACCCGACATGACCCTGTGACCCGGGCAATGGGTAAAAATCCAACCCGGGGACCTGGGCATGGGACGTGACATGACCCGACCTGGGTCCGGGGTCCCGACCTGACCTGGTGACCTGGAGCCGGTGTCCCCACGTGACCCGCTGACCTGGGTCCGGGGTCCCCACGTGACCCGGTAACCTGGGGCCAGTGTCCCCTCGTGACCCGGGGTCCTGGTGCCGGGGTCCCCACGTGACCCGCTGACCTGGGTCCGGGGTCCCCACGTGACCCGCTGACCTGGGTCCGGGGTCCCAACGTGACCCGGTGACCTGGGGCCGGTGTCCCCACGTGACCCGCTGACCTGGGTCCGGGGTCCCCACGTGACCCGGTGACCTGGGGCCCGTGTCCCCACGTGACCCGCTGACCTGGGTCCGGTGTCCCCACGTGACCCGGGGTCCTGGTGCCGGGGTGGTCATCGGAACCTGGGAACCAGGCTGGGTACCAGACATGACCAGGTGACCTGGGGCCGGGGTCCCCACGTGACCCGCTGACCTGGGGCCGGGGTCCCCACGTGACCCGGGGTCCTGGTGCCGGGGTGGTCACCGGA
This sequence comes from Somateria mollissima, assembly GCA_951411735.1. Lineage (NCBI taxonomy): Eukaryota > Metazoa > Chordata > Aves > Anseriformes > Anatidae > Somateria > Somateria mollissima. The sequence goes on from CATOCB010000428.1 coordinate 184,863, forward strand.
ACCTGGGAACCAGGCCGGGTGCGCGACATGACCCGGTGACCCGGGGCCGGGTTAACGACCTGTCCAGGGGACCCGGGCCGGGGACCCGACAGGACCCGGTGATCCTTCGCTGGTGTCCTGATACAATCCGGGGACCCGGGCCGGGGACCCCACGTGACCCGGGGACCTGGGGCCGGGGATGTCACCCGACACTGGTACCCGGGGCAGCGACCCGATACGACCCGGGGACCTGGGTCCGGGGTCCCGACCTGACCCGGTGACCTGGGGCCAGGGTAACCACCTGACCCGGGGACCCGGGCCGGGGACCCGGTATGACTCCGTCTCCCGGGGCCGGGGTGGTCACCTGACACTGGTACCCGGGACAGCGACCCGACATGACCCGGTGACCCGGGGCCGGGGTAACGACCTGTCCTGGGGACCCGGGCTGGGTCCCGACATGACCCGGTGACCTGGTTCCGGGGTGCCGAACTGACCCGGTGACCTGGGGCCGGTGTCCCCACGTGACCCGCTGACCTGGGGCCGGTGTCGCCACGTGTCCCGCTGACCTGGGGCCAGGGTCCCCACGTGACCCGGGGTCCTGGTGCCGGGGTGGTCATCGGAACCTGGGAACCAAGCTGGGTACCAGACATGACCCGGTGACCCGGGGCCGGGGTAACGACCTGTCCAGGGGACCTGGGCCGGGGACCCGACAGGACCCGGTGATCTGGGGCTTGGGTAAAAACCCGTCCCGGGGACCCGGGCTGGGTCCCGACATGACCCGGTGACCTGGTTCCGGGGTGCCGAACTGACCCGGTGCCCTGGGGCCGGTGTCCCCACGTTACCCGCTGAACTGGGTCTGGGGTCCCCACGTGACCCGGTGCCCTGGGGCCGGTGTCCCCACGTGACCCGCTGACCTGGGGCCGGGGTCCCCACGTGACCCGGGGTCCTGGTGCCGGGGTGGTCACCGGAACGTGGGAACCAGGCCGGGTGCGCGACATGACCCGGTGACCCGGGGCCGGGTTAACGACCTGTCCAGGGGACCCGGGCCGGGGACCCGACAGGACCCGGTGATCCTTCGCTGGTGTCCCGATGCAACCCGGGGACCCGGGCCGGGGACCCCACGTGACCCGGGGACCTGGGGCCGGGGATGTCACCCGACACTGGTACCCGGGGCAGCGACCCGATACGACCCGGGGACCTGGGTCCGGGGTCCCGACCTGACCCGGTGACCTGGGGCCAGGGTAACCACCTGACCCGGGGACCCGGGCCGGGGACCCGGTATGACTCCGTCTCCCGGGGCCGGGGTGGTCACCTGACACTGGTACCCGGGACAGCGACCCGACATGACCCGGTGACCCGGGGCCGGGGTAACGACCTGTCCAGGGGACCTGGGCCGGGGACCCGACAGGACCCGGTGATCTGGGACTTGGGTAAAAACCCGTCCCGGGGACCCGGGCTGGGTCCCGACATGACCCGGTGACCTGGTTCCGGGGTCCCGACCTGACCCGGTGACCTGGGGCCGGTGTCCCCACGTGACCCGCTGACCTGGGGCCGGGGTCCCCACGTGACCCGGGGTCCTGGTGCCGGGGTGGTCACCGGAACGTGGGAACCAGGCCGGGTGCGCGACATGACCCGGTGACCCGGGGCCGGGTTAACGACCTGTCCAGGGGACCCGGGCCGGGGACCCGAGAGGACCCGGTGATCCTTCGCTGGTGTCCCGATGCTACCCGGGGACCCCGGCCGGGGACCCCACGTGACCCGGGGACCTGGGGCCGGGGATGTCACCAGACACTGGTACCCGGGGCAGCGACCCGATACGACCCGGGGACCTGGGTCCGGGGTCCCGACCTGACCCGGTGACCTGGGGCCAGGGTAACCACCTGACCCGGGGACCCGGGCCGGGGACCCGGTATGACTCCGTCTCCCGGGGCCGGGGTGGTCACCTGACACTGGTACCCGGGACAGCGATCCGACATGACCCGGTGACCCGGGGCCGGGGTAACGACCTGTCCAGGGGACCTGGGCCGGGGACCATACAGGACCCGGTGATCTGGGGCTTGGGTAAAAACCCGTCCCGGGGAACCAGGCTGGGTACCAGACATGACCCGGTGCCCTGGGGCCGGTGTCCCCACGTGACCCGCTGACCTGGGGCCGGGGTCCCCACGTGACCCGGTGCCCTGGGGCCGGTGTCCCCACGTGACCCGCTGACCTGGGTCCGGTGTCCCCACGTGACCCGGGGTCCTGGTGCCGGGGTGCTCATCGGAACCTGGGAACCAGGCTGGGTACCAGACATGACCAGGTGACTGGGTCCGGGGTCCCCACGTGACCCGCTGACCTGGGGCCGGGGTCCCCACGTGACCCGGTGACCTGGGGACGGTGTACCCACGTGACCCGCTGACCTGGGTACGGGGTCCCCACGTGACCCGGTGACCTGGGGCCGGTGTCCCCACGTGACTCGCTAACCTGGGGCCGGTGTCCCCACGTGACGCGCTGACCTGGGGCCGGGGTCCCCACGTGACCCGGGGTCCTGGTTCCGGGGTGCTCATCGGAACCTGGGAACCAGGCTGGGTACCAGACATGACCAGGTGACCTGGGTCCGGTGTCCCCACGTGACCCGCTGACCTGGGTCCGGTGTCCCCACGTGACCCGGGGTCCTGGTGTCGGGGTGGTCATCGGAACCTGGGAACCAGGCTGGGTACCAGACATAACCAGGTGACCTGGGGCCGGTGTCCCCACGTGACCCGGGGTCCTGGTGCAGGGGTGGTCATCGGAACCTGGGAATCAGGCTGGGTACCAGACATGACCAGGTGACCTGGGTCCGGGGTCCCCACGTGACCCGCTGACCTGGGGCCGGGGTCCCCACGTGACCCGGGGTCCTGGTGCCGGGGTGGTCACCGGAACGTGGGAACCAGGCCGGGTGCGCGACATGACCCGGTGACCCGGGGCCGGGTTAACGACCTGTCCAGGGGACCCGGGCCGGGGACCCGACAGGACCCGGTGATCCTTCGCTGGTGTCCCGATGCAACCCGGGGACCCGGGCCGGGGACCCCACGTGACCCGGGGACCTGGGGCCGGGGATGTCACCCGACACTGGTACCCGGGGCAGCGACCCGATACGACCCGGGGACCTGGGTCCGGGGTCCCGACCTGACCCGGTGACCTGGGGCCAGGGTAACCACCTGACCCGGGGACCCGGGCCGGGGACCCGGTATGACTCCGTCTCCCGGGGCCAGGGTGGTCACCTGACACTGGTACCCGGGACAGCGACCCGACATGACCATGTGACCCGGGGGCGGGGTAACGACCTGTCCAGGGGACCTGGGCCGGGGACCCGACAGGACCCGGTGATCTGGGGCTTGGGTAAAAACCCGTCCCGGGGACCCGGGCTGGGTCCCGACATGACCCGGTGACCTGGTTCCGGGGTGCCGAACTGACCCGGTGACCTGGGGCCGGTGTCCCCACGTGACCCGCTGACCTGGGTCCGGGGTCCCCACGTGACCCGCTGACCTGGGGCCGGTGTCCCCACGTGACCCGCTGACCTGGGGCCGGGGTCCCCACGTGACCCGGGGTCCTGGTGCCGGGGTGCTCATCGGAACCTGGGAACCAGGCTGGGTACCAGACATGACCAGGTGACCTGGGGCCGGGGTCCCCACGTGACCCGGGGACCTGGGGCCGGGGATGTCACCCGACACTGGTACCCGGGGCAGCGACCCGATACGACCCGGGGACCTGGGTCCGGGGTACCGACCTGACCCGGTGACCTGGGGCCAGGGTAACCACCTGACCCGGGGACCCGGGCCGGGGACCCGGTATGACTCCGTCTCCCGGGGCCGGGGTGGTCACCTGACACTGGTACCCGGGACAGCGACCCGACATGACCCGGTGACCCGGGGCCTGGGTAACGACCTGTCCAGGGGACCTGGGCCGGGGTCCCCACGTGACCCGGTGACCTGGGGCCGGTGTCCCCACATGACACGCTTACCTGGGGCCGGGGTCCCCACGTGACCCGGTGACCTGGGGCCGATGTCCCCACGTGGCCCGCTGACCTGGGTCCGGGGTCCCGACCTGACCCGGTGACCTGGTGCCGGTGTCCCCATGTGACCCGCTGACCTGGGTCCGGGGTCCCCACGTGACCCGGTGACCTGGGGCCGGTGTCCCCACGTGACCCGCTGACCTGGGTCCGGGGTCCCCACGTGACCCGGTGACCTGGGGCCGGTGTCCCCACGTGACCCGGTCACCTGGGGCCGGGGTCCCCACGTGACCCGGGGTCCTGGTGCCGGGGTGCTCATCGGAACCTGGGAACCAGGCTGGGTACCAGACATGACCAGGTGACCTGGGGCCGGGGTCCCCACGTGACCCGGGGTCCTGGTGCCGGGGTGGTCACCGGAACCTGGGAACCAGGCCGGGTGCGCGACATGACCCGGTGATCCGGGGCCGGGTTAACGACCTGTCCAGGGGACCCGGGCCGGGGACCCGACAGGACCCGGTGATCCTTCGCTGGTTTCCCGATGCAACCCGGGGACCCGGGCCGGGGACCCCACGTGACCCGGGGACCTGGGTCTGGGGATGTCACCCGACACTGGTACCCGGGGCAGCGACCCGATACGACCCGGGGACCTGGGTCCGGGGTCCCGACCTGACCCGGTGACCTGGGGCCAGGGTAACCACCTGACCCGGGGACCTGGGGCTGTGGTGTCGACCGGACTCGGGGACCTGGTCCGGTGTCCCGTCATGACCCGGGGACCTGGGGTCGGGGTGGTCACCAGACCCTTGTACCCAGGCCGTTGACCCGACATGACCCTGTGACCCGGGGCCTGGGTAAAAATCCAACCCGGGGACCCGGGCATGGGACGTGACATGACCCGCTGACCTGGGTCCGGGGTCCCGACCTGACTCGGTGACCTGGGGCCGGGGTCCCCACGTGACCCGCTGACCTGGGTCCGGGGTCCCGACCTGACCCGGTGACCTGGGGCCGGTGTCCCCACGTGACCCGCTGACTTGGGTCCGGGGTCCCCACGTGACCCGGTGACCTGGGGCCGGTGTCCCCACGTGACCCGCTGACCTGGGGCCGGGGTCCCCACGTGACCCGGGGTCCTGGTGCCGGGGTGGTCACCGGAACCTGGGAACCAGGCCGGGTGCGCGACATGACCCGGTGACCCGGGGCCGGGTTAACGACCTGTCCAGGGGACCCGGGCCGGGGACCCGACAGGACCCGGTGATCCTTCGCTGGTGTTCCGATGCAACCCGGGGACCCGGGCCGGGGACCCCACGTGACCCGGGGACCTGGGGCCGGGGATGTCACCCGACACTGGTACCCGGGGCAGCGACCCTATACGACCCGGGGACCTGGGTCCGGGGTCCCGACCTGACCCGGGGACCTGGGGCTGTGGTGTCGACCGGACTCGGGGACCTGGTCCGGTGTCCCGCATGACCTGGGGACCTGGGGTCGGGGTGGTCACCAGACCCTTGTACACAGGCCGTTGACCCGACATGACCCTGTGACCCGGGGCCTGGGTAAAAATCCAACCCGGGGACCCGGGCATGGGACGTGACATGACCCGACCTGGATCCGGGGTCCCGACCTGACCCGGTGACCTGGGGCCGGGGTCCCCACGTGACCCGCTGACCTGGGTCCGGGGTCCCCACGTGACCCGGTGACCTGGGGCCGGTGTCCCCACGTGACCCGCTGACCTGGGTCCGGGGTCCCCACGTGACCCGGTGACCTGGGGCCGGTGTCCCCACGTGACCCGTTGACCTGGGTCCGGGGTCCCCACGTGACCCGGTGACCTGGGGCTCGTGTCCCCACGTGACCCGTTGACCTGGGTCCGGGGTCCCCACGTGACCCGGGGTCCTGGTGCCGGGGTGGTCACCGGAACGTGGGAACCAGGCCGGGTGCGCGACATGACCCGGTGACCCGGGGCCGGGTTAACGACCTGTCCAGGGGACCCGGGCCGGGGACCCGACAGGACCCGGTGATCCTTCGCTGGTGTCCCGATGCAACCCGGGGACCCGGGCCGGGGACCCCACGTGACCCGGGGACCTGGGGCCGGGGATGTCACCCGACACTGGTACCCGGGGCAGCGACCCGATACGACCCGGGGACCTGGGTCCGGGGTCCCGACCTGACCCGGTGACCTGGTGCTGTGGTGTCGACCGGACTCGGGGACCTGGTCCGGTGTCCCGTCATGACCCGGGGACCTGGGGTCGGGGTGGTCACCAGACCCTTGTACCCAGGCCGTTGACCCGACATGACCCTGTGACCCGGGGCCTGGGTAAAAATCCAACCCGGGGACCCGGGCATGGGACGTGACATGACCCGCTGACCTGGGTCCGGGGTCCCGACCTGACCCGGTGATCTGGGGACGGGGTCCCCACGTGACCATCTGACCTGGGTCCGGGGTCCCCACGTGACCCGGTGACCTGGGGCCGGTGTCCCCACGTGACCCGCTGACCTGGGTCCGGGGTCCCCACGTGACCCGCTGACCTGGGGCCGGTGTCCCCACGTGACCCGCTGACCTGGGGCCGGGGTCCCCACGTGACCCGGGGTCCTGGTGCCGGGGTGCTCATCGGAACCTGGGAACCAGGCTGGGTACCAGACATGACCAGGTGACCTGGGGCCGGTGTCCCCACGTGACCCGCTGACCTGGGGCCGGGGTCCCCACGTGACCCGGGGTCCTGGTGCCGGGGTGGTCACCGGAACCTGGGAACCAGGCCGGGTGCGCGACATGACCCGGTGACCCGGGGCCGGGTTAACGACCTGTCCAGGGGACCCGGGCCGGGGACCCGACAGGACCCGGTGTTCCTTCGCTGGTGTCCTGATGCAACCTGGGGACCCGGGCCGGGGACCCCACGTGACCCGGGGACCTGGGGCCGGGGATGTCACCCGACACTGGTCCCCGGGGCAGCGACCCGATACGACCCGGGGACCTGGGTCCGGGGTCCCGACCTGACCCGGTGACCTGGGGCCAGGGTAACCACCTGACCCGGGGACCCGGGCCGGGGACCCGGTATGACTCCGTCTCCCGGGGCCGGGGTGGTCACCTGACACTGGTACCCGGGACAGCGACCCGACATGACCCGGTGACCCGGGGCCGGGGTAACGACCTGTCCAGGGGACCTGGGCCGGGGACCCGACAGGACCCGTTGATCTGGGGCTTGGGTAAAAACCCGTCCCGGGGACCCGGGCTGGGTCCCGACATGACCCGGTGACCTGGTTCCGGGGTGCCGAACTGACCCGGTGACCTGGGGCCGGTGTCCCCACGTGACCCGCTGACCTGGGTCCGGGGTCCCCACGTGACCCGGTGACCTGGGGCCGGTGTCCCCACGTGACCCGCTGACCTGGGGCCGGTGTCCCCACGTGACCCGGAGTCCTGGTGCCGGGGTGGTCTCCGGAACGTGGGAACCAGGCCGGGTGCGCGACATGACCCGGTGACCCGGGGCCGGGTTAACGACCTGTCCAGGGGACCTGGGCCGGGGACCCGACAGGACCCGGTGATCCTTCGCTGGTGTCCCGATGCAACCCGGGGACCCGGGCCGGGGACCCCACGTGACCCGGGGACCTGGGGCCGGGGATGTCACCCGACACTGGCACCCGGGGCAGCGACCCGATACGACCCGGGGACCTGGGTCCGGGGTCCCGACCTGACCCGGTGACCTGGGGCCAGGGTAACCACCTGACCCGGGGACCCGGGCCGGGGACCCGGTATGACTCCGTCTCCCGGGGCCGGGGTGGTCACCTGACACTGGTACCCGGGACAGCGACCCGACATGACCCGGTGACCCGGGGCCGGGGTAACCACCTGTCCAGGGGACCTGGGCCGGGGTCCCGACAGGACCCGGTGATCTGGGGCTTGGGTAAAAACCCGTCCCGGGGACCCGGGCTGGGTCCCGACATGACCCGGTGACCTGGTTCCGGGGTGCCGACCTGACCCGGGGACCTGGGGCTGTGGTGTCGACCGGACTCGGGGACCTGGTCCGGTGTCCCGTCATGACCCGGGGACCTGGGGTCGGGGTGGTCACCAGACCCTTGTACCCAGGCCGTTGACCCGACATGACCCTGTGACCCGGGGCCTGGGTAAAAATCCAACCCGGGGACCCGGGCATGGGACGTGACATGACCCGCTGACCTGGGTCTGGGGTCCCGACCTGACCCGGTGATCTGGGGCCGGGGTCCCCACGTGACCCGCTGACCTGGGTACGGGGTCCCACGTGACCCGGTGACCTGGGGCCGGTGTCCCCACGTGACCCGCTAACCTGGTGCCGGGGTCCCCACGTGACCCGGTGACCTGGGGCCGGTGTCCCCACGTGACCCGCTGACCTGGGGCCGGTGTCCCCACGTGACCCGGGGTCCTGGTGCCGGGGTGGTCATCGGAACCTGGGAACCAGGCTGGGTACCAGACATAACCAGGTGACCTGGGGCCGGGGTCCCCACGTGACCCGGGGTCCTGGTGCCGGGGTGGTCACCGGAACCTGGGAACCAGGCCGGGTGCGCGACATGACCCGGTGACCCGGGGCCGGGTTAACGACCTGTCCAGGGGACCCGGGCCGGGGACCCGACAGGACCCGGTGATCCTTCGCTGGTGTCCCGATGCAACCCGGGGACCCGGGCCGGGGACCCCACGTGACCCGGGGACCTGGGGCCGGGGATGTCACCCGACACTGGCACCCGGGGCAGCGACCCGATACGACCCGGGGACCTGGGTCCGGGGTCCCGACCTGACCCGGTGACCTGGGGCCAGGGTAACCACCTGACCCGGGGACCCGGGCCGGGGACCCGGTATGACTCCGTCTCCCGGGGCCGGGGTGGTCACCTGACACTGGTACCCGGGACAGCGACCCGACATGACCCGGTGACCCGGGGCCGGGGTAACCACCTGTCCAGGGGACCTGGGCCGGGGTCCCGACAGGACCCGGTGATCTGGGGCTTGGGTAAAAACCCGTCCCGGGGACCCGGGCTGGGTCCCGACATGACCCGGTGACCTGGTTCCGGGGTGCCAACCTGACCCGGTGACCTGGGGCTGTGGTGTCGACCGGACTCGGGGACCTGGTCCGGTGTCCCGTCATGACCCGGGGACCTGGGGTCGGGGTGGTCACCAGACCCTTGTACCCAGGCCGTTGACCCGACATGACCCTGTGACCCGGGGCCTGGGTAAATATCCAACCCGGGGACCCGGGCATGGGACGTGACATGACCCGCTGACCTGGGTCCGGGGTCCCGACCTGACCCGGTGACCTGGGGCCGGGGTCCCCACGTGACCCGCTGACCTGGGTCCGGGGTCCCCACGTGACCCGGTGACCTGGGGCCGGTGTCCCCACGTGACCCGCTGACCTGGGTCCGGGGTCCCCACGTGACCCGGTGACCTGGGTCCGGGGTCCCCACGTGACCCGGTCACCTGGGGCCGGTGTCCCCACGTGACCCGGGGTCCTGGTGCCGGGGTGGTCATCGGAACCTGGGAACCAGGCTGGGTACCAGACATGACCAGGTGACCTGGGGCCGGTGTCCCCACGTGACCCGCTGACCTGGGGCCGGGGTCCCCACGTGACCCGGGGTCCTGGTGCCGGGGTGGACACCGGAACGTGGGAACCAGGCCGGGTGCGCGACATGACCCGGTGATCCGGGGCCGGGTTAACGACCTGTCCAGGGGACCCGGGCCGGGGACCCGACAGGACCCGGTGATCCTTCGCTGGTGTCCCGATGCAACCCGGGGACACTACGTGACCCGGGGACCTGGGGCCGGGGATGTCACCCGACACTGGTACCCGGGGCAGCGACCCGATACGACCCGGGGACCTGGGTCCGGGGTCCCGACCTGACCCGGTGACCTGGGGCCAGGGTAACCACCTGACCCGGGGACCCGGGCCGGGGACCCGGTATGACTCCGTCTCCCGGGGCCGGGGTGGTCACCTGACACTGGTACCCGGGACAGCGACCTGACATGACCCGGTGACCCGGGGCCGGGGTAACGACCTGTCCCGGGGACCCGGGCTGGGTCCCGACATGACCCGGTGACCTGGTTCCGGGGTGCCGAACTGACCCGGTGACCTGGGGCCGGGGTCCCCACGTGACCCACTGACCTGGGGCCGGTGTCCCCACGTGACCCGAGGGCCCTGGTGCCGGGGTGGTCATCGGAACCTGGGAACCAGGCCGGGTGCGCGACATGACCCGGTGACCCGGGGCCGGGTTAACGACCTGTCCAGGGGACCCGGGCCGGGGACCCGACAGGACCCGGTGATCCTTCGCTGGTGTCCCGATGCAACCCGGGGACCCGGGCCGGGGACCCCACGTGACCCGGGGACCTGGGGCCGGGGATGTCACCCGACACTGGTACCCGGGGCAGCGACCCGATACGACCCGGGGACCTGGGTCCGGGGTCCCGACCTGACCCGGTGACCTGGGGCCAGGGTAACCACCTGACCCGGGGACCCGGGCCGGGGACCCGGTATGACTCCGTCTCCCGGGGCCGGGGTGGTCACCTGACACTGGTACCCGGGACAGCGACCCGACATGACCCGGTGACCCGGGGCCGGGGTAACGACCTGTCCAGGGGACCTGGGCCGGGGTCCCGACAGGACCCGGTGATCTGGGGCTTGGGTAAAAACCCGTCCCGGGGACGCGGGCTGGGTCCCGACATGACCCGGTGACCTGGTTCCGGGGTGCCAACCTGACCCGGTGACCTGGGGCTGTGGTGTCGACCGGACTCGGGGACCTGGTCCGGTGTCCCGTCATGACCCGGGGACCTGGGGTCGGGGTGGTCACCAGACCCTTGTACCCAGGCCGTTGACCCGACATGTCCCTGTGACCCGGGGCCTGGGTAAAAATCCAACCCGGGGACCCGGGCATGGGACGTGACATGACCCGCTGACCTGGGTCCGGGGTCCCCACGTGACCCGCTGACCTGGGGCCGGTGTCCCCACGTGACCCGGGGTCCTGGTGCCGTGGTCCCCACGTGACCCGCTGACCTGTGTCCGGGGTCCCCACATGAACCGGTGACTTGGGGCCGGTGTCCCCACGTGACCCGCTGACCTGGGTCCGGGGTCCCCACCTGACCCGGTGACCTGGGGACGGTGTCCCCACGTGACCCGCTGAACTGGGTCCGGGGTCCCGACCTGACCCGGTGACCTGGGGCCGGTGTCCCCACGTGACCCGGTGACCTGGTTCCGGGGTGCCGACCTGACCCGCTGACCTGGGGCCTGTGTCCCCACGTGACCCGCTGACCTGGGTCCGGTGTCCCCACGTGACCCGGGGTCCTGGTGCCGGGGTGGTCACCGGAACCTGGGAACCAGTCTGGGTACCAGACATGACCAGGTGACCTGGGTCCGGGGTCCCCACGTGACCCGCTGACCTGGGGCCGGGGTCCCCACGTGACCCGGGGTCCTGGTGCCGGGGTGGACACCGGAACCTGGGAACCAGGCCGGGTGCGCGACATGACCCGGTGACCCGGGGCCGGGTTAACGACCTGTCCAGGGGACCCGGGCCGGGGACCCGACAGGACCCGGTGATCCTTCGCTGGTGTCCCGATGCAACCCGGGGACCCGGGCCGGGGACCCCACGTGACCCGGGGACCTGGGGCCGGGGATGTCACCCGACACTGGTACCCGGGGCAGCGACCCGATACGACCCGGGGAGCTGGGTCCGGGGTCCCGACCTGACCCGGTGACCTGGGGCCAGGGTAACCACCTGACCCGGGGACCCGGGCCGGGGACCCGGTATGACTCCGTCTCCCGGGGCCGGGGTGGTCACCTGACACTGGTACCCGGGACAGCGACCCGACATGACCTGGTGACCCGGGGCCGGGGTAACCACCTGTCCAGGGGACCTGGGCCGGGGTCCCGACAGGACCCGGTGATCTGGGGCTTGGGTAAAAACCCGTCCCGGGGACCCGGGCTGGGTCCCGACATGACCCGGTGACCTGGTTCCGGGGTGCCGACCTGACCCGGGGACCTGGGGCTGTGGTGTCGACCGGACTCGGGGACCTGGTCCGGTGTCCCGTCATGACCCGGGGACCTGGGGTCGGGGTGGTCACCAGACCCTTGTACCCAGGCCGTTGACCCGACATGACCCTGTGATTCTGGGCCTGGGTAAAAATCCAACCCGGGGACCCGGGCATGGGACGTGACATGACCCGACCTGGGTCCAGGGTCCCGACCTGACCCGGTGACCTGGGGCCGGTGTCCCCACGTGACCCGCTGACCTGGGTCCGGGGTCCCCACGTGACCCGGTGACCTGGGTCCGGGGTCCCCACGTGACCCGGTCACCTGGGGCCGGTGTCCCCACATGACCCGGGGTCCTGGTGCCGGGGTGGTCATCGGAACCTGGGAACCAGGCTGGGTACCAGACATGACCAGGTGACCTGGGTCCGGGGTCCCCACGTGACCCGCTGACCTGGGGCCGGGGTCCCCACGTGACCCGGGGTCCTGGTGCCGGGGTGGTCACCGGAACCTGGGAACCAGGCCGGGTGCGCGACATGACCCGGTGACCCGGGGCCGGGTTAACGACCTGTCCAGGGGACCCGGGCCGGGGACCCGACAGGACCCGGTGATCCTTCGCTGGTGTCCCGATGCAACCCGGGGACCCGGGCCGGGGACCCCACGTGACCCGGGGACCTGGGGCCGGGGATGTCACCTGACACTCGTACCCGGGGCAGCGACCCGATACGACCCGGGGACCTGGGTCCGGGGTCCCGACCTGACCCGGTGACCTGGGGCCAGGGTAACCACCTGACCCGGGGACCCGGGCCGGGGACCCGGTATGACTCCGTCTCCCGGGGCCGGGGTGGTCACCTGACACTGGTACCCGGGACAGCGACCCGACATGACCCCGTGACCTGGGGCCGGGGTAACGACCTGTCCAGGGGACCTGGGCCGGGGACCCGACAGGACCCGGTGATCTGGGGCTTGGGTAAAAACCCGTCCCGGGGACCCGGGCTGGGTCCCGACATGACCCGGTGACCTGGTTCCGGGGTGCCGAACTGACCCGGTGACCTGGGGCCGGGGTCCCCACGTGACCCGCTGACCTGGGTCCGGGGTCCCCACGTGACCCGGTGACCTGGGGCCGGTGTCCCCACATGACCCGCTGACCTGGGGCCGGTGTCCCCACGTGACCCGGGGTCCTGGTGCCGGGGTGGTCACCGGAACCTGGGAACCAGGCCGGGTGCGCGACATGACCCGGTGACCCGGGGCCGGGTTAATGACCTGTCCAGGGGACCCGGGCCGGGGACCCGACAGGACCCGGTGATCCTTCGCTGGTGTCCCGATGCAACCCGGGGACCCGGGCCGGGGACCCCACGTGACCCGGGGACCTGGGGCCGGGGATGTCACCCGACACTGGTACCCGGGGCAGCGACCCGATACGACCCGGGGACCTGGGTCCGGGGTCCCGACCTGACCCGGTGACCTGGGGCCAGGGTAACCACCTGACCCGGGGACCCGGGCCGGGGACCCGGTATGACTCCGTCTCCCGGGGCCGGGGTGGTCACCTGACACTGGTACCCGGGACAGCGACCCGACATGACCCGGTGACCCGGGGCCGGGGTAACCACCTGTCAAGGGGACCTGGGCCGGGGTCCCGACAGGACCCGGTGATCTGGGGCTTGGGTAAAAACCCGTCCCGGGGACCCGGGCTGGGTCCCGACATGACCCGGTGACCTGGGGCTGTGGTGTCGACCGGACTCGGGGACCTGGTCCGGTGTCCCGTCATGACCCGGGGACCTGGGGTCGGGGTGGTCACCAGACCCTTGTACCCAGGCCGTTAACCCGACATGACCCTGTGACCCGGGGCCTGGGTAAAAATCCAACCCGGGGACCCGGGCATGGGACGTGACATGACCCGCTGACCTGGGTCCGGGGTCCCGACCTGACCCGGTGACCTGGGGCCGGGGTCCCCACGTGACCCGCTGACCTGGGTCCGGGGTCCCCACGTGACCCGGTGACCTGGGGCCGGTGTCCCCACGTGACCCGCTGACCTGGGTCCGGGGTCCCCACGTGACCCGGTCACCTGGGGCCGATGTCCCCACGTGACCCGGGGTCCTGGTGCAGGGGTGGTCATCGGAACCTGGGAACCAGTCTGGGTACCAGACATGACCAGTTGACCTGGGTCCGGGGTCCCCACGTGACCCGCTGACCTGGGGCCGGGGTCCCCACGTGACCCGGGGTCCTGGTGCCGGGTTGGACACCGGAACCTGGGAACCAGGCCGGGTGCGCGACATGACCCGGTGACCCGGGGCCGGGTTAACGACCTGTCCAGGGGACCCGGGCCGGGGACCCGACAGGACCCGGTGATCCTTCGCTGGTGTCCCGATGCGACCCGGGGACCCGGGCCGGGGACCCCACGTGACCCGGGGACCTGGGGCCGGGGATGTCACCCGACACTGGTACCCGGGGCAGCGACCCGATACGACCCGGGGACCTGGGTCCGGGGTCCCGACCTGACCCGGTGACCTGGGGCCAGGGTAACCACCTGACCCGGGGACCCGGGCCGGGGACCCGGTATGACTCCGTCTCCCGGGGCCGGGGTGGTCACCTGACACTGGTACCCGGGACAGCGACCCGACATGACCCGGTGACCCGGGGCCGGGGTAACGACCTGTCCCGGGGACCCGGGCTGGGTCCCGACATGACCCGGTGACCTGGTTCCGGGGTGCCGAACTGACCCGGAGACCTGGGGCCGGTGTCCCCACGTGACCCGCTGACCTGGGTCCGGGGTCCCCACGTGACCCGGTGACCTGGGGCCGGTGTCCCCACGTGACCCGCTGACCTGGGTCCGGTGTCCCCACGTGACCCGGTGACCTGGGTCCGGGGTCCCCACGTGACCCGGTCACCTGGGGCCGGTGTCCCCACATGACCCGGGGTCCTGGTGCCGGGGTGGTCATCGGAACCTGGGAACCAGGCTGGGTACCAGACATGACCAGGTGACCTGGGTCCGGGGTCCCCACGTGACCCGCTGACCTGGGGCCGGGGTCCCCACGTGACCCGGGGTCCTGGTGCCGGGGTGGTCACCGGAACCTGGGAACCAGGCCGGGTGCGCGACATGACCCGGTGACCCGGGGCCGGGTTAACGACCTGTCCAGGGGACCCGGGCCGGGGACCCGACAGGACCCGGTGATCCTTCGCTGGTGTCCCGATGCAACCCGGGGACCCGGGCCGGGGACCCCACGTGACCCGGGGACCTGGGGCCGGGGATGTCACCCGACACTCGTACCCGGGGCAGCGACCCGATACGACCCGGGGACCTGGGTCCGGGGTCCCGACCTGACCCGGTGACCTGGGGCCAGGGTAACCACCTGACCCGGGGACCCGGGCCGGGGACCCGGTATGACTCCGTCTCCCGGGGCCGGGGTGGTCACCTGACACTGGTACCCGGGACAGCGACCCGACATGACCCCGTGACCTGGGGCCGGGGTAACGACCTGTCCAGGGGACCTGGGCCGGGGACCCGACAGGACCCGGTGATCTGGGGCTTGGGTAAAAACCCGTCCCGGGGACCCGGGCTGGGTCCCGACATGACCCGGTGACCTGGTTCCGGGGTGCCGAACTGACCCGGTGACCTGGGGCCGGGGTCCCCACGTGACCCGCTGACCTGGGTCCGGGGTCCCCACGTGACCCGGTGACCTGGGGCCGGTGTCCCCACGTGACCCGCTGACCTGGGTCCGGTGTCCCCACCTGACCCGGTCACCTGGGGCCGGTGTCCCCACGTGACCCGGGGTCCTGGTGCAGGGGTGGTCATCGGAACCTGGGAACCAGGCTGGGTACCAGACATGACCAGGTGACCTGGGTCCGGGGTCCCCACGTGACCCGAGGGCCCTGGTGCCGGGGTGGTCATCGGAACCTGGGAACCAGGCCGGGTGCGCGACATGACCCGGTGACCCGGGGCCGGGTTAACGACCTGTCCAGGGGACCCGGGCCGGGGACCCGACAGGACCCGGTGATCCTTCGCTGGTGTCCCGATGCAACCTGGGGACCCGGGCCGGGGACCCCACGTGACCCGGGGACCTGGGGCCGGGGATGTCACCCGACACTGGTACCCGGGGCAGCGACCCGATACGACCCGGGGACCTGGGTCCGGGGTCCCGACCTGACCCGGTGACCTGGGGCCAGGGTAACCACCTGACCCGGGGACCCGGGCCGGGGACCCGGTATGACTCCGTCTCCCGGGGCCGGGGTGGTCACCTGACACTGGTACCCGGGACAGCGACCCGACATGACCCGGTGACCCGGGGCCGGGGTAACCACCTGTCCAGGGGACCTGGGCCGGGGTCCCGACAGGACCCGGTGATCTGGGGCTTGGGTAAAAACCCGTCCCGGGGACCCGGGCTGGGTCCCGACATGACCCGGTGACCTGGTTCCGGGGTGCCGACCTGACCCGGTGACCTGGGGCTGTGGTGTCGACCGGACTCGGGGACCTGGTCCGGTGTCCCGTCATGACCCGGGGACCTGGGGTCGGGGTGGTCACCAGACCCTTGTACCCAGGCCGTTGACCCGACATGTCTCTGTGACCCGGGGCCTGGGTAAAAATCCAACCCGGGGACCCGGGCATGGGACGTGACATGACCCGCTGACCTGGGTCCGGGGTCCCCACGTGACCCGCTGACCTGGGTCCGGTGTCCCCACGTGACCAGTGGTCCTGGTGCCGTGGTCCCCACGTGACCCGCTGACCTGGATCCGGGGTCCCCACCTGACCCGGTGACCTGGGGACGGTGTCCCCACGTGACCCGCTGACCTGGGTCCGGGGTCCCCACCTGACCCGGTGACCTGGGGCCGGGGTCCCCACGTGACCCGCTGACCTGGGTCCGGGGTGCCGACCTGACCCGCTGACCTGGGGCCGGTGTCCCCACGTGACCCGCTGACCTGGGTCCGGTGTCCCAACGTGACCCGGGGTCCTGGTGCCGGGGTGGTCACCGGAACCTGGGAACCAGTCTGGGTACCAGACATGACCAGGTGACCTGGGTCCGGGGTCCCCACGTGACCCGCTGACCTGGGTCCGGGGTCCCCACGTGACCCAGGGTCCTGGTGCCGGGGTGGACACCGGAACCTGGGAACCAGGCCGGGTGCGCGACATGACCCGGTGACCCGGGGCCGGGTTAACGACCTGTCCAGGGGACCCGGGCCGGGGACCCGACAGGACCCGGTGATCCTTCGCTGGTGTCCCGATGCAACCCGGGGACCCGGGCCGGGGACCCCACGTGACCCGGGGACCTGGGGCCGGGGATGTCACCCGACACTGGTACCCGGGGCAGCGACCCGATACGACCCGGGGACCTGGGTCCGGGGTCCCGACCTGACCCGGTGACCTGGGGCCAGGGTAACCACCTGACCCGGGGACCCGGGCCGGGGACCCGGTATGACTCCGTCTCCCGGGGCCGGGGTGGTCACCTGACACTGGTACCCGGGACAGCGACCCGACATGACCCGGTGACCCGGGGCCGGGGTAACCACCTGTCCAGGGGACCTGGGCCGGGGTCCCGACAGGACCCGGTGATCTGGGGCTTGGGTAAAAACCCGTCCCGGGGACCCGGGCTGGGTCCCGACATGACCCGGTGACCTGGTTCCGGGGTGCCGACCTGACCCGGGGACCTGGGGCTGTGGTGTCGACCGGACTCGGGGACCTGGTCCGGTGTCCCGTCATGACCCGGGGACCTGGGGTCGGGGTGGTCACCAGACCCTTGTACCCAGGCCGTTGACCCGACATGACCCTGTGATTCTGGGCCTGGGTAAAAATCCAACCCGGGGACCCGGGCATGGGACGTGACATGACCCGACCTGGGTCCAGGGTCCCGACCTGACCCGGTGACCTGGGGCCGGTGTCCCCACGTGACCCGCTGACCTGGGTCCGGGGTCCCCACGTGACCCGGTGACCTGGGTCCGGGGTCCCCACGTGACCCGGTCACCAGGGGCCGGTGTCCCCACATGACCCGGGGTCCTGGTGCCGGGGTGGTCATCGGAACCTGGGAACCAGGCTGGGTACCAGACATGACCAGGTGACCTGGGTCCGGGGTCCCCACGTGACCCGCTGACCTGGGGCCGGGGTCCCCACGTGACCCGGGGTCCTGGTGCCGGGGTGGTCACCGGAACCTGGGAACCAGGCCGGGTGCGCGACATGACCCGGTGACCCGGGGCCGGGTTAACGACCTGTCCAGGGGACCCGGGCCGGGGACCCGACAGGACCCGGTGATCCTTCGCTGGTGTCCCGATGCAACCCGGGGACCCGGGCCGGGGACCCCACGTGACCCGGGGACCTGGGGCCGGGGATGTCACCCGACACTCGTACCCGGGGCAGCGACCCGATACGACCCGGGGACCTGGGTCCGGGGTCCCGACCTGACCCGGTGACCTGGGGCCAGGGTAACCACCTGACCCGGGGACCCGGGCCGGGGACCCGGTATGACTCCGTCTCCCGGGGCCGGGGTGGTCACCTGACACTGGTACCCGGGACAGCGACCCGACATGACCCCGTGACCTGGGGCCGGGGTAACGACCTGTCCAGGGGACCTGGGCCGGGGACCCGACAGGACCCGGTGATCTGGGGCTTGGGTAAAAACCCGTCCCGGGGACCCGGGCTGGGTCCCGACATGACCCGGTGACCTGGTTCCGGGGTGCCGAACTGACCCGGTGACCTGGGGCCGGGGTCCCCACGTGACCCGCTGACCTGGGTCCGGGGTCCCCACGTGACCCGGTGACCTGGGGCCGGTGTCCCCACGTGACCCGCTGACCTGGGGCCGGTGTCCCCACGTGACCCGGGGTCCTGGTGCCGGGGTGGTCACCGGAACCTGGGAACCAGGCTGGGTACCAGACATGACCAGGTGACCTGGCGCCGGTGTCCCCACGTGACCCGGTCACCTGGGGCCGGGGTCCCCACGTGACCCGGGGACCTGGTGCCGGGGTGGTCATCGGAACCTGAGAACCAGGCCGGGTGTGCGACATGACCCGGTGACCCGGGGCCGGGGACCCGACAGGACCCGGTGATCTGGGGCTTGAGTAAAAACCCGTCCCGGGGACCCGGGCTGGGTCCCGACATGAGCCGGTGACCTGGTTCCGGGGTGCCGACCTGACCCGGTGACCTGGGGCTGTGGTGTCGACCGGACTCGGGGACCTGGTCCGGTGTCCCGTCATGACCCGGGGACCTGGGGTCGGGGTGGTCACCAGACCCTTGTACCCAGGCCGTTGACCCGACATGACCCTGTGACCCGGGGCCTGGGTAAAAATCCAACCCGGGGACCCGGGCATGGGACGTGACATGACCCGCTGACCTGGGTCCGGGGTCCCGACCTGACCCGGTGACCTGGGGCCGGTGTCCCCACGTGACCCGCTGACCTGGGTCCGGGGTCCCCACGTGACCCGGTGACCTGGGGCCGGTGTCCCCACGTGACCCGCTGACCTGGGTCCGGGGTCCCCACGTGACCCGGTGACCTGGGTCCGGGGTCCCCACGTGACCCGGTCACCTGGGGCCGGTGTCCCCACGTGACCCGGGGTCCTGGTGCCGGGGTCCCCAAGTGACCCGCTGACCTGGGTCCGGGGTCCCCACGTGAACCGGTGACCTGAGGCCGGTGTCCCCACGTGACCCGCTGACCTGGGTCCGGGGTCCCCACGTGACCCGGTGACCTGGGGCCGGTGTCCCCACGTGACCCGGTCACCTGGGGCCGGTGTCCCCACGTGACCCAGGGTCCTGGTGCCGGGGTGCTCATCGGAACCTGGGAACCAGGCTGGGTACCAGACATGACCAGGTGACCTGGGTCCGGGGTCCCCACGTGACCCGCTGACCTGGGGCCGGGGTCCCCACGTGACCCGGGGTCCTGGTGCCGGGGTGGTCACCGGAACCTGGGAACCAGGCCGGGTGCGCGACATGACCCGGTGACCCGGGGCCGGGTTAACGACCTGTCCAGGGGACCCGGGCCGGGGACCCGACAGGACCCGGTGATCCTTCGCTGGTGTCCCGATGCAACCCGGGGACCCGGGCCGGGGACCCCACGTGACCCGGGGACCTGGGGCCGGGGATGTCACCCGACACTGGTACCCGGGGCAGCGACCCGATACGACCCGGGGACCTGGGTCCGGGGTCCCGACCTGACCCGGTGACCTGGGGCCAGGGTAACCACCTGACCCGGGGACCCGGGCCGGGGACCCGGTATGACTCCGTCTCCCGGGGCCGGGGTGGTCACCTGACACTGGTACCCGGGACAGCGACCCGACATGACCCGGTGACCCGGGGCCGGGGTAACGACCTGTCCAGGGGACCTGGGCCGGGGTCCCGACAGGATCCGGTGATCTGGGGCTTGGGTAAAAACCCGTCCCGGGGACCCGGGCTGGGTCCCGACATGACCCGGTGACCTGGTTCCGGGGTGCCAACCTGACCCGGTGACCTGGGGCTGTGGTGTCGACCGGACTCGGGGACCTGGTCCGGTGTCCCGTCATGACCCGGGGACCTGGGGTCGGGGTGGTCACCAGACCGTTGTACCCAGGCCGTTGACCCGACATGACCCTGTGACCCGGGGCCTGGGTAAAAATCCAACCCGGGGACCCGGGCATCGGACGTGACATGACCCGCTGACCTGGGTCCGGGGTCCCGACCTGACCCGGTGACCTGGGGCCGGTGTCCCCACGTGACCCGCTGACCTGGGTCCGGGGTCCCCACGTGACCCGGTGACCTGGGGCCGGTGTCCCCACGTGACCCGGGGTCCTGGTGCCGGGGTCCCCACGTGACCCGCTGACCTGGGTCCGGGGTCCCCACGTGAACCGGTGACCTGAGGCCGGTGTCCCCACGTGACCCGCTGACCTGGGTCCGGGGTCCCCACGTGACCCGGTGACCTGGGGCCGGGGTCCCCACGTGACCCGGTCACCTGGGGCCGGTGTCCCCACGTGACCCGGGGTCCTGGTGCCGGGGTGCTCATCGGAACCTGGGAACCAGGCTGGGTACCAGACATGACCAGGTGACCTGGGGCCGGGGTCCCCACGTGACCCGGGGACCTGGGGCCGGGGATGTCACCCGACACTGGTACCCGGGGCAGCGACCCGATACGACCCGGGGACCTGGGTCCGGGGTCCCGACCTGACCCGGTGACCTGGGGCCAGGGTAACCACCTGACCCGGGGACCCGGGCCGGGGACCCGGTATGACTCCGTCTCCCGGGGCCGGGGTGGTCACCTGACACTGGTACCCGGGACAGCGACCCGACATGACCCGGTGACCCGGGGCCGGAGTAACGACCTGTACCGGGGACCCGGGCTGGGTCCCGACATGACCCGGTGACCTGGTTCCAGGGTGCAGAACTGACCCGGTGACCTGGGGCCGGTGTCCCCACGTGACCCGCTGACCTGGGTCCGGGGTCCCCACGTGACCCGGTGACCTGGGGCCGGTGTCCCCACGTGACCCGGGGTCCTGGTGCCGGGGTGGTCATCGGAACCTGGGAATCAGGCTGGGTACCAGACATGACCAGGTGACCTGGGTCCGGGGTCCCCACGTGACCCGCTGACCTGGGGCCGGGGTCCCCACGTGACCCGGGGTCCTGGTGCCGGGGTGGTCACCGGAACGTGGGAACCAGGCCGGGTGCGCGACATGACCCGGTGACCCGGGGCTGGGTTAACGACCTGTCCAGGGGACCCGGGCCGGGGACCCGACAGGACCCGGTGATCCTTCGCTGGTGTCCCGATGCAACCCGGGGATCCGGGCCGGGGACCCCACGTGACCCGGGGACCTGGGGCCGGGGATGTCACCCGACACTGGTACCCGGGGCAGCGACCCGATACGACCCGGGGACCTGGGTCCGGGGTCCCGACCTGACCCGGTGACCTGGGGCCAGGGTAACCACCTGACCCGGGGACCCGGGCCGGGGACCCGGTATGACTCCGTCTCCCGGGGCCGGGGTGGTCACCTGACACTGGTACCCGGGACAGCGACCCGACATGACCCGGTGACCCGGGGCCGGGGTAACGACCTGTCCAGGGGACCTGGGCCGGGGTCCCGACAGGACCCGGTGATCTGGGGCTTGGGTAAAAACCCGTCCCGGGGACCCGGGCTGGGTCCCGACATGACCCGGTGACCTGGTTCCGGGGTGCCAACCTGACCCGGTGACCTGGGGCTGTGGTGTCGACCGGACTCGGGGACCTGGTCCGGTGTCCCGTCATGACCCGGGGACCTGGGGTCGGGGTGGTCACCAGACCCTTGTACCCAGGCCGTTGACCCGACATGACCCTGTGACCCGGGGCCTGGGTAAAAATCCAACCCGGGGACCCGGGCATGGGACGTGACATGACCCGCTGACCTGGGTCCGGGGTCCCGACCTGACCCGGTGACCTGGGGCCGGTGTCCCCACGTGACCCGCTGACCTGGGTCCGGGGTCCCCACGTGACCCGGTGACCTGGGGCCGGTGTCCCCACGTGACCCGGGGTCCTGGTGCCGGGGTCCCCACGTGACCCGCTGACCTGGGTCCGGGGTCCCCACGTGAACCGGTGACCTGAGGCCGGTGTCCCCACGTGACCCGCTGACCTGGGGCCGGGGTCCCCACGTGACCCGGTGACCTGGGGCCGGTGTCCCCACGTGACCCGGTCACCTGGGGCCGGTGTCCCCACGTGACCCAGGGTCCTGGTGCCGGGGTGCTCATCGGAACCTGGGAACCAGGCTGGGTACCAGACATGACCAGGTGACCTGGGTCCGGGGTCCCCACGTGACCCGCTGACCTGGGGCCGGGGTCCCCACGTGACCCGGGGTCCTGGTGCCGGGGTGGTCACCGGAACCTGGGAACCAGGCCGGGTGCGCGACATGACCCGGTGACCCGGGGCCGGGTTAACGACCTGTCCAGGGGACCCGGGCCGGGGACCCGACAGGACCCGGTGATCCTTCGCTGGTGTCCCGATGCAACCCGGGGACCCGGGCCGGGGACCCCACGTGACCCGGGGACCTGGGGCCGGGGATGTCACCCGACACTGGTACCCGGGGCAGCGACCCGATACGACCCGGGGACCTGGGTCCGGGGTCCCGACCTGACCCGGTGACCTGGGGCCAGGGTAACCACCTGACCCGGGGACCCGGGCCGGGGACCCGGTATGACTCCGTCTCCCGGGGCCGGGGTGGTCACCTGACACTGGTACCCGGGACAGCGACCCGACATGACCCGGTGACCCGGGGCCGGGGTAACGACCTGTCCCGGGGACCCGGGCTGGGTCCCGACATGACCCGGTGACCTGTTTCCGGGGTGCCGAACTGACCCGGTGACCTGGGGCCGGTGTCCCCACGTGACCCGCTGACCTGGGTCCGGGGTCCCCACGTGACCCGGTGACCTGGGGCCGGTGTCCCCACGTGACCCGCTGACCTGGGTCCGGTGTCCCCACGTGACCCGGTCACCTGGGGCCGGTGTCCCCACGTGACCCGGGGTCCTGGTGCCGGGGTGGTCATCGGAACCTGGGAACCAGGCTGGGTACCAGACATGACCAGGTGACCTGGGGCCGGGGTCCCCACGTGACCCGGGGTCCTGGTGCCGGGGTGGTCACCGGAACCTGGGAACCAGGCCGGGTGCGCGACATGACCCGGTGACCCGGGGCCGGGTTAACGACCTGTCCAGGGGACCCGGGCCGGGGACCCGACAGGACCCGGTGATCCTTCGCTGGTGTCCCGATGCAACCCGGGGACCCGGGCCGGGGACCCCACGTGACCCGGGGACCTGGGGCCGGGGATGTCACCCGACACTGGTACCCGGGGCAGCGACCCGATACGACCCGGGGACCTGGGTCCGGGGTCCCGACCTGACCCGGTGACCTGGGGCCAGGGTAACCACCTGACCCGGGGACCCGGGCCGGGGACCCGGTATGACTCCGTCTCCCGGGGCCGGGGTGGTCACCTGACACTGGTACCCGGGACAGCGACCCGACATGACCCGGTGACCCGGGCCGGAGTAACGACCTGTCCCGGGGACCCGGGCTGGGTCCCGACATGACCCGGTGACCTGGTTCCAGGGTGCAGAACTGACCCGGTGACCTGGGGCCGGTGTCCCCACGTGACCCGCTGACCTGGGTCCGGGGTCCCCACGTGACCCGGTGACCTGGGGCCGCGGTCCCCACGTGACCCGCTGACCTGGGTCCGGTGTCCCCACGTGACCCGGTCACCTGGGGCCGGTGTCCCCACGTGACCCGGGGTCCTGGTGCCGGGGTGGTCATCGGAACCTGGGAATCAGGCTGGGTACCAGACATGACCAGGTGACCTGGGTCCGGGGTCCCCACGTGACCCGCTGACCTGGGGCCGGGGTCCCCACGTGACCCGGGGTCCTGGTGCCGGGGTGGTCACCGGAACGTGGGAACCAGGCCGGGTGCGCGACATGACCCGGTGACCCGGGGCCGGGTTAACGACCTGTCCAGGGGACCCGGGCCGGGGACCCGACAGGACCCGGTGATCCTTCTCTGGTGTCCCGATGCAACCCGGGGACCCGGGCCGGGGACCCCACGTGACCCGGGGACCTGGGGCCGGGGATGTCACCCGACACTGGTACCCGGGGCAGCGACCCGATACGACCCGGGGACCTGGGTCCGGGGTCCCGACCTGACCCGGTGACCTGGGGCCAGGGTAACCACCTGACCCGGGGACCCGGGCCGGGGACCCGGTATGACTCCGTCTCCCGGGGCCGGGGTGGTCACCTGACACTGGTACCCGGGACAGCGACCCGACATGACCCGGTGACCCGGGGCCGGGGTAACGACCTGTCCAGGGGACCTGGGCCGGGGTCCCGACAGGACCCGGTGATCTGGGGCTTGGGTAAAAACCCGTCCCGGGGACCCGGGCTGGGTCCCGACATGACCCGGTGACCTGGTTCCGGGGTGCGAACCTGACCCGGGGACCTGGGGCTGTGGTGTCGACCGGACTCGGGGACCTGGTCCGGTGTCCCGTCATGACCCGGGGACCTGGGGTCGGGGTGGTCACCAGACCGTTGTACCCAGGCCGTTGAGCCGACATGACCCTGTGACCCGGGGCCTGGGTAAAAATCCAACCCGGGGACCCGGGCATGGGACGTGACATGACCCGCTGACCTGGGTCCGGGGTCCCCACGTGACCCGGTGACCTGGGTCCGGTGTCCCCACGTGACCCGGTCACCTGGGGCCGGTGTCCCCACGTGACCCGGGGTCCTGGTGCCGGGGTGGTCATCGGAACCTGGGAACCAGGCTGGGTACCAGACATGACCAGGTGACCTGGGTCCGGGATCCCCACGTGACCCGCTGACCTGGGGCCGGGGTCCCCACGTGACCCGGGGTCCTGGTGCCGGGGTGCTCATCGGAACCTGGGAACCAGGCTGGGTACAAGACATGACCCGGTGACCTGGGTCCGGCGTCCCGACCTGACCCGGTGACCTGGGGCCGGTGTCCCCACGTGACCCGCTGACCTGGGTCCGGGGTCCCCACGTGACCCGGTGACCTGGGGCCGGTGTCCCCACGTGACCCGGGGTCCTGGTGCCGGGGTCCCCACGTGACCCGCTGACCTGGGTCCGGGGTCCCCACGTGAACCGGTGACCTGAGGCCGGTGTCCCCACGTGACCCGCTGACCTGGGTCCGGGGTCCCCACGTGACCCGGGGTCCTGGTGCCGGGGTGGTCACCGGAACCTGGGAACCAGGCCGGGTGCGCGACATGACCCGGTGACCCGGGGCCGGGTTAACGACCTGTCCAGGGGACCCGGGCCCGGGACCCGACAGGACCCGGTGATCCTTCGCTGGTGTCCCGATGCAACCCGGGGACCCGGGCCGGGGACCCCACGTGACCCGGGGACCTGGGGCCGGGGATGTCACCCGACACTGGTACCCGGGGCAGCGACCCGATACGACCCGGGGACCTGGGTCCGGGGTCCCGACCTGACCTGGTGACCTGGGGCCAGGGTAACCACCTGACCCGGGGACCCGGGCCGGGGACCCGGTATGACTCCGTCTCCCGGGGCCGGGGTGGTCACCTGACACTGGTACCCGGGACAGCGACCCGACATGACCCGGTGACCCGGGGCCGGGGTAACGACCTGTCCCGGGGACCCGGGCTGGGTCCCGACATGACCCGGTGACCTGGTTCCGGGGTGCCGAACTGACCCGGTGACCTGGGGCCGGTGTCCCCACGTGACCCGCTGACCTGGGTCCGGGGTCCCCACGTGACCCGGTGACCTGGGGCCGGTGTCCCCACGTGACCCGCTGACCTGGGTCCGGTGTCCCCACGTGACCCGGTCACCTGGGGCCGGTGTCCCCACGTGACCCGGGGTCCTGGTGCAGGGGTGGTCATCGGAACCTGGGAACCAGGCTGGGTACCAGACATGACCAGGTGACCTGGGGCCGGGGTCCCCACGTGACCCGGGGTCCTGGTGCCGGGGTGGTCACCGGAACCTGGGAACCAGGCCGGGTGCGCGACATGACCCGGTGACCCGGGGCCGGGTTAACGACCTGTCCAGGGGACCCGGGCCGGGGACCCGACAGGACCCGGTGATCCTTCGCTGGTGTCCCGATGCGACCCGGGGACCCGGGCCGGGGACCCCACGTGACCCGGGGACCTGGGGCCGGGGATGTCACCCGACACTGGTACCCGGGGCAGCGACCCGATACGACCCGGGGACCTGGGTCCGGGGTCCCGACCTGACCCGGTGACCTGGGGCCAGGGTAACCACCTGACCCGGGGACCCGGGCCGGGGACCCGGTATGACTCCGTCTCCCGGGGCCGGGGTGGTCACCTGACACTGGTACCCGGGACAGCGACCCGACATGACCCGGTGACCCGGGGCCGGGGTAACGACCTGTCCCGGGGACCCGGGCTGGGTCCCGACATGACCCGGTGACCTGGTTCCGGGATGCCGAACTGACCCGGTGACCTGGGGCCGGTGTCCCCACGTGACCCGCTGACCTGGGTCCGGGGTCCCCACGTGACCCGGTCACCTGGGGCCGGTGTCCCCACGTGACCCGCTGACCTGGGTCCGGTGTCCCCACGTGACCCGGTCACCTGGGGCCGGTGTCCCCACGTGACCCGGGGTCCTGGTTCCGGGGTGGTCATCGGAACCTGGGAACCAGGCTGGGTACCAGACATGACCAGGTGACCTGGGGCCGGGGTCCCCACGTGACCCGGGGTCCTGGTGCCGGGGTGGTCACCGGAACCTGGGAACCAGGCCGGGTGCGCGACATGACCCGGTGACCCGGGGCCGGGTTAACGACCTGTCCAGGGGACCCGGCCCGGGGACCCGACAGGACCCGGTGATCCTTCGCTGGTGTCCCGATGCAACCCGGGGACCCGGGCCGGGGACCCCACGTGACCCGGGGACCTGGGGCCGGGGATGTCACCCGACACTGGTACCCGGGGCAGCGACCCGATACGACCCGGGGACCTGGGTCCGGGGTCCCGACCTGACCCGGTGACCTGGGGCCAGGGTAACCACCTGACCCGGGGACCCGGGCCGGGGACCCGGTATGACTCCGTCTCCCGGGGCCGGGGTGGTCACCTGACACTGGTACCCGGGACAGCGACCCGACATGACCCGGTGACCCGGGCCGGAGTAACGACCTGTCCCGGGGACCCGGGCTGGGTCCCGACATGACCCGGTGACCTGGTTCCAGGGTGCAGAACTGACCCGGTGACCTGGGGCCGGTGTCCCCACGTGACCCGCTGACCTGGGTCCGGGGTCCCCACGTGACCCGGTGACCTGGGGCCGGGGTCCCCACGTGACCCGCTGACCTGGGTCCGGTGTCCCCACGTGACCCGGTCACCTGGGGCCGGTGTCCCCACGTGACCCGGGGTCCTGGTGCCGGGGTGGTCATCGGAACCTGGGAATCAGGCTGGGTACCAGACATGACCAGGTGACCTGGGGCCGGGGTCCCCACGTGACCCGGGGTCCTGGTGCCGGGGTGGTCACCGGAACCTGGGAACCAGGCCGGGTGCGCGACATGACCCGGTGACCCGGGGCCGGGTTAACGACCTGTCCAGGGGACCCGGGCCGGGGACCCGACAGGACCCGGTGATCCTTCGCTGGTGTCCCGATGCAACCCGGGGACCCGGGCCGGGGACCCCACGTGACCCGGGGACCTGGGGCCGGGGATGTCACCCGACACTGGTACCCGGGGCAGCGACCCGATACGACCCGGGGACCTGGGTCCGGGGTCCCGACCTGACCTGGTGACCTGGGGCCAGGGTAACCACCTGACCCGGGGACCCGGGCCGGGGACCCCGTATGACTCCGTCTCCCGGGGCCGGGGTGGTCACCTGACACTGGTACCCGGGACAGCGACCCGACATGACCCGGTGACCCGGGGCCGGGGTAACCACCTGTCCAGGGGACCTGGGCCGGGGTCCCGACAGGACCCGGTGATCTGGGGCTTGGGTAAAAACCCGTCCCGGGGACCCGGGCTGGGTCCCGACATGACCCGGTGACCTGGTTCCGGGGTGCCGACCTGACCCGGGGACCTGGGGCTGTGGTGTCGACCGGACTCGGGGACCTGGTCCGGTGTCCCGTCATGACCCGGGGACCTGGGGTCGGGGTGGTCACCAGACCCTTGTACCCAGGCCGTTGACCCGACATGACCCTGTGACCCGGGGCCTGGGTAAAAATCCAACCCGGGGACCCGGGCATGGGACGTGACATGACCCGACCTGGGTCCGGGGTCCCGACCTGACCCGGTGACCTGGGGCCGGTGTCCCCACGTGACCCGGTCACCTGGGGCCGGTGTCCCCACGTGACCCGGGGTCCTGGTGCCGGGGTCCCCACGTGACCCGCTGACCTGGGTCCGGGGTCCCCACGTGACCCGGTCACCTGGGGCCGGTGTCCCCACGTGACCCGCTGACCTGGGTCCGGGGTCCCCACGTGACCCGGTCACCTGGGGCCGGTGTCCCCACGTGACCCGCTGACCTGGGTACGGGGTCCCCACGTGACCCGGTGACCTGGGGCCGGTGTCCCCACGTGACTCGCTGACCTGGGTCCGGGGTCCCCACGTGACCCGGGGACCTGGGGCCGGTGTCCCCACGTGACCCACTGACCTGGGTCCGGGGTCCCCACGTGACCCGCTGACCTGGGGCCGGGGTCCCCACGTGACCCGGGGTCCTGGTGCCGGGGTGGTCACCGGAACCTGGGAACCAGGCCGGGTGCGCGACATGACCCGGTGACCCGGGGCCGGGTTAACGACCTGTCCAGGGGACCCGGGCCGGGGACCCGACAGGACCCGGTGATCCTTCGCTGGTGTCCCGATGCAACCCGGGGACCCGGGCCGGGGACCCCACGTGACCCGGGGACCTGGGGCCGGGGATGTCACCCGACACTGGTACCCGGGGCAGCGACCCGATACGACCCGGGGACCTGGGTCCGGGGTCCCGACCTGACCCGGTGACCTGGGGCCGGTGTCCCCACGTAACCCGCTGACCTGGGTACGGGGTCCCCACGTGACCCGGTGACCTGGGGCCGGTGTCCCCACGTGACTCGCTGACCTGGGTCTGGGGTCCCCACGTGACCGGCTGACCTGGGGCCGGTGTCCCCACGTGACCCGGTGACCTGGGGCCGGTGTCCCCACGTGACCCGGGGTCCTGGTGCCGGGGTGGTCATCGGAACCTGGGATTCAGGCTGGGTACCAGACATGACCAGGTGACCTGGGTCCGGGGTCCCCACGTGACCCGCTGACCTGGGGCCGGGGTCCCCACGTGACCCGGGGTCCTGGTGCCGGGGTGGTCACCGGAACCTGGGAACCAGGCCGGGTGCGCGACATGACCCGGTGACCCGGGGCCGGGTTAACGACCTGTCCAGGGGACCCGGGCCGGGGACCCGACAGGACCCGGTGATCCTTCGCTGGTGTCCCGATGCAACCCGGGGACCCGGGCCGGGGACCCCACGTGACCCGGGGACCTGGGGCCGGGGATGTCACCCGACACTGGTACCCGGGGCAGCGACCCGATACGACCCGGGGACCTGGGTCCGGGGTCCCGACCTGACCCGGTGACCTGGGGCCAGGGTAACCACCTGACCCGGGGATCCGGGCCGGGGAACCGGTATGACTCCGTCTCCCGGGGCCGGGGTGGTCACCTGACACTGGTACCCGGGACAGCGACCCGACATGACCCGGTGACCCGGGGCCGGGGTAACGACCTGTCCAGGGGACCTGGGCCGGGATCCCGACAGGACCCGGTGATCTGGGGCTTGGGTAAAAACCCGTCCCGGGGACCCGGGCTGGGTCCCGACATGACCCGGTGACCTGGTTCCGGGGTGCCGACCTGACCCGGGGACCTGGGGCTGTGGTGTCGACCGGACTCGGGGACCTGGTCCGGTGTCCAGTCATGACCCGGGGACCTGGGGTCGGGGTGGTCACCAGACCGTTGTACCCAGGCCTTTGACCCGACATGACCTTGTGACCCGGGGCCTGGGTAAAATTCCAACCCGGGGACCCGGGCATGGGACGTGACATGACCCGCTGACCTGGGTCCGGGGTCCCGACCTGACCCGGTGACCTGGGGCTGTGGTGTCGACCGGACTCGGGGACCTTGTCCGGTGTCCCGTCATGACCCGGGGACCTGGGTTCGGGGTGGTCACCAGACCGTTGTACCCAAGCCGTTGACCCGACATGACCCTGTGACCCGGGGCCTGGGTAAAAATCCAAGCCGGGGACCCGGGCATGGGACGTGACATGACCCGACCTGGGTCCGGGGTCCCGACCTGACCCGGTGACCTGGGGCCGGGGTCCCCACGTGACCCGCTAACCTGGGTCCGGGGTCCCCACGTGACCCGCTGACCTGGGGTCGGGGTCCCCACGTGACCCGGGGTCCTGGGTCCGGGGTCCCCACGTGACCCGGTCACCTGGGGCCGGTGTCCCCACGTGACCCGCTGACCTGGGTCCGGGGTCCCCACGTGACCCGGTGACCTGGGGCCGGTGTCCCCACGTAACCCGCTGACCTGGGTACGGGGTCCCCACGTGACCCGGTGACCTGGGGCCGGTGTCCCCACGTGACTCGCTGACCTGGGTCTGGGGTCCCCACGTGACCCGGTGACCTGGGACCGGTGTACCCACGTGACCCGGTCACCTGGGGCCGGTGTCCCCATGTGACCCGGGGTCCTGGTGCCGGGGTGGTCATCGGAACCTGGGAATCAGGCTGGGTACCAGACATGACCAGGTGACCTGGGTCCGGGGTCCCCACGTGACCCGCTGACCTGGGGCCGGGGTCCCCACGTGACCCGGGGTCCTGGTGCCAGGGTGGTCACCGGAACCTGGGAACCAGGCCGGGTGCGCGACATGACCCGGTGACCCGGGGCCGGGTTAACGACCTGTCCAGGGGACCCGGGCCGGGGACCCGACAGGACCCGGTGATCCTTCGCTGGTGTCCCGATGCAACCCGGGGACCCGGGCCGGGGACCCCACGTGACCCGGGGACCTGGGGCCGGGGATGTCACCCGACACTGGTACCCGGGGCAGCGACCCGATACGACCCGGGGACCTGGGTCCGGGGTCCCGACCTGACCCGGTGACCTGGGGCCAGGGTAACCACCTGACCCGGGGACCCGGGCCGGGGACCCGGTATGACTCCGTCTCCCGGGGCCGGGGTGGTCACCTGACACTGGTACCCGGGACAGCGACCCGACATGACCCCGTGACCTGGGGCCGGGGTAACGACCTGTCCAGGGGACCTGGGCCGGGGTCCCGACAGGACCCGGTGATCTGGGGCTTGGGTAAAAACCCGTCCCGGGGACCCGGGCTGGGTCCCGACATGACCCGGTGACCTGGTTCCGGGGTGCCGACCTGACCCGGGGACCTGGGGCTGTGGTGTCGACCGGACTCGGGGACCTGGTCCGGTGTCCCGTCATGACCCGGGGACCTGGGGTCGGGGTGGTCACCAGACCGTTGTACCCAGTCCGTTGAGCCGACATGACCCTGTGACCCGGGGCCTGGGTAAAAATCCAACCCGGGGACCCGGGCATGGGACGTGACATGACCCGACCTGGGTCCGGGGTCCCGACCTGACCCGGTGACCTGGAGCCGGTGTCCCCACGTGACCCGCTGACCTGGGTCCAGGGTCCCCACGTGACCCGGTGACCTGGGGCCGGTGTCCCCACGTGACCCGGTCACCTGGGGCCGGTGTCCCCACTTGACCCGGGGTCCTGGTGCCGGGGTCCCCACGTGACCCGGGGGCCTGGGTCCGGTGTCCCCACGTGACCCGCTGACCTGGGTCCGGGGTCCCCACGTGACCCGGTCACCTGGGGCCGGTGTCCCCACGTGACCCGCTGACCTGGATCCGGGGTCCCCACGTGACCCGGTGACCTGGGGCCGGTGTCCCCACGTGACTCGCTGACCTGGGTCCGGTGTCCCCACGTGACCCGGGGACCTGGGGCCCGTGTCCCCACGTGACCCACTGACCTGGGTCCGGGGTCCGCACGTGACCCGGTCACCTGGGTTCGGGGTCCCCACGTGACCCGGTGACCTGGGGCCGGTGTCCCCATGTAACCCGCTGACCTGGGTCCGGGGTCCCCACGTGACCCGGTGACCTGGGGCCGGTGTCCCCACGTGACCCGGTGACCTGGGGCCGGTGTCCCCACGTGACCCGCTGACCTGGGTCCGGGGTCCCCACGTGACCTGGTGACCTGGGGCCGGTGTCCCCACGTGACCCGGTCACCTGGGGCCGGTGTTCCCACGTGACCCGGGGTCCTGGTGCCGGGGTGGTCATCGGAACCTGGGATTCAGGCTGGGTACCAGACATGACCAGGTGACCTGGGTCCGGGGTCCCCACGTGACCCGCTGACCTGGGGCCGGGGTCCCCACGTGACCCGGGGTCCTGGTGCCGGGGTGGTCACAGGAACCTGGGAACCAGGCCGGGTGCGCGACATGACCCGGTGACCCGGGGCCGGGTTAACGACCTGTCCAGGGGACCCGGGCCGGGGACCCGACAGGACCCGGTGATCCTTCGCTGGTGTCCCGATGCAACTCGGGGACCCGGGCCGGGGACCCCACGTGACCCGGGGACCTGGGGCCAGGGTAACCACCTGACCCGGGGACCCGGGCCGGGGAACCGGTATGACTCCGTCTCCCGGGGCCGGGGTGTTCACCTGACACTGGTACCCGGGACAGCGACCCGACGTGACCCGGGGCCGGGGTAACGACCTGTCCAGGGGACCTGGGCCGGGGTCCCGACATGACCCGGTGACCTGGTTCCGGGGTGCCGACCTGACCCGGGGACCTGGGGCTGTGGTGTCGACCGGACTCGGGGACCTGGTCCGGTGTCCCGTCATGACCCGGGGACCTGGGGTCGGGGTGGTCACCAGACCGTTGTACCCAGGCCGTTGACCCGACATGACCCTGTGACCCGGGGCCTGGGTAAAAATCCAACCCGGGGACCCGGGCATGGGACGTGACATGACCCGAACTGGGTCCGGGGTCCCGACCTGACCCGGTGACCTGGGGCCGGTGTCCCCACGTGACCCGCTGACCTGGGTCCGTGGTCCCCACGTGACCCGGTGACCTGGGGCCGGTGTCCCCACGTGACCCGCTGACCTGGGGCCGGTGTCCCCACGTGACCCGGGGTCCTGGTGCCGGGGTGGTCATCGGAACCTCTGAACCAGACTGGGTACCAGACATGACCAGGTGACCTGGGGCTGGTGTCCCCACGTGACCCGCTGACCTGGGTCCGGGGTCCCCACGTGACCCGCTGACCTGGGGCCGGTGTCCCCACGTGACCCGGTGACCTGGGGTCGGGGTCCCCACGTGACCCGGGGTCCTGGGTCCGGGGTCCCCACGTGACCCGGTCACCTGGGGCCGGTGTCCCCACGTGACCCGGTGACCTGGGGCCGGTGTCCCCACGTGACTCGCTGACCTGGGTCCGGGGTCCCCACGTGACCCGCTGACCTGGGGCCGGGGTCCCCACGTGACCCGCTGACCTGGGGCCGGTGTCCCCACGTGACCCGGGGTCCTGGTGCCGGGGTGGTCATCGGAACCTGGGATTCAGGCTGGGTACCAGACATGACCAGGTGACCTGGGTCCGGGGTCCCCACGTGACCCGCTGACCTGGGGCCGGGGTCCCCACGTGACCCGGGGTCCTGGTGCCGGGGTGGTCACCGGATCCTGGGAACCAGGCCGGGTGCGCGACATGACCCGGTGACCCGGGGCCGGGTTAACGACCTGTCCAGGGAACCCGGGCCGGGGACCCGACAGGACCCGGTGATCCTTCGCTGGTGTCCCGATGCAACCCGGGGACCCAGGCCGGGGACCCCACGTGACCCGGGGACCTGGGGCCGGGGATGTCACCCGACACTGGTACCCGGGGCAGCGACCCGATACGACCCGGGGACCTGGGTCCGGGGTCCCGACCTGACCCGGTGACCTGGGGCCAGGGTAACCACCTGACCCGGGGACCCGGGCCGGGGAACCGGTATGACTCCGTCTCCCGGGGCCGGGGTGGTCACCTGACACTGGTACCCGGGACAGCGACCCGACATGACCCGGTGACCCGGGGCCGGGGTAACGACCTGTCCAGGGGACCTGGGCCGGGGTCCCGACAGGACCCGGTGATCTGGGGCTTGGGTAAAAACCCGTCCCGGGGACCCGGGCTGGGTCCCGACATGACCCGGTGACCTGGTTCCGGGGTGCCGACCTGACCCGGGGACCTGGGGCTGTGGTGTCGACCGGACTCGGGGACCTGGTCCGGTGTCCAGTCATGACCCGGGGACCTGGGGTCGGGGTGGTCACCAGACCCTTGTACCCAGGCCTTTGACCCGACATGACCTTGTGACCCGGGGCCTGGGTAAAATTCCAACCCGGGGACCCGGGCATGGGACGTGACATGACCCGCTGACCTGGGTCCGGGGTCCCGACCTGACCCGGTGACCTGGGGCTGTGGTGTCGACCGGACTCGGGGACCTTGTCCGGTGTCCCGTCATGACCCGGGGACCTGGGTTCGGGGTGGTCACCAGACCGTTGTACCCAGGCCGTTGACCCGACATGACCCTGTGACCCGGGGCCTGGGTAAAAATCCAAGCCGGGGACCCGGGCATGGGACGTGACATGACCCGACCTGGGTCCGGTGTCTCCACGTGACCCGCTGACCTGGGTCCAGGGTCCCCACGTGACCCGGTGACCTGGGGCCGGTGTCCCCACGTGACCCGGTCACCTGGGGCCGTTGTCCCCACGTGACCCGGGGTCCTGGTGCCGGGGTCCCCACGTGACCCGCTGACCTGGGTCCGGGGTCCCCACGTGACCCGGGGGCCTGGGTCCGGGGTCCCCACGTGACCCGGTCACCTGGGGCCGGTGTCCCCACGTGACCCGCTGACCTGGGTCCGGGGTCCCCACGTGACCCGGTGACCTGGGGCTGTGGTGTCGACCGGACTCGGGGACCTGGTCCGGTGTCCCGTCATGACCCGGGGACCTGGGGTCGGGGTGGTCACCAGACCCTTGTACCCAGGCCGTTGACCCGACATGACCCTGTGACCCAGGGCCTGGGTAAAAATCCAACCCGGGGACCCGGGCATGGGACGTGACATGACCCGACCTGGGTCCGGGGTCCCGACCTGACCCGGTGACCTGGGGCCGGTGTCCCCACGTGACCCGCTGACCTGGGTCCGGGGTCCCCACGTGACCCGGTGACCTGGGGCCGGTGTCCCCACGTGACCCGGTCACCTGGGGCCGGGGTCCCGACCTGACCCGGTGACCTGGGGCCGGTGTCCCCACGTGACCCGCTGACCTGGGTCCGGGGTCCCCACCTGACCCGGTCACCTGGGGCCGGTGTCCCCACGTGACCCGCTGACCTGGGTCCGGGGTCCCCACGTGACCCGGTGAGCTGGGGCCCGTGTCCCCACGTGACCCACTGACCTGGGTCCGGGGTCCCCACGTGACCCGGTGACCTGGGGCCGGTGTCCCCACGTGACCCGGTCACCTGGGGCCGGTGTTCCCACGTGACCCCGGGGTCCTGGTGCCGGGGTGGTCATCGGAACCTGGGATTCAGGCTGGGTACCAGACATGACCAGGTGACCTGGGTCCGGGGTCCCCACGTGACCCGCTGACCTGGGGCCGGGGTCCCCACGTGACCCGGGGTCCTGGTGCCGGGGTGGTCACAGGAACCTGGGAACCAGGCCGGGTGCGCGACATGACCCGGTGACCCGGGGCCGGGTTAATGACCTGTCCAGGGAACCCGGGCCGGGGACCCGACAGGACCCGGTGATCCTTCGCTGGTGTCCCGATGCAACCCGGGGACGCGGGCCGGGGTCCCGACCTGACCCGGTGACCTGGGGCCAGGGTAACCACCTGACCCGGGGACCCGGGCCGGGGAACCGGTATGACTCCGTCTCCCGGGGCCGGGGTGGTCACCTGACACTGGTACCCGGGACAGCGACCCGACGTGACCCGGGGCCGGGGTAACGACCTGTCCAGGGGACCTGGGCTGGGGTCCCGACATGACCCGGTGACCTGGTTCCGGGGTGCCGACCTGACCCAGGGACCTGGGGCTGTGGTGTCGACCGGACTCGGGGACCTGGTCCGGTGTCCCGTCATGACCCGGGGACCTGGGGTCGGGGTGGTCACCAGACCGTTGTACCCAGGCCGTTGACCTGACATGACCCTGTGACCCGGGGCCTGGGTAAAAATCCAACCCGGGGACCCGGGCATGGGACGTGACATGACCCGAACTGGGTCCGGGGTCCCGACCTGACCCGGTGACCTGGGGCCGGTGTCCCCACGTGACCCGCTGACCTGGGTCCGTGGTCCCCACGTGACCCGGTGACCTGGGGCCGGTGTCCCCACGTGACCCGCTGACCTGGGTCCGGTGTCCCCACGTGACCCGGGGTCCTGGTGCCGGGGTGGTCATCGGAACCTCTGAACCAGGCTGGGTACCAGACATGACCAGGTGACCTGGGGCTGGTGTCCCCACGTGACCCGCTGACCTGGGTCCGGGGTCCCCACGTGACCCGCTGACCTGGGGCCGGTGTCCCCACGTGACCCGCTGACCTGGGGCCGGGGTCCCCACGTGACCCGGCGTCCTGGGTCCGGGGTCCCCACGTGACCCGGTCACCTGGGGCCGGTGTCCCCACGTGACCCGGTGACCTGGGGCCGGTGTCCCCACGTGACTCGCTGACCTGGGTCCGGGGTCCCCACGTGACCCGCTGACCTGGGGCCGGGGTCCCCACGTGACCCGCTGACCTGGGGCCGGTGTCCCCACGTGACCCGGGGTCCTGGTGCCGGGGTGGTCATCGGAACCTGGGAATCAGGCTGGGTACCAGACATGACCAGGTGACCTGGGTCCGGGGTCCCCACGTGACCCGCTGACCTGGGGCCGGGGTCCCCACGTGACCCGGGGTCCTGGTGCCGGGGTGGTCACCGGAACCTGGGAACCAGGCCGGGTGCGCGACATGACCCGGTGACCCGGGGCCGGGTTAACGACCTGTCCAGGGGACCCGGGCCGGGGACCCGACAGGACCCGGTGATCCTTCGCTGGTGTCCCGATGCAACCCGGGGACCCGGGCCGGGGACCCCACGTGACCCGGGGACCTGGGGCCGGGGATGTCACCCGACACTGGTACCCGGGGCAGCGACCCGATACGACCCGGGGACCTGGGTCCGGGGTCCCGACCTGACCCGGTGACCTGGGGCCAGGGTAACCACCTGACCCGGGGACCCGGGCCGGGGAACCGGTATGACTCCGTCTCCCGGGGCCGGGGTGGTCACCTGACACTGGTACCCGGGACAGCGACCCGACGTGACCCGGGGCCGGGGTAACGACCTGTCCAGGGGACCTGGGCCGGGGTCCCAACAGGACCCGGTGATCTGGGGCTTGGGTAAAAACCCGTCCCGGGGACCCGGGCTGGGTCCCGACATGACCCGGTGACCTGGTTCCGGGGTGCCGACCTGACCCGGGGACCTGGGGCTGTGGTGTCGACCGGACTCGGGGACCTGGTCCGGTGTCCCGTCATGACCCGGGGACCTGGGGTCGGGGTGGTCACCAGACCCTTGTACCCAGGCCGTTGACCCGACATGACCCTGTGACCCGGGGCCTGGGTAAAAATCCAACCCGGGGACCCGGGCATGGGACGTGACATGACCCGAACTGGGTCCGGGGTCCCGACCTGACCCGGTGACCTGGAGCCGGTGTCCCCACGTGACCCGCTGACCTGGGTCCGGTGTCCCCACGTGACCCGTGGTCCTGGTGCCGGGGTGGTCATCGGAACCTGGGAACCAGGCTGGGTACCAGACATGACCAGGTGACCTGGGTCCGGGGTCCCCACGTGACCCGGTGACCTGGGGCCGGTGTCCCCACGTGACCCGGTGACCTGGGGCCGGTGTCCCCACGTGACCCGGGGTCCTGGTGCCGGGGTGGTCATCGGAACCTGGGAATCAGGCTGGGTACCAGACATGACCAGGTGACCTGGGTCCGGGGTCCCCACGTGACCCGCTGACCTGGGTCCGGGGTCCCCACGTGACCCGGGGTCCTGGTGCCGGGGTCACCACGTGACCCGCTGACCTGGGGCCGGGGTCCCCACTTGACCCGGGGACCTGGGGCTGGTGTCCCCACGTGACCCGCTGACCTGGGTCCGGGGTCCCCACGTGACCCGCTGACCTGGGGCCGGTGTCCCCACGTGACCCGCTGACCTGGGTCCGGGGTCCCCACGTGACCCGGTGACCTGGGGCCGGTGTCCCCACGTGACCCGGTGACCTGGGGCCGGTGTACCCACGTGACCCGGTCACCTGGGGTCGGTGTCCCCACGTGACCCGGGGTCCTTGTGCCGGGGTGGTCATCGGAACCTGGGAATCAGGCTGGGTACCAGACATGACCAGGTGACCTGGGTCCGGGGTCCCCACGTGACCCGCTGACCTGGGGCCGGGGTCCCCACGTGACCCGGGGTCCTGGTGCCGGGGTGGTCACCGGAACCTGGGAACCAGGCCGGGTGCGCGACATGACCCGGTGACCCGGGGCCGGGTTAACGACCTGTCCAGGGGACCCGGGCCGGGGACCCGACAGGACCCGGTGATCCTTCGCTGGTGTCCCGATGCAACCCGGGGACCCAGGCCGGGGTCCCGACCTGACCCGGTGACCTGGGGCCAGGGTAACCACCTGACCCGGGGACCCGGGCCGGGGAACCGGTATGACTCCGTCTCCCGGGGCCGGGGTGGTCACCTGACACTGGTACCTGGGACAGCGACCCAACGTGACCCGGGGCCGGGGTAACGACCTGTCCAGGGGACCTGGGCCAGGGTCCCGACAGGACCCGGTGATCTGGGGCTTGGGTAAAAACCCGTCCCGGGGACCCGGGCTGGGTCCCGACATGACCCGGTGACCTGGTTCCGGGGTGCCGACCTGACCCGGGGACCTGGGGCTGTGGTGTCGACCGGACTCGGGGACCTGGTCCGGTGTCCCGTCATGACCCGGGGACCTGGGGTCGGGGTGGTCACCAGACCCTTGTACCCAGGCCGTTGACCCGACATGACCCTGTGACCCGGGGCCTGGGTAAAAATCCAACCCGGGGACCCGGGCATGGGACGTGACATGACCCGACCTGGGTCCGGGGTCCCGACCTGACCCGGTGACCTGGAGCCGGTGTCCCCACGTGACCCGCTGACCTGGGTCCGGGGTCCCCACGTGACCCGGTGACCTGGGGCCGGTGTCCCCACGTGACCCGCTGACCTGGGGTCGGGGTCCCCACGTGACCCGGGGTCCTGGGTCCGGGGTCCCCACGTGACCCGGTCACCTGGGTCCGGGGTCCCCACGTGACCCGCTGACCTGGGTCCGGGGTCCCCACGTGACCCGGTCACCTGGGGCCGGTGTCCCCACGTAACCCGCTGACCTGGGTCCGGGGTCCCCACGTGACCCGGTGACCTGGGGCCGGTGTCCCCACGTGACTCGCTGACCTGGGTCCGGGGTCCCCACGTGACCCGGTGACCTGGGACCGGTGTCCCCACGTGACCCGGGGTCCTGGTGCCGGGGTGGTCATCGGAACCTGGGAATCAGGCTGGGTACCAGACATGACCAGGTGACCTGGGTCCGGGGTCCCCACGTGACCCGCTGACCTGGGGCCGGGGTCCCCACGTGACCCGGGGTCCTGGTGCCGGGGTGGTCACCGGAACCTGGGAACCAGGCCGGGTGCGCGACATGACCCGGTGACCCGGGGCCGGGTTAACGACCTGTCCAGGGGACCCGGGCCGGGGACCCGACAGGACCCGGTGATCCTTCGCTGGTGTCCCGATGCAACCCGGGGACCCGGGCCGGGGACCCCACGTGACCCGGGGACCTGGGGCCGGGGATGTCACCCGACACTGGTACCCGGGGCAGCGACCCGATACGACCCGGGGACCTGGGTCCGGGGTCCCGACCTGACCCGGTGACCTGGGGCCAGGGTAACCACCTGACCCGGGGACCCGGGCCGGGGAACCGGTATGACTCCGTCTCCCGGGGCCGGGGTGGTCACCTGACACTGGTACCCGGGACAGCGACCCGACGTGACCCGGGGCCGGGGTAACGACCTGTCCAGGGGACCTGGGCCGGGGTCCCGACAGGACCCGGTGATTTGGGGCTTGGGTAAAAACCAGTACCGGGGACCCGGGCTGGGTCCCGACATGACCCGGTGACCTGGTTCCGGGGTGCCGACCTGACCCGGTGACCTGGGGCTGTGGTGTCGACCGGACTCGGGGACCTGGTCCGGTGTCCCGTCATGACCCGGGGACCTGGGGTCGGGGTGGTCACCAGACCGTTGTACCCAGGCCGTTGACCCGACATGACCCTGTGACCCGGGGCCTGGGTAAAAATCCAACCCGGGGACCCGGGCATGGGACGTGACATGACCCGCTGACCTGGGTCCGGGGTCCCGACCTGACCCGGTGACCTGGGGCTGTGGTGTCGACCGGACTCGGGGACCTGGTCCGGTGTCCCGTCATGACCCGGGGACCTGGGGTCGGGGTGGTCACCAGACCGTTGTACCCAGGCCGTTGACCCGACATGACCCTGTGACCCGGGGCCTGGGTAAAAATCCAAGCCGGGGACCCGGGCATGGGACGTGACATGACCCGATCTGGGTCCGGGGTCACGACCTGACCCGGTGACCTGGGGCCGGGGTCCCCACGTGACCCGCTGACCTGGGGCCGGTGTCCCCACGTGACCCGCTGACCTGGGGTCGGGGTCCCCACGTGACCCGGGGTCCTGGGTCCGCGGTCCCCACGTGACCCGGTCACCTGGGTCCGGGGTCCCCACGTGACCCGCTGACCTGGGTCCGGGGTCCCCACGTGACCCGGTCACCTGGGGCCGGTGTCCCCACGTAACCCGCTGACCTGGGTTTGGGGTCCCCACGTGACCCGGTGACCTGGGGCCGGTGTCCCCACGTGACTCGCTGACCTGGGTCCGGGGTCCCCACGTGACCCGGTGACCTGGGACCGGTGTCCCCACGTGACCCGGGGTCCTGGTGCCGGGGTGGTCATCGGAACCTGGGAATCAGGCTGGGTACCAGACATGACCAGGTGACCTGGGTCCGGGGTCCCCACGTGACCCGCTGACCTGGGGCCGGGGTCCCCACGTGACCCGGGGTCCTGGTGCCGGGGTGGTCACCGGAACCTGGGAACCAGGCCGGGTGCGCGACATGACCCGGTGACCAGGGGCCGGGTTAACGACCTGTCCAGGGGACCCGGGCCGGGGACCCGACAGGACCCGGTGATCCTTCGCTGGTGTCCCGATGCAACCCGGGGACCCGGGCCGGGGTCCCGACCTGACCCCGTGACCTGGGGCCAGGGTAACCACCTGACCCGGGGACCCGGGCCGGGGAACCGGTATGACTCCGTCTCCCGGGGCCGGGGTGGTCACCTGACACTGGTACCCGGGACAGCGACCCGACGTGACCCGGGGCCGGGGTAACGACCTGTCCAGGGGACCTGGGCCGGGGTCCCGACAGGACCCGGTGATCTGGGGCTTGGGTAAAAACCCGTCCCGGGGACCCGGGCTGGGTCCCGACATGACCCGGTGACCTGGTTCCGGGGTGCCGACCTGACCCGGGGACCTGGGGCTGTGGTGTCGACCGGACTCGGGGACCTGGTCCGGTGTCCCGTCATGACCCGGGGACCTGGGGTCGGGGTGGTCACCAGACCGTTGTACCCAGGCCGTTGACCCGACATGACCCTGTGACCCGGGGCCTGGGTAAAAATCCAAGCCGGGGACCCGGGCATGGGACGTGACATGACCCGACCTGGGTCCGGGGTCCCGACCTGACCCGGTGACCTGGAGCCGGTGTCCCCACGTGACCCGCTGACCTGGGTCCGGGGTCCCCACGTGACCCGGTGACCTGGGGCCGGTGTCCCCACGTGACCCGCTGACCTGGGGCCGGTGTCCCCACGTGACTCGCTGACCTGGGTCCGGGGTCCCCACGTGACCCGGTCACCTGGGGCCGGTGTCCCCACGTGACCCGGTGACCTGGGTCCGGGGTTCCCACGTGACCCGGTCACCTGGGGCCGGTGTCCCCACGTGACCCGCTGACCTGGGTCCGGGGTCCCCACGTGACCCGGTGACCTGGGGCCGGTGTCCCCACGTGACCCGCTGACCTGGGGCCGGAGTCCCCACGTGACTCGCTGACCTGGGTCCGGGGTCCCCACGTGACCCGGTCACCTGGGGCCGGTGTCCCCACGTGACCCGCTGACATGGGTCCGGGGTCCCCACGTGACCCGGTGACCTGGGTCCGGTGTCCCCACGTGACCCGGGGTCCTGCTGCCGGGGTCCCCACGTGACCCGCTGACCTGGGTCCGGGGTACCCACGTGACCCGTTGACCTGGGGCCGGTGTCCCCACGTGACCCGCTGACCTGGGGCCGGGCTCCCCACGTGACCCGGTGACCTGGGGCCGGTGTCCCCACGTGACTCGCTGACCTGGGTCCGGTGTCCCCACGTGACCCGGGGTCCTGGTGCCGGTGTCCCTACGTGACCCGCTGACCTGTGGCCGGGGTCCCCACGTGACCCGGTGACCTGGGGCCGGTGTCCCCACGTGACCCGCTGACCTGGGTCCGGGGTCCCCACGTGACCCGGTGACCTGGGGCCGGTGTCCCCACGTGACCCGGTCACCTGGGGCCGGTGTCCCCACGTGACCCGGGGTCCTGGTGCCGGGGTGGTCATCGGAACCTGGGAATCACGCTGGGTACCAGACATGACCAGGTGACCTGGGTCCGGGGTCCCCACGTGACCCGCTGACCTGGGGCCGGGGTCCCCACGTGACCCGGGGTCCTGGTGCCGGGGTTGTCACCGGAACCTGGGAACCAGGCCGGGTGCGCGACATGACCCGGTGACCCGGGGCCGGGTTAACGACCTGTC
This sequence comes from Somateria mollissima, assembly GCA_951411735.1. Classification (NCBI taxonomy): domain Eukaryota; kingdom Metazoa; phylum Chordata; class Aves; order Anseriformes; family Anatidae; genus Somateria; species Somateria mollissima. Next base: position 228,046 of record CATOCB010000428.1, read on the forward strand.
CAGGGGACCCGGGCCGGGGACCCGACAGGACCCGGTGATCCTTCGCTGGTGTCCCGATGCAACCCGGGGACCCGGGCCGGGGACCCCACGTGACCCGGGGACCTGGGGCCGGGGATGTCACCCGACACTGGTACCCGGGGCAGCGACCCGATACGACCCGGGGACCTGGGTCCGGGGTCCCGACCTGACCCGGTGACCTGGGGCCAGGGTAACCACCTGACCCGGGGACCCGGGCCGGGGAACCGGTATGACTCCGTCTCCCGGGGCCGGGGTGGTCACCTGACACTGGTACCCGGGACAGCGACCCGACGTGACCCGGGGCCGGGGTAACGACCTGTCCAGGGGACCTGGGCCGGGGTCCCGACAGGACCCGGTGATCTGGGGCTTGGGTAAAAACCCGTCCCGGGGACCCGGGCTGGGTCCCGACATGACCCGGTGACCTGGTTCCGGGGTGCCGACCTGACCCGGTGACCTGGGGCTGTGGTGTCGACCGGACTCGGGGACCTGGTCCGGTGTCCCGTCATGACCCGGGGACCTGGGGTCGGGGTGGTCACCAGAGCCTTGTACCCAGGCCGTTGACCCGACATGACCCTGTGACCCGGGGCCTGGGTAAAAATCCAACCCGGGGACCCGGGCATGGGACGTGACATGACCCGACCTGGGTCCGGGGTCCCGACCTGACCCGGTGACCTGGAGCCGCTGTCCCCACGTGACCCGCTGACCTGGGTCCGGGGTCCCCACGTGACCCGGTGACCTGGGGCCGGTGTCCCCACGTGACCCGCTGACCTGGGGCCGGTGTCCCCACGTGACCCGGGGTCCTGGTGCCGGGGTGGTCATCGAAACCTGGGAACCAGGCTGGGTACCAGACATGACCAGGTGACCTGGGTCCGGGGTTCCCACGTGACCCGCTGACCTGGGTCCGGGGTCCCCACGTGACCCGGGGTCCTGGTGCCGGTGTCCCTACGTGACCCGCTGACCTGGAGCCGGGGTCCCCACGTGACCCGGTGACCTGGGGCCGGTGTCCCCACGTGACCCGGTGACCTGGGTCCGGGGTCCCCACGTGACCCGGTGACCTGGGGCCGGTGTCCCCACGTGACTCGCTGACCTGGGTCCGGGGTCCCCACGTGACCCGGTGACCTGGGGCCGGTGTCCCCACGTGACCCGGGGTCCTGGTGCCGGGGTGGTCATCGGAACCTGGGAATCAGGCTGGGTACCAGACATGACCAGGTGACCTTGATCCGGGGTCCCCACGTGACCCGCTGACCTGGGGCCGGGGTCCCCACGTGACCCGGGGTCCTGGTGCCGGGGTTGTCACCGGAACCTGGGAACCAGGCCGGGTGCGCGACATGACCCGGTGACCCGGGGCCGGGTTAACGACCTGTCCAGGGGACCCGGGCCGGGGACCCGACAGGACCCGGTGATCCTTCGCTGGTGTCCCGATGCAACCCGGGGACCCGGGCCGGGGACCCCACGTGACCCGGGGACCTGGGGCCGGGGATGTCACCCGACACTGGTACCCGGGGCAGCGACCCGATACGACCCGGGGACCTGGGTCCGGGGTCCCGACCTGACCCGGTGACCTGGGGCCAGGGTAACCACCTGACCCGGGGACCCGGGCCGGGGAACCGGTATGACTCCGTCTCCCGGGGCCGGGGTGGTCACCTGACACTGGTACCCGGGACAGCGACTCGACATGACCCGGTGACCTGGGGCTGTGGTGTCGACCGGACTCGGGGACCTGGTCCGGTGTCCCGTCATGACCCGGGGACCTGGGGTCGGGGTGGTCACCAGACCCTTGTACCCAGGCCGTTGACCCGACATGACCCTGTGACCCGGGGCCTGGGTAAAAATCCAACCCGGGGACCCGGGCATGGGACGTGACATGACCCGACCTGGGTCCGGGGTCCCGACCTGACCCGGTGACCTGGAGCCGGTGTCCCCACGTGACCCGCTGACCTGGGTCCGGGGTCCCCACGTGACCCGGTAACCTGGGGCCGGTGTCCCCACGTGACCCGGTGACCTGGGGCCGGTGTCCCCACGTGACCCGGGGTCCTGGTGCCGGGGTGGTCATCGAAACCTGGGAACCAGGCTGGGTACCAGACATGACCAGGTGACCTGGGGCCGGGGTCCCCACGTGACCCGCTGACCTGGGGCCGGGGTCCCCACGTGACCCGGGGTCCTGGTGCCGGGGTCCCTACGTGACACGCTGACCTGGGGCCGGGGTCCCCACGTGACCCGGGGACCTGGGGCTGGTGTCCCCACGTGACCCGCTGACCTGGGTCCGGGGTCCCCACGTGACCCGCTGACCTGGGGCCGGTGTCCCCATGTGACCCGCTGACCTGGGTCCGGGGTCCCCACGTGACCCGGTGACCTGGGTCCGGTGTCCCCACGTGACCCGGTGACCTGGGGCCGGTGTCCCCACGTGACTCGCTGACCTGGGTCCGGTGTCCCCACGTGACCCGGGGACCTGGGGCCGGTGTCCCCACGTGACCCGGTGACCTGGGGCCGGTGTCCCCACGTGACCCGGGGTCCTGGTGCCGGGGTGGTCATCGGAACCTGGGATTCAGGCTGGGTACCAGACATGACCAGGTGACCTGGGTCCGGGGTCCCCATGTGACCCGCTGACCTGGGTCCGGGGTCCCCACGTGACCCAGTCACCTGGGGCCGGTGTCCCCACGTGACCCGCTGACCTGGGTCCGGGGTCCCCACGTGACCCGGTGACCTGGGGCCGGTGTCCCCACGTGACCCGGGGTCCTGCTGCCGGTGTCCCCACGTGACCCGCTGACCTGGGTCCGGGGTACCCACGTGACCCGGTGACCTGGGGCCGGTGTCCCCACGTGACCCGCTGACCTGGGTCCGGGGTCCCCACTTGACCCGGTGACCTGGGGCCGGTGTCCCCACGTGACCCGGTCACCTGGGGCCGGTGTCCCCACGTGACCCGGGGTCCTGGTGCCGGGGTGCTCATCGGAACCTGGGAATCAGGCTGGGTACCAGACATGACCAGGTGACCTCGGTCCGGGGTCCCCACGTGACCCGCTGACCTGGGGCCGGGGTCCCCACGTGACCCGGGGTCCTGGTGCCGGGGTTGTCACCGGAACCTGGGAACCAGGCCGGGTGCGCGACATGACCCGGTGACCCGGGGCCGGGTTAACGACCTGTCCAGGGGACCCGGGCCGGGGACCCGACAGGACCCGGTGATCCTTCGCTGGTGTCCCGATGCAACCCGGGGACCCGGGCCGGGGACCCCACGTGACCCGGGGACCTGGGGCCGGGGATGTCACCCGACACTGGTACCCGGGGCAGCGACCCGATACGACCCGGGGACCTGGGTCCGGGGTCCCGACCTGACCCGGTGACCTGGGGCCAGGGTAACCACCTGACCCGGGGACCCGGGCCGGGGAACCGGTATGACTCCGTCTCCCGGGGCCGGGGTGGTCACCTGACACTGGTACCCGGGACAGCGACCCGACATGACCCGGGGCCGGGGTAACGACCTGTCCAGGGGACCTGGGCCGGGGACCCGACAGGACCCGGTGATCTGGGGCTTGGGTAAAAACCCGTCCCGGGGACCCGGGCTGGGTCCCGACATGACCCGGTGACCTGGTTCCGGGGTGCCGACCTGACCCGGTGACCTGGGGCTGTGGTGTCGACCGGACTCGGGGACCTGGTCCGGTGTCCCGTCATGACCCGGGGACCTGGGGTCGGGGTGGTCACCAGACCGTTGTACCCAGGCCGTTGACCCGACATGACCCTGTGACCCGGGGCCTGGGTAAAAATCCAACCCGGGGACCCGGGCATGGGACGTGACATGACCCGACCTGGGTCCGGGGTCCCGACCTGACCCGGTGACCTGGAGCCGGTGTCCCCACGTGACCCGGTGACCTGGGTCCGGTGTCCCCACGTGACCCGGGGTCCTGGTGCCGGGGTGCTCATCGGAACCTGGGAACCAGGCTGGGTACCAGACATGACCAGGTGACCTGGGTCCGGGGTCCCCACGTGACCCGCTGACCTGGGGCCGGGGTCCCCACGTGACCCGGGGTCCTGGTGCCGGGGTGGTCACCGGAACGTGGGAACCAGGCCGGGTGCGCGACATGACCCGGTGACCCGGGGCCGGGTTAACGACCTGTCCAGGGGACCCGGGCCGGGGACCCGACAGGACCCGGTGATCCTTCGCTGGTGTCCTGATGAAACCCGGGGACCCGGGCCGGGGTCCCGACCTGACCCGGTGACCTGGGGCCAGGGTAACCACCTGACCCGGGGACCCGGGCCGGGGAACCGGTATGACTCCGTCTCCCGGGGCCGGGGTGGTCACCTGACACTGGTACCCGGGACAGCGACCCGACATGACCCGGGGCCGGGGTAACGACCTGTCCAGGGGACCTGGGCCGGGGACCCGACAGGACCCGGTGATCTGGGGCTTGGGTAAAAACCCGTCCCGGGGACCCGGGCTGGGTCCCGACATGACCCGGTGACCTGGTTCCGGGGTGCCGACCTGACCCGGGGACCTGGGGCTGTGGTGTCGACCGGACTCGGGGACCTGGTCCGGTGTCCCGTCATGACCCGGGGACCTGGGGTCGGGGTGGTCACCAGACCCTTGTACCCAGGCCGTTGACCCGACATGACCCTGTGACCCGGGGCCTGGGTAAAAATCCAACCCGGGGACCCGGGCATGGGACGTGACATGACCCGACCTGGGTCCGGGGTCTCGACCTGACCCGGTGACCTGGAGCCGGTGTCCCCACGTGACCCGCTGACCTGGGTCCGGGGTCCCCACGTGACCCGGTGACCTGGGGCCGGTGTCCCCACGTGACCCGCTGACCTGGGGCCGGTGTCCCCACGTGACCCGGGGTCCTGGTGCCGGGGTGGTCATCGAAACCTGGGAACCAGGCTGGGTACCAGACATGACCAGGTGACCTGGGTCCGGGGTTCCCACGTGACCCGCTGACCTGGGGCCGGGGTCCCCACGTGACCCGGGGTCCTGGTGCCGGGGTCCCTACGTGACCCGCTGACCTGGAGCCGGGGTCCCCACGTGACCCGGTGACCTGGGGCCGGTGTCCCCACGTGACCCGCTGACCTGGGTCCGGGGTCCCCACGTGACCCGGTGACCTGGGGCCGGTGTCCCCAAGTGACTCGCTGACCTGGGTCCGGGGTCCCCACGTGACCCGGTCACCTGGGGCCGGTGTCCCCACGTGACCCGGGGTCCTGGTGCCGGGGTGGTCATCGGAACCTGGGAATCAGGCTGGGTACCAGACATGACCAGGTGACCTGGGTCCGGGGTCCCCACGTGACCCGCTGACCTGGGGCCGGGGTCCCCACGTGACCCGGGGTCCTGGTGCCGGGGTTGTCACCGGAACCTGGGAACCAGGCCGGGTGCGCGACATGACCCGGTGACCCGGGGCCGGGTTAACGACCTGTCCAGGGGACCCGGGCCGGGGACCCGACAGGACCCGGTGATCCTTCGCTGGTGTCCCGATGCAACCCGGGGACCCGGGCCCGGGACCCCACGTGACCCGGGGACCTGGGGCCGGGGATGTCACCCGACACTGGTACCCGGCGCAGCGACCCGATACGACCCGGGGACCTGGGTCCGGGGTCCCGACCTGACCCGGTGACCTGGGGCCAGGGTAACCACCTGACCCGGGGACCCGGGCCAGGTGGAACCGGTATGACTCCGTCTCCCGGGGCCGGGGTGGTCACCTGACACTGGTACCCGGGACAGCGGCCCGACATGACCCGGGGCCGGGGTAACGACCTGTCCAGGGGACCTGGGCCGGGGTCCCGACAGGACCCGGTGATCTGGGGCTTGGGTAAAAACCCGTCCCGGGGACCCGGGCTGGGTCCCGACATGACCCGGTGACCTGGTTCCGGGGTGCCGACCTGACCCGGGGACCTGGGGCTGTGGTGTCGACCGGACTCGGGGACCTGGTCCGGTGTCCCGTCATGACCCGGGGACCTGGGGTCGGGGTGGTCACCAGACCGTTGTACCCAGGCCGTTGACCCGACATGACCCTGTGACCCGGGGCCTGGGTAAAAATCCAACCCGGGGACCCGGGCATGGGACGTGACATGACCCGACCTGGGTCCGGGGTCTCGACCTGACCCGGTGACCTGGAGCCGGTGTCCCCACGTGACCCGCTGACCTGGGTCCGGGGTCCCCACGTGACCCGGTGACCTGGGGCCGGTGTCCCCACGTGACCCGCTGACCTGGGGCCGGTGTCCCCACGTGACCCGGGGTCCTGGTGCCGGGGTGGTCATCGAAACCTGGGAACCAGGCTGGGTACCAGACATGACCAGGTGACCTGGGTCCGGGGTTCCCACGTGACCCGCTGACCGGGGGCCGGGGTCCCCACGTGACCCGGGGTCCTGGTGCCGGGGTCCCTACGTGACCCGCTGACCTGGAGCGGGGGTCCCCACGTGACCCGGTGACCTGGGGCCGGTGTCCCCACGTGACCCGCTGACCTGGGTCCGGGGTCCCCACGTGACCCGGTGACCTGGGGCCGGTGTCCCCACGTGACTTGCTGACCTGGGTCCGGGGTCCCCACGTGACCCGGTGACCTGGGGCCGGTGTCCCCACGTGACCCGGGGTCCTGGTGCCGGGGTGGTCATCGGAACCTGGGAATCAGGCTGGGTACCAGACATGACCAGGTGACCTGGGTCCGGGGTCCCCACGTGACCCGCTGACCTGGGTCCGGGGTCCCCACGTGACCCGGGGTCCTGGTGCCGGGGTGGTCACCGGAACCTGGGAACCAGGCCGGGTGCGCGACATGACCCGGTGACCCGGGGCCGGGTTAACGACCTGTCCAGGGGACCCGGGCCGGGGACCCGACAGGACCCGGTGATCCTTCGCTGGTGTCCCGATGCAACCCGGGGACCCGGGCCCGGGACCCCACGTGACCCGGGGACCTGGGGCCGGGGATGTCACCCGACACTGGTACCCGGGGCAGCGACCCGATACGACCCGGGGTCCTGGGTCCGGGGTCCCGACCTGACCCGGTGACCTGGGGCCAGGGTAACCACCTGACCCGGGGACCCGGGCCGGGGAACCGGTATGACTCCGTCTCCCGGGGCCGGGGTGGTCACCTGACACTGGTACCCGGGACAGCGACCCGACATGACGCGGTGACCCGGGGCCGGGGTAACGACCTGTCCAGGGGACGTGGGCCGGGGTCCCGACAGGACCCGGTGATCTGGGGCTTGGGTAAAAACCCGTCCCGGGGACCCGGGCTGGGTCCCGACATGACCCGGTGACCTGGTTCCGGGGTGCCGACCTGACCGGGGGACCTGGGGCTGTGGTGTCGACCGGACTCGGGGACCTGGTCCGGTGTCCCGTCATGACCCGGGGACCTGGGGTCTGGGTGGTCACCAGACCGTTGTACCCAGGCCGTTGACCCGACATGACCCTGTGACCCGGGGCCTGGGTAAAAATCCAAGCCGGGGACCCGGGCATGGGACGTGACATGACCCGCTGACCTGGGTCCGGGGTCCCGACCTGACCCGGTGACCTGGGGCCAGTGTCCCCACGTGACCCGCTGACCTGGGTCCGGGGTCGCCACGTGACCCGCTGACCTGGGGCCGGTGTCCTCACGTGACCCGCTGACCTGGGTCCGGGGTCCCCACGTGACCCGGTCACCTGGGGCCGGTGTCCCCACGTGACCCGGTCACCTGGGTCCGGGGTCCCCACGTGACCCGGGGTCCTGGTGCCGGGGTGGTCATCGGAACCTGGGAACCAGGCTGGGTACCAGACATGACCAGGTGACCTGGGGCCGGGGTCCCCACATGACCCGGTGACCTGGAGCCGGTGTCCCCACGTGACCCGCTGACCTGGGTCCGGTGTCCCCACGTGACCCGGGGTCCTGGTGCCGGGGTGCTCATCGGAACCTGGGAACCAGGCTGGGTACCAGACATGACCAGGTGACCTGGGGCCGGGGTCCCCACGTGACCCGCTGACCTGGGGCCGGGGTCCCCACGTGACCCGGGGTCCTGGTGCCGGGGTGGTCACCGGAACCTGGGAACCAGGCCGGGTGCGCGACATGACCCGGTGACCCAGGGCCGGGTTAACGACCTGTCCAGGGGACCCGGGCCGGGGACCAGACAGGACCCGGTGATCCTTCGCTGGTGTCCCGACGCAACCCGGGGACCCGGGCCGGGGTCCCGACCTGACCCGGTGACCTGGGCCCTGGGTAACCACCTGACCCGGGGACCCGGGCCGGGGAACCGGTATGACTCTGTCTCCCGGGGTCGGGGTGGTCACCTGACACTGGTACCCGGGACAGCGACCCGACATGACCCGGTGACCCGGGGCCGGGGTAACGACCTGTCCAGGGGACCTGGGCCGGGGTCCCGACAGGACCCGGTGACCTGGGGCTTGGGTAAAAACCCGTCCCGGGGACCCGGGCTGGGTCCCGACATGACCCGGTGACCTGGTTCCGGGGTGCCGACCTGACCCAGGGACCTGGGGCTGTGGTGTCGACCGGACTCGGGGACCTGGTCCGGTGTCCCGTCATGACCCGGGGACCTGGGGTCGGGGTGGTCACCAGACCCTTGTACCCAGGCCGTTGACCCGACATGACCCTGTGACCCGGGGCCTGGGTAAAAATCCAAGCCGGGGACCCGGGCATGGGACGTGACATGACCCGCTGACCTGGGTCCGGGGTCCCGACCTGACCGGGTGACGGTCCCGACCTGACCAGGTGACCTGGGGCCAGTGTCCCCACGTGACCCGCTGACCTGGGTCCGGGGTCCCCACGTGACCCGGTGACCTGGGGCCGGTGTCCCCACGTGACCCGCTGACCTGGGTCCGGGGTCCCCACGTGACCCGGTCACCTGGGGCCGGTGTCCCCACGTGACCCGGTCACCTGGGGCTGGTGTCCCCACGTGACCCGGTGTCCTGGTGCCGGGGTGGTCATCGGAACCTGGTATTCAGGCTGGGTACAAGACATGACATGGTGACCTGGGTCCGGGGTCCCCATGTGACCCGCTGACCTGGGGCCGGGGTCCCCACGTGACCCGGGGTCCTGGTGCCGGGGTGGTCACCGGAACCTGGGAACCAGGCCGGGTGCGCGACATGACCCGGTGACCCGGGGCCGGGTTAACGACCTGTCCAGGGGACCCGGGCCGGGGACCCGACAGGACCCGGTGATCCTTCGCTGGTGTCCCGATGCAACCCGGGGACCCGGGCCGGGGACCCCACGTGACCCGGGGACCTGGGGCCGGGGATGTCACCCGACACTGGTACCCGGGGCAGCGACCCGATACGACCCGGGGACCTGGGTCCGGGGTCCCGACCTGACCCGGTGACCTGGGGCCAGGGTAACCACCTGACCCGGGGACCCGGGCCGGGGAACCGGTATGACTCCGTCTCCCGGGGCCGGGGTGGTCACCTGACACTGGTACCCGGGACAGCAACCCGACATGACCCGGTGACCCGGGGCCGGGGTAACGACCTGTCCAGGGGACCTGGGCCGGGGTCCCGACAGGACCCGGTGATCTGGGGCTTGGGTAAAAACCCGTCCCGGGGACCCGGGCTGGGTCCCAACATGACCCGGTGACCTGGTTCCGGGGTGCCGACCTGACCCGGGGACCTGGGGCTGTGGTGTCGACCGGACTCGGGGACCTGGTCCGGTGTCCCGTCATGACCCGGGGACCTGGGGTCGGGGTGGTCACCAGACCCTTGTACCCAGGCCGTTGACCCGACATGACCCTGTGACCCGGGGCCTGGGTAAAAATCCAACCCGGGGACCCGGGCATGGGACGTGACATGACCCGCTGACCTGGGTCCGGGGTCCCGACCTGACCCGGTGACCTGCAGCCAGTGTCCCCACGTGACCCGCTGACCTGGGTCCGGGGTCCCCACGTGACCCGGTGACCTGGGGCCGGTGTCCCCACGTGACCCGGTCACCTGGGGCCGGTGTCCCCACGTGACCCGGGGTCCTGGTGCCGGGGTGCTCATCGGAACCTGGGAACCAGGCTGGGTACCAGACATGACATGGTGACCTGGGTCCGGGGTCCCCACGTGACCCGCTGACCTGGGGCTGGGGTCCCCACGTGACCCGGGGTCCTGGTGCCGGGGTGGTCACCGGAACCTGGGAACCAGGCCGGGTGCGCGACATGACCCGGTGACCCGGGGCCGGGTTAACGACCTGTCCAGGGGACCCGGGCCGGGGACCCGACAGGACCCGGTGATCCTTCGCTGGTGTCCCGATGCAACCCGGGGACCCGGGCCGGGGTCCCGACCTGACCCGGTGACCTGGGCCCAGGGTAACCACCTGACCCGGGGACCCGGGCCGGGGAACCGGTATGACTCCGTCTCCCGGGGCCGGGGTGGTCACCTGACACTGGTACCTGGGACAGCGACCCGACATGACCCGGTGACCCGGGGCCGGGGTAACGACCTGTCCAGGGAACCTGGGCCGGGGTCCCGACAGGACCCGGTGAACTGGGCCTTGGGTAAAAACCCGTCCCGGGGACCCGTGCTGGGTCCCGACATGACCCGGTGACCTGGTTCCGGGGTGCCGACCTGACCCGGGGACCTGGGGCTGTGGTGTCGACTGGACTCGGGGACCTGGTCTGGTGTCCCGTCATGACCCGGGGACCTGGGGTCGGGGTGGTCACCAGACCGTTGTACCCAGGCCGTTGACCCGACATGACCCTGTGACCCGGGGCCTGGGTAAAAATCCAAGCCGGGGACCCGGGCATGGGACGTGACATGACCCGCTGACCTGGGTCCGGGGTCCCGACCTGACCCGGTGACCTGGGGCCAGTGTCCCCACGTGACCCGCTGACCTGGGTCCGGGGTCCCCACGTGACCCGGTGACCTGGGGCCGGTGTCCCCACGTGACCCGCTGACCTGGATCCGGGGCCCCCACGTGACCCGGTCACCTGGGGCCGGTGTCCCCACGTGACCCGGGGTCCTGGTGCCGGGGTGGTCATCGAAACCTGGGAACCAGGCTGGGTACCAGACATGACCAGGTGACCTGGGGCAGGGGTCCCCACGTGACCCACTGACCTGGGTCCGGGGTCCCCACGTGACCCAGGGTCCTGGTGCCGGTGTCCCCACGTGACCCGGTGACCTGGGTCCGGTGTCCCCACGTGACCCGGTGACCTGGGTCCGGGTTCCCCACGTGACCCGGTGACCTGGGGCCGGTGTCCCCACGTGACCCGGTGACCTGGGGCCGGTGTCCCCACGTGACTCGCTGACCTGGGTCCGGGGTCCCCACGTGACCCGGGGACCTGGGGCCGGTGTCCCCACGTGACCCGCTGACCTGGGGCCGGTGTCCCCACGTGACCCAGGGTCCTGGTGCCGGGGTGCTCATCGGAACCTGGGATTCAGGCTGGGTACAAGACATGACATGGTGACCTGGGTCCGGGGTCCCCATGTGACCCGCTGACCTGGGGCCGGGGTCCCCACGTGACCCGGTGACCTGGGGCCGGTGTCCCCACGTGACTCGCTGACCTGGGTCCGGGGTCCCCACGTGACCCGGGGACCTGGGGCCGGTGTCCCCACGTGACCCGCTGACCTGGGGCCGGTGTCCCCACGTGACCCGGGGTCCTGGTGCCGGGGTGCTCATCGGAACCTGGGATTCAGGCTGGGTACAAGACATGACATGGTGACCTGGGTCCGGGGTCCCCATGTGACCCGCTGACCTGGGGCCGGGGTCCCCACGTGACCCGGGGTCCTGGTGCCGGGGTGGTCACCGGAACCTGGGAACCAGGCCGGGTGCGCGACATGACCCGGTGACCCGGGGCCGGGTTAACGACCTGTCCAGGGGACCCGGGCCGGGGACCCGACAGGACCCGGTGATCCTTCGCTGGTGTCCCGATGCAACCCGGGGACCCGGGCCGGGGACCCCACGTGACCCGGGGACCTGGGGCCGGGGATGTCACCCGACACTGGTACCCGGGGCAGCGACCCGATACGACCCGGGGACCTGGGTCCGGGGTGCCGACCTGACCCGGTGACCTGGGGCCAGGGTAACCACCTGCTCCGGGGACCCAAGCCGGGGAACCGGTATGACTCCGTCTCCCGGGGCCGGGGTGGTCACCTGACACTGGTACCCGGGACAGCAACCCGACATGACCCGGTGACCCGGGGCCGGGGTAACGACCTGTCCAGGGGACCTGGGCCGGGGTCCCGACAGGACCCGGTGATCTGGGGCTTGGGTAAAAACCCGTCCCGGGGACCCGGGCTGGGTCCCGACATGACCCGGTGACCTGGTTCCGGGGTGCCGACCTGACCCGGTGACCTGGGGCTGTGGTGTCGACCGGACTCGGGGACCTGGTCCGGTGTCCCGTCATGACCCGGGGACCTGGGGTCTGGGTGGTCACCAGACCGTTGTACCCAGGCCGTTGACCCGACATGACCCTGTGACCCGGGGCCTGGGTAAAAATCCAACCCGGGGACCCGGGCATGGGACGTGACATGACCCTCTGACCTGGGTCCGGGGTCCCGACCTGACCCGGTGACCTGGAGCCAGTGTCCCCACGTGACCCGCTGACCTGGGTCCGGGGTCCCCACGTGACCCGGTCACCTGGGGCCGGTGTCCCCACGTGACCCGGTCACCTGGGGCCGGTGTCCCCACGTGACCCGGGGTCCTGGTGCCGGGGTGGTCATCGGAACCTGGGAACCAGGCTGGGTACCAGACATGACCAGGTGACCTGGGGCCGGGGTCCCCACGTGACCCGGTGACCTGGAGCCGGTGTCCCCACGTGACCCGCTGAACTGGGTCCGGTGTCCCCACGTGACCCGGGGTCCTGGTGCCGGGGTGCTCATCGGAACCTGGGAACCAGGCTGGGTACCAGACATGACCAGGTGACCTGGGTCCGGGGTCCCCACGTGACCCGCTGACCTGGGGCCGGGGTCCCCACGTGACCCGGGGTCCTGGTGCCGGGGTGGTCACCGGAACCTGGGAACCAGGCCGGGTGCGCGACATGACCCGGTGACCCGGGGCCGGGTTAACGACCTGTCCAGGGGACCCGGGCCGGGGACCCGACAGGACCCGGTGATCCTTCGCTGGTGTCCCGATGCAACCCGGGGACCCGGGCCGGGGTCCCGACCTGACCCGGTGACCTGGGGCCAGGGTAACCACCTGACCCGGGGACCCGGGCCGGGGAACCGGTATGACTCCGTCTCCCGGGGCCGGGGTGGTCACCTGACACTGGTACCCGGGACAGCGACCCGACATGACCCGGTGACCCGGGGCCGGGGTAACGACCTGTCCAGGGGACCTGGGCCGGGGTCCCGACAGGACCCGGTGATCTGGGGCTTGGGTAAAAACCCGTCCCGGGGACCCGGGCTGGGTCCCGACATGACCCGGTGACCTGGTTCCGGGGTGCCGACCTGACCCGGGGACCTGGGGCTGTGGTGTCGACCGGACTCGGGGACCTGGTCCGGTGTCCCGTCATGACCCGGGGACCTGGTGTCGGGGTGGTCACCAGACCGTTGTACCCAGGCCTTTGACCCGACATGACCTTGTGACCCGGGGCCTGGGTAAAAATCCAAGCCGGGGACCCGGGCATGGGACGTGACATGACCCGCTGACCTGGGTCCGGGGTCCCGACCTGACCCGGTGACCTGGGGCCGGTGTCCCCACGTGACCCGGGGTCCTGGTGCCGGGGTCCCCACGTGAACCGCTGACCTGGGTCCGGGGTCCCCACGTGACCCGGGGACCTGGGTCCGGTGTCCCCACGTGACCCGCTGACCTGGGTCCGGGGTCCCCACGTGACCCGGTGACCTGGGGCCGGTGTCTCCACGTGACCCGCTGACCTGGGTCCGGGGTCCCCACGTGACCCGGTGACCTGGGGCCGGTGTCCCCACGTGACTCGCTGACCTGGGGCCGGGGTCCCCACGTGACTCGCTGACCTGGGTCCGGGGTCCCCACGTGACCCGGTGACCTGGGGCCGGTGTCCCCACGTGACCCGGTGACCTGGGGCCGGGGTCCCCACGTGACCCGGGGTCCTGGTGCCGGGGTGGTCATCGGAACCTGGGAACCAGGCTGGGTACCAGACATGACCAGGTGACCTGGGTCCGGGGTCCCCACGTGACCCGCTGACCTGGGGCCGGGGTCCCCACGTGACCCGGGGTCCTGGTGCCGGGGTGGTCACCGGAACCTGGGAACCAGGCCGGGTGCGCGACATGACCCGGTGACCCGGGGCCGGGTTAACGACCTGTCCAGGGGACCCGGGCCGGGGACCCGACAGGACCCGGTGATCCTTCGCTGGTGTCCCGATGCAACCCGGGGACCCGGGCCGGGGACCCCACGTGACCCGGGGACCTGGGGCCGGGGATGTCACCCGACACTGGTACCCGGGGCAGCGACCCGATACGACCCGGGGACCTGGGTCCGGGGTCCCGACCTGACCCGGTGACCTGGGGCCAGGGTAACCACCTGACCCGGGGACCCGGGCCGGGGAACCGGTATGACTCCGTCTCCCGGGGCCGGGGTGGTCACCTGACACTGGTACCCGGGACAGCGACCCGACATGACCCGGTGACCCGGGGCCGGGGTAACGACCTGTCCAGGGGACCTGGGCCGGGGTCCCGACAGGACCCGGTGATCTGGGGCTTGGGTAAAAACCCGTCCCGGGGACCCGGGCTGGGTCCCGACATGACCCGGTGACCTGGTTCCGGGGTGCCGACCTGACCCGGGGACCTGGGGCTGTGGTGTCGACCGGACTCGGGGACCTGGTCCGGTGTCCCGTCATGACCCGGGGACCTGGGGTCTGGGTGGTCACCAGACCGTTGTACCCAGGCCGTTGACCCGACATGACCCTGTGACCCGGGGCCTGGGTAAAAATCCAACCTGGGGACCCGGGCATGGGACGTGACATGACCCGCTGACCTGGGTCCGGGGTCCCGACCTGACCCGGTGACCTGGGGCCAGTGTCCCCACGTGACCCGCTGACCTGGGTCCGGGGTCCCCACGTGACCCGCTGACCTGGGGCCGGTGTCCCCACGTGACCCGCTGACCTGGGGCCGGGGTCCCCACGTGACCCGGTCACCTGGGGCCGGTGTCCCCACGTGACCCGGTCACCTGGGGCCGGTGTCCCCACGTGACCCGGGGTCCTGGTGCCGGGGTGGTCATCGGAACCTGGGAACCAGGCTGGGTACCAGACATGACCAGGTGACCTGGGGCCGGGGTCCCCACGTGACCCGGTGACCTGGAGCCGGTGTCCCCACGTGACCCGCTGACCTGGGTCCGGTGTCCCCACGTGACCCGGGGTCCTGGTGCCGGGGTGCTCATCGGAACCTGGGAACCAGGCTGGGTACCAGACATGACCAGGTGACCTGGGTCCGGGGTCCCCACGTGACCCGCTGACCTGGGGCCGGGGTCCCCACGTGACCCGGGGTCCTGGTGCCGGGGTGGTCACCGGAACCTGGGAACCAGGCCGGGTGCGCGACATGACCCGGTGACCCGGGGCCGGGTTAACGACCTGTCCAGGGGACCCGGGCCGGGGACCCGACAGGACCCGGTGATCCTTCGCTGGTGTCCCGATGCAACCCGGGGACCCGGGCCGGGGTCCCGACCTGACCCGGTGACCTGGGCCCAGGGTAACCACCTGACCCGGGGACCCGGGCCGGGGAACCGGTATGACTCCGTCTCCCGGGGCCGGGGTGGTTACCTGACACTGGTACCCGGGACAGCGACCCGACATGACCCCGTGACCCGGGGCCGGGGTAACGACCTGTCCAGGGGACCTGGGCCGGGGTCCCGACAGGACCCGGTGATCTGGGGCTTGGGTAAAAACCCGTCCCGGGGACCCGGGCTGGGTCCCGACATGACCCGGTGACCTGGTTCCGGGGTGCCGACCTGACCCGGGGACCTGGGGCTGTGGTGTCGACCGGACTCGGGGACCTGGTCCGGTGTCCCGTCATGACCCGGGGACCTGGGGTCTGGGTGGTCACCAGACCGTTGTACCCAGGCCTTTGACCCGACATGACCCTGTGACCCGGGGCCTGGGTAAAAATCCAACCCGGGGACCCGGGCATGGGACGTGACATGACCCGCTGACCTGGGTCCGGGGTCCCGACCTGACCCGGTGACCTGGGGCCAGTGTCCCCACGTGACCCGCTGACCTGGGTCCAGGGTCCCCAAGTGACCCGGTGACCTGGGGCCGGTGTCCCCATGTGACCCGCTGACCTGGGTCCGGGGTCCCCACGTGACCCGGTCACCTGGGTCCGGGGTCCCCACGTGACCCGGTCACCTGGGGCCGGTGTCCCCACGTGACCCGGGGTCCTGGTGCCGGGGTGGTCATCGGAACCTGGGAACCAGGCTGGGTACCAGACATGACCAGGTGACCTGGGTCCGGGGTCCCCACGTGACCCGGTGACCTGGAGCCGGTGTCCCCACGTGACCCGGTCACCTGGGGCCGGTGTCCCCACGTGACCCGGGGTCCTGGTGCCGGGGTGCTCATCGGAACCTGGGAACCAGGCTGGGTACCAGACATGACCAGGTGACCTGGGTCCGGGGTCCCCACGTGACCCGCTGACCTGGGGCCGGGGTCCCCACGTGACCCGGGGTCCTGGTGCCGGGGTGGTCACCGGAACCTGGGAACCAGGCCGGGTGCGCGACATGACCCGGTGACCCGGGGCCGGGTTAACGACCTGTCTAGGGGACCCGGGCCGGGGACCCGACAGGACCCGGTGATCCTTCGCTGGTGTCCCGATGCAACCCGGGGACCCGGGCCGGGGTCCCGACCTGACCCGGTGACCTGGGGCCAGGGTAACCACCTGACCCGGGGACCCGGGCCGGGGAACCGGTATGACTCCGTCTCCCGGGGCCGGGGTGGTCACCTGACACTGGTACCCGGGACAGCGACCCGACGTGACCCGGGGCAGGGGTAACGACCTGTCCAGGGGACCTGGGCCGGGGTCCCGACAGGACCCGGTGATCTGGGGCTTGGGTAAAAACCCGTCCCGGGGACCCGGGCTGGGTCCCGACATGACCCGGTGACCTGGTTCCGGGGTGCCGACCTGACCCGGGGACCTGGGGCTGTGGTGTCGACCGGACTCGGGGACCTGGTCCGGTGTCCCGTCATGACCCGGGGACCTGGGGTCGGGGTGGTCACCAGACCCTTGTACCCAGGCCGTTGACCCGACATGACCCTGTGACCCGGGGCCTGGGTAAAAATCCAACCCGGGGACCCGGGCATGGGACGTGACATGACCCGACCTGGGTCCGGGGTCCCGACCTGACCCGGTGACCTGGAGCCGGTGTCCCCACGTGACCCGCTGACCTGGGGCCGGGGTCCCCACGTGACCCGGTGACCTGGGGCCGGTGTCCCCACGTGACCCGCTGACCTGGGGCCGGTGTCCCCACGTGACCCGCTGACCTGGGTCCGGGGTGGTCATCGAAACCTGGGAACCAGGCTGGGTACCAGACATGACCAGGTGACCTGGGGCCGGGGTCCCCACGTGACCCGCTGACCTGGGGCCGGGGTCCCCACGTGACCCGGGGTCCTGGTGCCGGGGTCCCCATGTGACCCTCTGACCTGGGTCCGGGGTCCCCACGTGACCCGGGGACCTGGGGCCGGTGTCCCCACGTGACCCGCTGACCTGGGGCCGGGGTCCCCACGTGACCCGCTGACCTGGGTCCGGGGTCCCCACGTGACCCGGGGTCCTGCTGCCGGGGTCCCCACGTGACCCGCTGATCTGGGTCCGGGGTCCCCACGTGACCCGGTCACCTGGGGCCGGTGTCCTCACATGACCCGGTGACCTGGGGCCGGTGTCCCCACGTGACCCGGTGACCTGGGTCCGGGGTCCCCACGTGACCCGCTGACCTGGGGCCGGTGTCCCCACGTGACCCGGTGACCTGGGGCCGGTGTCCCCACGTGACTCGCTGACCTGGGTCCGGGGTCCCCACGTGACCCGGGGACCTGGGGCCGGTGTCCCCACGTGACCCGGTCACCTGGGGCCGGTGTCCCCACGTGACCCGGGGTCCTGGTGCCGGGTTGCTCATCGGAACCTGGGATTCAGGCTGGGTACAAGACATGACATGGTGACCTGGGTCCGGGGTCCCCATGTGACCCGCTGACCTGGGGCCGGGGTCCCCACGTGACCCGGGGTCCTGGTGCCGGGGTGGTCACCGGAACCTGGGAACCAGGCCGGGTGCGCGACCTGACCCGGTGACCCGGGGCCGGGTTAACGACCTGTCCAGGGGACCCGGGCCGGGGACCCGACAGGACCCGGTGATCCTTCGCTGGTGTCCCGATGCAACCCGGGGACCCGGGCCGGGGACCCCACGTGACCCGGGGACCTGGGGCCGGGGATGTCACCCGACACTGGTACCCGGGGCAGCGACCCGATACGACCCGGGGACCTGGGTCCGGGGTCCCGACCTGACCCGGTGACCTGGGGCCAGGGTAACCACCTGACCCGGGGACCCGGGCCGGGGAACCGGTATGACTCCGTCTCCCGGGGCCGGGGTGGTCACCTGACACTGGTACCCGGGACAGCAACCCGACATGACCCGGTGACCCGGGGCCGGGGTAACGACCTGTCCAGGGGACCTGGGCTGGGGTCCCGACAGGACCCGGTGATCTGGGGCTTGGGTAAAAACCCGTCCCGGGGACCCGGGCTGGGTCCCGACATGACCCGGTGACCTGGTTCCGGGGTGCCGACCTGACCCGGTGACCTGGGGCTGTGGTGTCGACCGGACTCGGGGACCTGGTCCGGTGTCCCGTCATGACCCGGGGACCTGGGGTCGGGGTGGTCACCAGACCCTTGTACCCAGGCCGTTGACCCGACATGACCCTGTGACCCGGGGCCTGGGTAAAAATCCAACCCGGGGACCCGGGCATGGGACGTGACATGACCCGACCTGGGTCCGGGGTCCCGACCTGACCCGGTGACCTGGGGCCAGTGTCCCCACGTGACCCGCTGACCTGGGTCCGGGGTCCCCACGTGACCCGGTGACCTGGGGCCGGTGTCCCCACGTGACCCGCTGACCTGGGGCCGGTGTCCCCACGTGACCCGGTCACCTGGGGCCGGTGTCCCCACGAGACCCGGGGTCCTGGTGCCGGGGTGGTCATCGGAACCTGGGAACCAGGCTGGGTACCAGACATGACCAGGTGACCTGGGGCCGGGGTCCCCACGTGACCCGCTGACCTGGAGCCGGTGTCCCCACGTGACTCGCTGACCTGGGTCCGGTGTCCCCACGTGACCCTGGGTCCTGGTGCCGGGGTGCTCATTGGAACCTGGGAACCAGGCTGGGTACCAGACATGACCAGGTGACCTGGGTCCGGGGTCCCCACGTGACCCGCTGACCTGGGGCCGGGGTCCCCACGTGACCCGGGGTCCTGGTGCCGGGGTGGTCACCGGAACCTGGGAACCAGGCCGGGTGCGCGACATGACCCGGTGACCCGGGGCCGGGTTAACGACCTGTCCAGGGGACCAGGGCCGGGGACCCGACAGGACCCGGTGATCCTTCGCTGGTGTCCCGATGCAACCCGGGGACCCGGGCCGGGGTCCCGACCTGACCCGGTGACCTGGGCCCAGGGTAACCACCTGACCCGGGGACCCGGGCCGGGGAACCGGTATGACTCCGTCTCCCGGGGCCGGGGTGGTCACCTGACACTGGTACCCGGGACAGCGACCCGACATGACCCGGTGACCCGGGGCCGGGGTAACGACCTGTCCAGGGGACCTGGGCCGGGGTCCCGACAGGACCCGGTGATCTGGGGCTTGGGTAAAAACCCGTCCCGGGGACCCGGGCTGGATCCCGACATGACCCGGTGACCTGGTTCCGGGGTGCCGACCTGACCCGGGGACCTGGGGCTGTGGTGTCGACCGGACTCGGGGACCTGGTCCGGTGTCCCGTCATGACCCGGGGACATGGGGTCGGGGTGGTCACCAGACCCTTGTACCCAGGCCGTTGACCCGACATGACCCTGTGACCCGGGGCCTGGGTAAAAATCCAAGCCGGGGACCCGGGCATGGGACGTGACATGACCCGACCTGGGTCCGGGGTCCCGACCTGACCCGGTGACCTGGGGCCAGGGTAACCACCTGACCCGGGGACCCGGGCCGGGGAACCGGTATGACTCCGTCTCCCGGGGCCGGGGTGGTCACCTGACACTGGTACCCGGGACAGCGACCCGACGTGACCCGGGGCAGGGGTAACGACCTGTCCAGGGGACCTGGGCCGGGGTCCCGACAGGACCCGGTGATCTGGGGCTTGGGTAAAAACCCGTCCCGGGGACCCGGGCTGGGTCCCGACATGACCCGGTGACCTGGTTCCGGGGTGCCGACCTGACCCGGGGACTTGGGGCTGTGGTGTCGACCGGACTCGGGGACCTGGTCCGGTGTCCCGTCATGACCCGGGGACCTGGGATCGGGGTGGTCACCAGACCGTTGTACCCAGGCCTTTGACCCGACATGACCTTGTGACCCGGCACCTGGGTAAAAATCCAAGCCGGGGACCCGGGCATGGGACGTGACATGACCCGCTGACCTGGGTCCGGGGTCCCGACCTGACCCGGTGACCTGGGGCCGGTGTCCCCACGTGACCCGGGGTCCTGGTGCCGGGGTCCCCACGTGACCCACTGACCTGGGGCCGGGGTCCCCACGTGACCCGGGGACCTGGGTCCGGTGTCCCCACGTGACCCGCTGACCTGGGTCCGGGGTCCCCACGTGACCCGGTCACCTGGGGCCGGGGTCCCCACGTGACCCGCTGACATGGGCCCGGGGTCCCCACGTGACCCGGTGACCTGGGGCCGGTGTCCCCACGTGACCCGGGGTCCTGCTGCCGGGGTCCCCACGTGACCCGCTGACCTGGGTCCGGGGTCCCCACGTGACCCGGGGACCTGGGGCCGGTGTCCCCACGTGACCCGCTGACCTGGGTCCGGGGTCCCCACGTGACCCGCTGACCTGGGGCCAGTGTCCCCACGTGACCCGCTGACATGGGTCCGGGGTCCCCACGTGACCCGGTGACCTGGGGCCGGTGTCCCCACGTGACCCGGGGTCCTGCTGCCGGGGTCCCCACGTGACCCGCTGACCTGGGTCCGGGGTCCCCACGTGACCCGGTGACCTGGGGCCGGTGTCCCCACGTGACCCGGTCACCTGGGTCCGGTGTCCCCACGTGACCCGCTGACCTGGGGCCGGTGTCCCCACGTGACCCGCTGACCTGGGTCCGGGGTCCCAACTTGACCCGGTGACCTGGGGCCGGTGTCCCCACGTGACTCGCTGACCTGGGGCCGGGGTCCCCACGTGACCCGGGGACCTGGGGCCGGTGTCCCCACGTGACCCGCTGACCTGGGGCCGGTGTCCCCACGTGACCCGGGGTCCTGGTGCCGGGGTGCTCATCGGAACCTGGGAATCAGGCTGGGTACCAGAGATGACCAGGTGACCTGGGTCCGGGGTCCCCACGTGACCCGCTGACCTGGGGCCGGGGTCCCCACGTGACCTGGGGTCCTGGTGCCGGGGTGGTCACCGGAACCTGGGAACCAGGCCGGGTGCGTGACATGACCCGGTGACCCGGGGCCGGGTTAACGACCTGTCCAGGGGACCCGGGCCGGGGACCCGACAGGACCCGGTGATCCTTCGCTGGTGTCCCGATGCAACCCGGGGACCCGGGCCGGGGACCCCAGGTGACCCGGGGACCTGGGGCCGGGGATGTCACCCGACACTGGTACCCGGGGCAGCGACCCGACATGACCTGGTGACCCGGGGCCGGGTTAACGACCTGTCCAGGGGACCCGGGCCGGGGACCCGACAGGACCCGGTGATCCTTCGCTGGTGTCCCGATGCAACCCGGGGACCCGGGCCGGGGTCCCGACCTGACCCGGTGACCTGGGGCCAGGGTAACCACCTGACCCGGGGACCCGGGCCTTGGGAACCGGTATGACTCCGTCTCCCGGGGCCGGGGTGGTCACCTGACACTGGTACCCGGGACAGCGACACGACGTGACCCGGGGCCGGGGTAACGACCTGTCCAGGGGACCTGGGCCGGGGTCCCGACAGGACCCGGTGATCTGGGGCTTGGGTAAAAACCCGTCCCGGGGACCCGGGCTGGGTCCCGACATGACCCGGTGACCTGGTTCCGGGGTGCCGACCTGACCCGGGGACCTGGGGCTGTGGTGTCGACCGGACTCGGGGACCTGGTCCGGTGTCCCGTCATGACCCGGGGACCTGGGGTCGGGGTGGTCACCAGACCCTTGTACCCAGGCCGTTGACCCGACATGACCCTGTGACCCGGGGCCTGGGTAAAAATCCAACCCG
This sequence comes from Somateria mollissima, assembly GCA_951411735.1. NCBI lineage: Eukaryota > Metazoa > Chordata > Aves > Anseriformes > Anatidae > Somateria > Somateria mollissima. Next base: position 250,259 of record CATOCB010000428.1, read on the forward strand.
GGGACCCGGGCATGGGACGTGACATGACCCGACCTGGGTCCGGGGTCCCGACCTGACCCGGTGACCTGGAGCCGGTGTCCCCACATGACACGCTGACCTGGGTCCGGGGTCCCCACGTGACCCGGTGACCTGGGGCCGGTGTCCCCACGTGACCCGGGGTCCTGGTGCCGGGGTGGTCATCGAAACCTGGGAACCAGGCTGGGTACCAGACATGACCAGGTGACCTGGGGCCGGGGTCCCCACGTGACCCGCTGACCTGGGTCCGGGGTCCCCACGTGACCCGGTCACCTGGGGCCGGTGTCCCCACGTGACCCGCTGACCTGGGTCCGGGGTCCCCAAGTGACCCGGTGACATGGGGCCGGTGTCCCCACGTGACTCGGTGACCTGGGGCCTGTGTCCCCACGTGACTCGCTGACCTGGGTCCGGGGTCCCCACGTGACCCGGGGACCTGGGGCCGGTGTCCCCACGTGACCCGGTCACCTGGGGCCGGGGTCCCCACGTGACCCGGGGTCCTGGTGCCGGGGTGGTCATCGGAACCTGGGAACCAGGCTGGGTACCAGACATGACCAGGTGACCTGGGTCCGGGGTCCCCACGTGACCCGCTGACCTGGGGCCGGGGTCCCCACGTGACCCGGGGTCCTGGTGCCGGGGTGGTCACCGGAACCTGGGAACCAGGCCGGGTGCGCGACATGACCCGGTGACCCGGGGCCGGGTTAACGACCTGTCCAGGGGACCCGGGCCGGGGACCCGACAGGACCCGGTGATCCTTCGCTGGTGTCCCGATGCAACCCGGGGACCCGGGCCGGGGACCCCACGTGACCCGGGGACCTGGGGCCGGGGATGTCACCCGACACTGGTACCCGGGGCAGCGACCCGATACGACCCGGGGACCTGGGTCCGGGGTCCCGACCTGACCCGGTGACCTGGGCCCAGGGTAACCACCTGACCCGGGGACCCGGGCCGGGGACCCGGTATGACTCCGTCTCCCGGGGCCGGGGTGGTCACCTGACACTGGTACCCGGGACAGCGACCCGACATGACCCGGTGACCCGGGGCCGGGGTAACGACCTGTCCAGGGGACCTGGGCCGGGGTCCCGACAGGACCCGGTGATCTGGGGCTTGGGTAAAAACCCGTCCCGGGGACCCGGGCTGGGTCTCGACATGACCCGGTGACCTGGTTCCGGGGTGCCGACCTGACCCGGGGACCTGGGGCTGTGGTGTCGACCGGACTCGGGGACCTGGTCCGGTTTCCCGTCATGACCCGGGGACCTGGGGTCGGGGTGGTCACCAGACCCTTGTACCCAGGCCGTTGACCCGACATGACCCTGTGACCCGGGGCCTGGGTAAAAATCCAACCCAGGGACCCGGGCATGGGACGTGACATGACCCGACCTGGGTCCGGGGTGCCGACCTGACCCGGGGACCTGGGACTGTGGTGTCGACCCTACTCTGGGACCTGGTCCGTTGTCCCGTCATGACACGTGGACCTGGGGTCGGGGTGGTCACCAGACCCTTGTACCCAGGCCGTTGACCCGACATGACCCTGTCACCCGGGGCCTGGGTAAAAATCCAAGCCGGGGACCCGGGCATGGGACGTGACATGACCCGACCTGGGTCCGGGGTCCCGACCTGACCCGGTGACCTGGGGCCGGGGTAACCACCTGACCCGGGGACCCGGGCCGGGGAACCGGTATGACTCCGTCTCCCGGGGCCGGGGTGGTCACCTGACACTGGTACCCGGGACAGCGACCCGACGTGACCCGGGGCAGGGGTAACGACCTGTACAGGGGACCTGGGCCGGGGTCCCGACAGGACCCGGTGATCTGGGGCTTGGGTAAAAACCCGTCCCGGGGACCCGGGCTGGGTCCCGACATGACCCGGTGACCTGGTTCCGGGGTGCCGACCTGACCCGGGGACCTGGGGCTGTGGTGTCGACCGGACTCGGGGACCTGGTCCGGTGTCCCATCATGACCCGGGGACCTGGGGTCGGGGTGGTCACCAGACCCTTGTACCCAGGCCGTTGACCCGACATGACCCTGTGACCCGGGGCCTGGGTAAAAATCCAAGCCGGGGACCCGGGCATGGGACGTGACATGACCCGCTGACCTGGGTCCGGGGTCCCGACCTGACCCGGTGACCTGGGGCCAGTGTCCCCACGTGACCCGGGGTCCTGCTGCCGGGGTCCCCACGTGACCCGGTGACCTGGGGCCAGTGTCCCCACGTGACCCGCTGACCTGGGTCCGGGGTCCCCACGTGACCCGGTCACCTGGGGCCGGTGTCCCCAAATGACCCGGGGTCCTGGTGCCGGGGTGGTCATCGGAACCTGGGAACCAGGCTGGGTACCAGACATAACCAGGTGACCTGGGGCCGGGGTCCCCACGTGACCCGCTGACCTGGGTCCGGGATCCCCACGTGACCCGGGTACCTGGGGCCGGTGTCCCCACGTGACCCGCTGACCTGGGTCCGGGGTCCCCACGTGACCCGGTGACCTGGGGCCGGTGTCCCCACGTGACCCGGTGACCTGGGGCCTGTGTCCCCACGTGACTCGCTGACCTGGGTCCGGGGTCCCCACGTGACCCGGGGTCCTGGTGCCGGGGTGGTCACCGGAACCTGGGAACCAGGCCAGGTGCGCGACATGACCCGGTAACCCGGGGCCGGGTTAACGACCTGTCCAGGGGACCCGGGCCGGGGACCCGACAGGACCCGGTGATCCTTCGCTGGTGTCCCGATGCAACCCGGGGACCCGGGCCGGGGTCCCCACGTGACCCGGGGACCTGGGGCCGGGGATGTCACCCGACACTGGTACCCGGGGCAGCGACCCGATACGACCCGGGGACCTGGGTCCGGGGTCCCGACCTGACCCGATGACCTGGGGCCAGGGTAACCACCAGACCCGGGGACCCGGGCCGGGGAACCGGTATGACTCCGTCTCCCGGGGCCGGGGTGGTCACCTGACACTGGTACCCGGGACAGCGACCCGACATGACCCGGTGACCCGGGGCCGGGGTAACGACCTGTCCAGGGGACCTGGGCCGGGGTCCCGACAGGACCCGGTGACCTGGTTCCGGGGTGCCGACCTGACCCGGGGACCTGGGGCTGTGGTGTCGACCGGACTCGGGGACCTGGTCTGGTGTCCCGTCATGACCCGGGGACCTGGGGTCGGGGTGGTCACCAGACCGTTGTACCCAGGCCTTTGACCCGACATGACCTTGTGACCCGGGGCCTGGGTAAAAATCCAACCCGGGGACCCGGGCATGGGACGTGACATGACCCGCTGACCTGGGTCCGGGGTCCCAACCTGACCCGCTGACCTGGGGCCGGGGTCCCCACGTGACCCGGTGACCTGGGGCCGGTGTCCCCACGTGACCCGCTGACGTGGGTCCGGGGTCCCAACGTGACCCGGTGACCTGGGGCCGGTGTCCCCACGTGACTCGCTGACCTGGGTCCGGGGTCCCCACGTGACCCGGTGACCTGGGGCCGGTGTCCCCACGTGACCCGGTGACCTGGGGCCGGTGTCCCCACGTGACCCGCTGACCTGGGTCCGGGGTCCCACGTGACCCGGTGACCTGGGGCCGGTGTCCCCACGTGACTCGCTGACCTGGGTCCGGGGTCCCCACGTGACCCGGTGACCTGGGGCCGGTGTCCCCACGTGACCCGGTCACCTGGGGCCGGTGTCCCCACGTGACCCTGGGTCCTGGTGCCGGGGTGGTCATCGGAACCTGGGAATCAGGCTGGGTACCAGACATGACCAGGTGACCTGGGTCCGGGGTCCCCACGTGACCCGCTGACCTGGGGCCGGGGTCCCCACGTGACCTGGGGTCCTGGTGCCGGGGTTGTAACCGGAACCTGGGAACCAGGCCGGGTGCGCGACATGACCCGGTGACCCGGGGCCGGGTTAACGACCTGTCCAGGGGACCCGGGCCGGGGACCCGACAGGACCCGGTGATCCTTCGCTGGTGTCCCGATGCAACCCGGGGACCCGGGCCGGGGTCCCGACCTGACCCGGTGACCTGGGGCCAGGGTAACCACCTGACCCGGGGACCCGGGCCGGGGAACCGGTATGACTCCGTCTCCCGGGGCCGGGGTGGTCACCTGACACTGGTACCCGGGACAGCGACCCGACATGACCCGGGGCCGGGGTAACGACCTGTCCAGGGGACCTGGGCCGGGGTCCCGACAGGACCCGGTGATCTGGGGCTTGGGTAAAAACCCGTCCCGGGGACCCGGGCTGGGTCCCGACATGACCCGGTGACCTGGTTCCGGGGTGCCGACCTGACCCGGGGACCTGGGGCTGTGGTGTCGACCGGACTCGGGGACCTGGTCCGGTGTCCCGTCATGACCCGGGGACCTGGGGTCGGGGTGGTCACCAGACCCTTGTACCCAGGCCGTTGACCCGACATGACCCTGTGACCCGGGGCCTGGGTAAAAATCCAACCTGGGGACCCGGGCATGGGACGTGACATGACCCGACCTGGGTCCAGGGTCCCGACCTGACCCGGTGACCTGGAGCCGGTGTCCCCACGTGACCCGCTGACCTGGGTCCGGGGTCCCCACGTGACCCGGTGACCTGGGGCCAGGGTCCCCATGTGACCCGCTGACCTGGGGCCGGTGTCCCCACGTGACCCGGGGTCCTGGTGCCGGGGTGGTCACCGGAACCTGGGAACCAGGCCGGGTGCGTGACATGACCCGGTGACCCGGGGCCGGGTTAACGACCTGTCCAGGGGACCCGGGCCGGGGACCAGACAGGACCCGGTGATCCTTCGCTGGTGTCCCGATGCAACCCGGGGACCCGGGCCGGGGACCCCACGTGACCCGGGGACCTGGGGCCGGGGATGTCACCCGACACTGGTATCCAGGGTAGCGACCCGATACGACCCGGGGACCTGGGTCCGGGGTCGCGACGTGACCCGGTGACCTGGGGCCAGGGTAACCACCTGACCCGGGGACCCGGGCCGGGGACCCGGTATGACTCCGTCTCCCGGGGCCGGGGTGGTCACCTGACACTGGTACCCGGGACAGCGACCCGACATGACCTGGTGACCTGGGGCCGGGTTAACGACCTGTCCAGGGGACCCGGGCCGGGGACCCGACAGGACCCGGTGATCCTTCGCTGGTGTCCCGATGCAACCCGGGGACCCGGGCCGGGGTCCCGACCTGACCCGGTGACCTGGGGCCAGGGTAACCACCTGACCCGGGGACCCGGGCCGGGGAACCGGTATGACTCCGTCTCCCGGGGCCGGGGTGGTCACCTGACACTGGTACCCGGGACAGCGACCCGACATGACCCGGTGACCCGGGGCCGGGATAACGACCTGTCCAGGGAACCTGGGCCGGGGTCCCGACAGGACCCGGTGATCTGGGGCTTGGGTAAAAACCCGTCCCGGGGACCCGGGCTGGGTCCCGACATGACCCGGTGACCTGGTTCCAGTGTCCCGTCATGACCCGGGGACCTGGGGTCGGGGTGGTCACCAGACCGTTGTACCCAGGCCTTTGACCCGACATGACCTTGTGACCCGGGGCCTGGGTAAAAATCCAACCCGGGGACCCGGGCATGGGACGTGACATGACCCGCTGACCTGGGTCCAGTGTCCCGACCTGACCCGGTGACCTGGGGCCGGTGTCCCCACGTGACTCGCTGACCTGGGTCCGGGGTCCCCACGTGACCCGCTGACCTGGGGCCGGTGTCCCCACGTGACCCGCTGACCTGGGTCCGGGGTCCCCACGTGACCCGGTCACCTGGGGCCTGTGTCCCCACGTGACCCGGGGTCCTGGTGCCGGGGTGGTCATCGGAACCTGGGAACCAGGCTGGGTACCAGACATGACCAGGTGACCTGGGGCCGGGGTCCCCACGTGACCCGGTGACCTGGAGCCGGTGTCCCCACGTGACCCGCTGACCTGGGGCCGGTGTCCCCACGTGACCCGGGGTCCTGGTGCCGGGGTGCTCATCGGAACCTGGGAACCAGGCTGGGTACCAGACATGACCAGGTGACCTGGGTCCGGGGTCCCCACGTGACCCGCTGACCTGGGGCCGGGGTCCCCACGTGACCCGGGGTCCTGGTGCCGGGGTGGTCACCGGAACCTGGGAACCAGGCCGGGTGCGCGACATGACCCGGTGACCCGGGGCCGGGTTAACGACCTGTCCAGGGGACCCGGGCCGGGGACCCGACAGGACCCGGTGATCCTTCGCTGGTGTCCCGATGCAACCCGGGGACCCGGGCCGGGGTCCCGACCTGACCCGGTGACCTGGGCCCAGGGTAACCACCTGACCCGGGGACCCGGGCCGGGGAACCGGTATGACTCCGTCTCCCGGGGCCGGGGTGGTCACCTGACACTGGTACCCGGGACAGCGACCCGACATGACCCGGTGACCCGGGGCCGGGGTAACGACCTGTCCAGGGGACCTGGGCCGCGGTCCCGACAGGACCCGGTGATCTGGGGCTTGGGTAAAAACCCGTCCCGGGGACCCGGGCTGGATCCCGACATGACCCGGTGACCTGGTTCCGGGGTGCCGACCTGACCCGGGGACCTGGGGCTGTGGTGTCGACCGGACTCGGGGACCTGGTCCGGTGTCCCGTCATGACCCGGGGACCTGGGGTCGGGGTGGTCACCAGACCCTTGTACCCAGGCCGTTGACCCGACATGACCCTGTGACCCGGGGCCTGGGTAAAAATCCAAGCCGGGGACCCGGGCATGGGACGTGACATGACCCGACCTGGGTCCGGGGTCCCGACCTGACCCGGTGACCTGGGGCCGGGGTAACCACCTGACCCGGGGACCCGGGCCGGGGAACCGGTATGACTCCGTCTCCCGGGGCCGGGGTGGTCACCTGACACTGGTACCCGGGACAGCGACCCGACGTGACCCGGGGCAGGGGTAACGACCTGTCCAGGGGACCTGGGCCGGGGTCCCGACAGGACCCGGTGATCTGGGGCTTGGGTAAAAACCCGTCCCGGGGACCCGGGCTGGGTCCCGACATGACCCGGTGACCTGGTTCCGGGGTGCCGACCTGACCCGGGGACCTGGGGCTGTGGTGTCGACCGGACTCGGGGACCTGGTCCGGTGTCCCGTCATGACCCGGGGACCTGGGGTCGGGGTGGTCACCAGACCGTTGTACCCAGGCCTTTGACCCGACATGACCTTGTGACCCGGGGCCTGGGTAAAAATCCAACCCGGGGACCCGGGCATGGGACGTGACATGACCCGCTGACCTGGGTCCGGGGTCCCGACCTGACCCGGTGACCTGGGGCCGGTGTCCCCACGTGACCCGGGGTCCTGGTGCCGGGGTCCCCACGTGACCCGCTGACCTGGGTCCGGGGTCCCCACGTGACCCGGGGACCTGGGTCCGGTGTCCCCACGTGACCCGCTGACCTGGGTCCGGGGTCCCCACGTGACCCGGTCACCTGGGGCAGGTGTCCCCACGTGACCCGCTGACATGGGCCCGGGGTCCCCACGTGACCCGGTGACCTGGGGCCGGTGTCCCCACGTGACCCGGGGTCCTGCTGCCGGGGTCCCCACGTGACCCGCTGACCTGGGTCCGGGGTCCCCACGTGACCCGGGGACCTGGGGCCGGTGTCCCCACGTGACCCGCTGACCTGGGTCCGGGGTCCCCACGTGACCCGCTGACCTGGGGCCGGTGTCCCCACGTGACCCGCTGACATGGGTCCGGGGTCCCCACGTGACCCGGTGACCTGGGGCCGGTGTCCCCACGTGACCCGGGGTCCTGGTGCCGGGGTGGTCATCGAAACCTGGGAACCAGGCTGGGTACCAGACATGACCAGGTGACCTGTGGCCGGGTCCCCACGTGACCCGCTGACCTGGGGCCTGTGTCCCCACGTGACTCGCTGACCTGGGTCCGGGGTCCCCACGTGACCCGGGGACCTGGGGCCGGTGTCCCCACGTGACCCGGTGACCTGGGGCCGGTGTCCCCACGTGACCCGGGGTCCTGGTGCCGGGGTGGTCATCGGAACCTGGGACCCAGGCTGGGTACCAGACATGACCAGGTGACCTGGGTCCGGGGTCCCCACGTGACCCGCTGACCTGGGGCCGGGGTCCCCACGTGACCCGGGGTCCTGGTGCCGGCGTGGTCACCGGAACCTGGGAACCAGGCCGGGTGCGCGACATGACCCGGTGACCCGGGGCCGGGTTAACGACCTGTCCAGGGGACCCGGGCCGGGGACCCGACAGGACCCGGTGATCCTTCGCTGGTGTCCCGATGCAACCCGGGGACCCGGGCCGGGGACCCCACGTGACCCGGGGACCTGGTGCCGGGGATGTCACCCGACACTGGTACCCGGGGCAGCGACCCGATACGACCCGGTGACCTGGGTCCGGGGTCCCGACCTGACCCGGTGACCTGGGGCCAGGGTAACCACCTGACCCAGGGACCCGGGCCGGGGAACCGGTATGACTCCGTCTCCCGGGGCCGGGGTGGTCACCTGACACTGGTACCCGGGACAGCGACCCGACATGACCCGGTGACCCGGGGCCGGGGTAACGACCTGTCCAGGGGACCTGGGCCGGGGTCCCGACAGGACCCGGTGATCTGGGGCTTGGGTAAAAACCCGTCCCGGGGACCCGGGCTGGGTCTCGACATGACCCGGTGACCTGGTTCCGGGGTGCCGACCTGACCCGGGGACCTGGGGCTGTGGTGTCGACCGGACTCGGGGACCTGGTCCAGTGTCCCATCATGACCCGGGGACCTGGGGTCGGGGTGGTCACCAGACCGTTGTACCCAGGCCGTTGACCCGACATGACCCTGTGACCCGGGGCCTGGGTAAAAATCCAACCCGGGGACCTGGGCATGGGACGTAACATGACCCGTTGACCTGGGTCCGGGGTTCCGACCTAACCCTGTGACCTGGGGCTGTGGTGTCGACCGGACTCGGGGACCTGGTCCGGTGTCCCGTCATGACCCGGGGACCTGGGGTCAGGGTGGTCACCAGACCCTTGTACCCAGGCCGTTGACCCGACATGACCCTGTGACCCGGGGCCTGGGTAAAAATCCAAGCCGGGGACCCAGGCATGGGACGTGACATGACCCGACCTGGGTCCGGGGTCCCGACCTGACCCGCTGACCTTGGTCCGGGGTCCCCACGTGACCCGGGGACCTGGGGCCGGTGTCCCCACGTGACCCGGTCACCTGGGGCCGGGGTCCCCACGTGACCCGGGGTCCTGGTGCCGGGGTGGTCACCGGAACCTGGGAACCAGGCCGGGTGCGCGACATGACCCGGTGACCCGGGGCCGGGTTAACGACCTGTCCAGGGGACCCGGGCCGGGGACCCGACAGGACCCGGTGATCCTTCGCTGGTGTCCCGATGCAACCCGGGGACCCGGGCCGGGGACCCCACGTGACCCGGGGACCTGGGGCCGGAGATGTCACCCGACACTGGTACCCGGGGCAGCGACCCGATACGACCCGGGGACCTGGGTCCGGGGTCCCGACCTGACCCGGTGACCTGGGGCCAGGGTAACCACCTGACCCGGGGACCCGGGCCGGGGAACCCATATGACTCCGTCTCCCGGGGCCGGGGTGGTCACCTGACACTGGTACCCGGGACAGCGACCCGATATGACCCGGTGACCCGGGGCCGGGGTAACAACCTGTCCAGGGGACCTGGGCCGGGGTCCCGACAGGACCCGGTGATCTGGGGCTTGGGTAAAAACCCGTCCCGGGGACCCGGGCTGGGTCCCGACATGACCCGGTGACCTGGTTCCGGGGTGCCGACCTGACCCGGTGACCTGGGGCTGTGGTGTCGACCGGACTCGGGGACCTGGTCCGGTGTCCCGTCATGACCCGGGGACCTGGGGTCGGGGTGGTCACCAGACCGTTGTACCCAGGCCTTTGACCCGACATGACCTTGTGACCCGGGGCCTGGGTAAAAATCCAACCCGGGGACCCGGGCATGGGACGTGACATGACCCGCTGACCTGGGTCCGGGGTCCCGACCTGACCCGGTGACCTGGGGCCGGTGTCCCCACGTGACCCGGGGTCCTGGTGCCGGGGTCCCCACGTGACCCGCTGACCTGGGTCCGGGGTCCCCACGTGACCCGGGGACCTGGGTCCGGTGTCCCCACGTGACCCGCTGACCTGGGTCCGGGGTCCCCACGTGACCCGGTCACCTGGGGCAGGTGTCCCCACGTGACCCGCTGACATGGGCCCGGGGTCCCCACGTGACCCGGTGACCTGGGGCCGGTGTCCCCACGTGACCCGGGGTCCTGCTGCCGGGGTCCCCACGTGACCCGCTGACCTGGGTCCGGGGTCCCCACGTGACCCGGGGACCTGGGGCCGGTGTCCCCACGTGACCCGCTGACCTGGGTCCGGTGTCCCCACGTGACCCGCTGACCTGGGGCCGGTGTCCCCACGTGACCCGCTGACCTGGGTCCGGGGTCCCCACGTGACCCGGTGACCTGGGGCCGGTGTCCCCACGTGACCCGGGGTCCTGCTGCCGGGGTCCCCACGTGACCCGCTGACCTGGGTCCACGGTCCCCACGTGACCCGGTGACCTGGGGCCGGTGTCCCCACGTGACCCGCTGACATGAGTCTGGGGTCCCCACGTGACCCGGTGACCTGGGGCCGGTGTCCCCACGTGACCCGCTGACCTGGGTCCGGGGTCCCCACGTGACCCGCTGACCTAGGGCCGGTGTCCCCACGTGACTCGCTGACCTGGGTCCGGGGTCCCCACGTGACCCGGTGACCTGGGGCCGGTGTCCCCATGTGACCCGGTCACCTGGGGCCGGGGTCCCCACGTGACCCGGGGTCCTGGTGCCGGGGTGGTCATCGGAACCTGGGAATCAGGCTGGGTACCAGACATGACCAGGTGACCTGGGTCCGGGGTCCCCACGTGACCCGCTGACCTGGGGCCGGGGTCCCCACGTGACCTGGGGTCCTGGTGCCGGGGTGGTCACCGGAACCTGGGAACCAGGCCGGGTGCGCGACATGACCCGGTGACCCGGGGCCGGGTTAACGACCTGTCCAGGGGACCCGGGCCGGGGACCCGACAGGACCCGGTGATCCTTCGCTGGTGTCCCGATGCAACCCGGGGACCCGGGCCGGGGACCCCACGTGACCCGGGGACCTGGGGCCGGGGATGTCACCCGACACTGGTACCCGGGGCAGCGACCCGATACGACCCGGGGACCTGGGTCCGGGGTCCCGACCTGACCCGGTGACCTGGAACCAGGGTAACCACCTGACCCGGGGACCCGGGCCGGGGACCCGGTATGACTCCGTCTCCCGGGGCCGGGGTGGTCACCTGACACTGGTACCCGGGACAGCGACCCGACATGACCTGGTGACCCGGGGCCGGGTTAACGACCTGTCCAGGGGACCCGGGCCGGGGACCCGACAGGACCCGGTGATCCTTCGCTGGTGTCCCGATGCAACCCGGGGACCCGGGCCGGGGTCCCGACCTGACCCGGTGACCTGGGGCCAGGGTAACCACCTGACCCGGGGACCCGGGCCGGGGAACCGGTATGACTCCGTCTCCCGGGGCCGGGGTGGTCACCTGACACTGGTACCCGGGACAGCGACCCGACATGACCCGGGGCCGGGGTAACGACCTGTCCAGGGGACCTGGGCCGGGGTCCCGACAGGACCCGGTGATCTGGGGCTTGGGTAAAAACCCGTCCCGGGGACCCGGGCTGGGTCCCGACATGACCCGGTGACCTGGTTCCGGGGTGCCGACCTGACCCGGGGACCTGGGGCTGTGGTGTCGACCGGACTCGGGGACCTGGTCCGGTGTCCCGTCATGACCCGGGGACCTGGGGTCGGGGTGGTCACCAGACCCTTGTACCCAGGCCGTTGACCCGACATGACCCTGTGACCCGGGGCCTGGGTAAAAATCCAACCCGGGGACCCGGGCATGGGACGTGACATGACCCGACGTGGGTCCGGGGTCCCGACCTGACCCGGTGACCTGGAGCCGGTGTCCCCACATGACCCGCTGACCTGGGTCCGGGGTCCCCACGTGACCTGCTGACATGGGGCCGGTGTCCCCACGTGACCCGCTGACCTGGGGCCGGTGTCCCCACGTGACCCGGGGTCCTGGTGCCGGGGTGGTCATCGAAACCTGGGAACCAGGCTGGGTACCAGACATGACCAGGTGACCTGGGGCCGGGGTCCCCACGTGACCCGCTGACCTGGGTCCGGGGTCCCCACGTGACCCGGTCACCTGGGGCCGGTGTCCCCACGTGACCCGCTGACCTGGGTCCGGGGTCCCCACGTGACCCGGTGACATGGGGCCGGTGTCCCCACGTGACTCGGTGACCTGGGGCCTGTGTCCCCACGTGACCCGGTGACCTGGGTCCGGGGTCCCCACGTGACCCGGGGACCTGGGGCCGGTGTCCCCACGTGACCCGGTCACCTGGGGCTGGTGTCCCCACGTGACCCGGGGTCCTGGTGCCGGGGTGGTCATCGGAACCTGGGATTCAGGCTGGGTACCAGACATGACCAGGTGACCTGGGTCCGGGGTCCCCACGTGACCCGCTGACCTGGGGCCGGGGTCCCCACGTGACCCGGGGTCCTGGTGCCGGGGTGGTCACCGGAACCTGGGAACCAGGCCGGGTGCGCGACATGACCCGGTGACCCGGGGCCGGGTTAACGACCTGTCCAGGGGACCCGGGCCGGGGACCCGACAGGACCCGGTGATCCTTCGCTGGTGTCCCGATGCAACCCGGGGACCCGGGCCGGGGACCCCACGTGACCCGGGGACCTGGGGCCGGGGATGTCACCCGACACTGGTACCCGGGGCAGCGACCCGATACGACCCGGTGACCTGGGTCCGGGGTCCCGACCTGACCCGGTGACCTGGGGCCAGGGTAACCACCTGACCCGGGGACCCGGGCCGGGGACCCGGTATGACTCCGTCTCCCGGGGCCGGGGTGGTCACCTGACACTGGTACCCGGGACAGCGACCCGACATGACCCGGTGACCCGGGGCCGGGGTAACGACCTGTCCAGGGGACCTGGGCCGGGGTCCCGACAGTACCCGGTGATCTGGGGCTTGGGTAAAAACCCATCCCGGGGACCCGGGCTGGGTCTCGACATGACCCGGTGACCTGGTTCCGGGGTGCCGACCTGACCCGGGGACCTGGGGCTGTGGTGTCGACCGGACTCGGGGACCTGGTCCGGTGTCCCGTCATGACCCGGGGACCTGGGGTCGGGGTGGTCACCAGACCCTTGTACCCAGGCCGTTGACCCGACATGACCCTGTGACCCGGGGCCTGGGTAAAAATCCAAGCCGGGGACCTGGGCATGGGACGTGACATGACCCGACCTGGGTCCGGGGTCCCGACCTGACCCGGTGACCTGGGGCTGTGGTGTCGACCGGACTCGGGGACCTGGTCCGTTGTCCCGTCATGACCCGGGGACCTGGTGTCGGGGTGGTCACCAGACCCTTGTACCCAGGCCGTTGACCCGACATGACCCTGTGACCCGGGGCCTGGGTAAAAATCCAAGCCGGGGACCCGGGCATGGGACGTGACATGACCCGACCTGGGTCCGGGGTCCCGACCTGACCCGGTGACCTGGGGCCGGGGTAACCACCTGACCCGGGGACCCGGGCCGGGGAACCGGTATGACTCCGTCTCCCGGGGCCGGGGTGGTCACCTGACACTGGTACCCGGGACAGCGACCCGACGTGACCCGGGGCAGGGGTAACGACCTGTACAGGGGACCTGGGCCGCGGTCCCGACAGGACCCGGTGATCTGGGGCTTGGGTAAAAACCCGTCCCGGGGACCCGGGCTGGGTCCCGACATGACCCGGTGACCTGGTTCCGGGGTGCCGACCTGACCCGGGGACCTGGGGCTGTGGTGTCGACCGGACTCGGGGACCTGGTCCGGTGTCCCGTCATGACCCGGGGACCTGGGGTCGGGGTGGTCACCAGACCCTTGTACCCAGGCCGTTGACCCGACATGACCCTGTGACCCGGGGCCTGGGTAAAAATCCAACCCGGGGACCCGGGCATGGGACGTGACATGACCCGACGTGGGTCCGGGGTCCCGACCTGACCCGGTGACCTGGAGCCGGTGTCCCCACATGACCCGCTGACCTGGGTCCGGGGTCCCCACGTGACCTGCTGACATGGGGCCGGTGTCCCCACGTGACCCGCTGACCTGGGGCCGGTGTCCCCACGTGACCCGGGGTCCTGGTGCCGGGGTGGTCATCGAAACCTGGGAACCAGGCTGGGTACCAGACATGACCAGGTGACCTGGGGCCGGGGTCCCCACGTGACCCGCTGACCTGGGTCCGGGGTCCCCACGTGACCCGGTCACCTGGGGCCGGTGTCCCCACGTGACCCGCTGACCTGGGTCCGGGGTCCCCACGTGACCCGGTGACATGGGGCCGGTGTCTCCACGTGACTCGGTGACCTGGGGCCTGTGTCCCCACGTGACCCGGTGACCTGGGTGCGGGGTCCCCACGTGACCCGGGGACCTGGGGCCGGTGTCCCCACGTGACCCGGTCACCTGGGGCCGGTGTCCCCACGTGACCCGGGGTCCTGGTGCCGGGGTGGTCATCGGAACCTGGGATTCAGGCTGGGTACCAGACATGACCAGGTGACCTGGGTCCGGGGTCCCCACGTGACCCGCTGACCTGGGGCCGGGGTCCCCACGTGACCCGGGGTCCTGGTGCCGGGGTGGTCACCGGAACCTGGGAACCAGGCCGGGTGCGCGACATGACCCGGTGACCCGGGGCCGGGTTAACGACCTGTCCAGGGGACCCGGGCCGGGGACCCGACAGGACCCGGTGATCCTTCGCTGGTGTCCCGATGCAACCCGGGGACCCGGGCCGGGGACCCCACGTGACCCGGGGACCTGGGGCCGGGGATGTCACCCGACACTGGTACCCGGGGCAGCGACCCGATACGACCCGGTGACCTGGGTCCGGGGTCCCGACCTGACCCGGTGACCTGGGGCCAGGGTAACCACCTGACCCGGGGACCCGGGCCGGGGACCCGGTATGACTCCGTCTCCCGGGGCCGGGGTGGTCACCTGACACTGGTACCCGGGACAGCGACCCGACATGACCCGGTGACCCGGGGCCGGGGTAACGACCTGTCCAGGGGACCTGGGCCGGGGTCCCGACAGTACCCGGTGATCTGGGGCTTGGGTAAAAACCCATCCCGGGGACCCGGGCTGGGTCTCGACATGACCCGGTGACCTGGTTCCGGGGTGCCGACCTGACCCGGGGACCTGGGGCTGTGGTGTCGACCGGACTCGGGGACCTGGTCCGGTTTCCCGTCATGACCCGGGGACCTGGGGTCGGGGTGGTCACCAGACCCTTGTACCCAGGCCGTTGACCCGACATGACCCTGTGACCCGGGGCCTGGGTAAAAATCCAAGCCGGGGACCGGGGCATGGGACGTGACATGACCCGACCTGGGTCCGGGGTCCCGACCTGACCCGGTGACCTGGGGCTGTGGTGTCGACCGGACTCGGGGACCTGGTCCGTTGTCCCGTCATGACCCGGGGACCTGGTGTCGGGGTGGTCACCAGACCCTTGTACCCAGGCCGTTGACCCGACATGACCCTGTGACCCGGGGCCTGGGTAAAAATCCAAGCCGGGGACCCGGGCATGGGACGTGACATGACCCGACCTGGGTCCGGGGTCCCGACCTGACCCGGTGACCTGGGGCCGGGGTAACCACCTGACCCGGGGACCCGGGCCGGGGAACCGGTATGACTCCGTCTCCCGGGGCCGGGGTGGTCACCTGACACTGGTACCCGGGACAGCGACCCGACGTGACCCGGGGCAGGGGTAACGACCTGTACAGGGGACCTGGGCCGCGGTCCCGACAGGACCCGGTGATCTGGGGCTTGGGTAAAAACCCGTCCCGGGGACCCGGGCTGGGTCCCAACATGACCCGGTGACCTGGTTCCGGGGTGCCGACCTGACCCGGGGACCTGGGGCTGTGGTGTCGACCGGACTCGGGGACCTGGTCCGGTGTCCCGTCATGACCCGGGGACCTGGGGTCGGGGTGGTCACCAGACCCTTGTACCCAGGCCGTTGACCCGACATGACCCTGTGACCCGGGGCCTGGGTAAAAATCCAAGCCGGGGACCCGGGCATGGGACGTGACATGACCCGCTGACCTGGGTCCGGGGTCCCGACCTGACCCGGTGACCTGGGGCCAGTGTCCCCACGTGACCCGCTGACCTGGGTCCGGGGTCCCCACGTGACCCGGTGACCTGGGGCCAGTGTCCCCACGTGACCCGCTGACCTGGGTCCGGGGTCCCCACGTGACCCGGTCACCTGGGGCCGGTGTCCCCACGTGACCCGGTCACCTGGGGCCGGTGTCCCCACATGACCCGGGGTCCTGGTGCCGGGGTGGTCATCGGAACCTGGGAACCAGGCTGGGTACCAGACATAACCAGGTGACCTGGGGCCGGGGTCCCCACGTGACCCGCTGACCTGGGTCCGGGGTCCCCACGTGACCCGGGGACCTGGGGCCGGTGTCCCCACGTGACCCGCTGACCTGGGTCCGGGGTCCCCACGTGACCCGGTGACCTGGGGCCGGTGTCCCCACGTGACCCGGTGACCTGGGGCCTGTGTCCCCACGTGACTCGCTGACCTGGGTCCGGGGTCCCCACGTGACCCGGGGTCCTGGTGCCGGGGTGGTCACCGGAACCTGGGAACCAGGCCAGGTGCGCGACATGACCCGGTGACCCGGGGCCGGGTTAACGACCTGTCCAGGGGACCCGGGCCGGGGACCCGACAGGACCCGGTGATCCTTCGCTGGTGTCCCGATGCAACCCGGGGACCCGGGCCGGGGACCCCACGTGACCCGGGGACCTGGTGCCGGGGATGTCACCCGACACTGGTACCCGGGGCAGCGACCCGATACGACCCGGGGACCTGGGTCCGGGGTCCCGACCTGACCCGATGACCTGGGGCCAGGGTAACCACCTGACCCGGGGACCCGGGCCGGGGAACCGGTATGACTCCGTCTCCCGGGGCCGGGGTGGTCACCTGACACTGGTACCCGGGACAGCGACCCGACATGACCCGGTGACCCGGGGCCGGGGTAACGACCTGTCCAGGGGACCTGGGCCGGGGTCCCGACAGGACCCGGTGATCTGGGGCTTGGGTAAAAACCCGTCCCGGGGACCCGGGCTGGGTCCCGACATGACCCGGTGACCTGGTTCCGGGGTGCCGACCTGACCCGGGGACCTGGGGCTGTGGTGTCGACCGGACTCGGGGACCTGGTCCGGTGTCCCGTCATGACCCGGGGACCTGGGGTCGGGGTGGTCACCAGACCGTTGTACCCAGGCCTTTGACCCGACATGACCTTGTGACCCGGGGCCTGGGTAAAAATCCAACCCGGGGACCCGGGCATGGGACGTGACATGACCCGCTGACCTGGGTCCGGGGTCCCAACCTGACCCGGTGACCTGGGGCCGGTGTCCCCACGTGACCCGGGGTCCTGGTGCCGGGGTCCCCACGTGACCCGCTGACCTGGGTCCGGGGTCCCCACGTGACCCGGGGACCTGGGTCCGGTGTCCCCACGTGACCCGCTGACCTGGGTCCGGGGTCCCCACGTGACCCGGTCACCTGGGGCAGGTGTCCCCACGTGACCCGCTGACATGGGCCCGGGGTCCCCACGTGACCCGGTGACCTGGGGCCGGTGTCCCCACGTGACCCGGGGTCCTGCTGCCGGGGTCCCCACTTGACCTGCTGACCTGGGTCCGGGGTCCCCACGTGACCCGGGGACCTGGGGCCGGTGACTCCACGTGACCCGCTGACCTGGGTCCAGGGTCCCCACGTGACCCGCTGACCTGGGGCCGGTGTCCCCACGTGACCCGGTCACCTGGGTCCGGGGTCCCCACGTGACCCGGTGACCTGGGGCCGGTGTCCCCACGTGACCCGGGGTCCTGCTGCCGGGGTCCCCACGTGACCCGCTGACCTGGGTCCGCGGTTCCCACGTGACCCGGGGACCTGGGGCCGGTGTCCCCACGTGACCCGCTGACCTGGGGCCGGGGTCCCCACGTGACCCGGTGACCTGGGGCCGGTGTCCCCACGTGACCCGCTGACCTGGGTCCGGGGTCCCAACGTGACCCGGTGACCTGGGGCCGGTGTCCCCACGTGACTCGCTGACCTGGGTCCGGGGTCCCCACGTGACCCGGTGACCTGGGGCCGGTGTCCCCACGTGACCCGGTGACCTGGGGCCGGTGTCCCCACGTGACCCGCTGACCTGGGTCCGGGGTCCCACGTGACCCGGTCACCTGGGGCCGGTGTCCCCACGTGACCCGCTGACCTGGGTCCGGGGTCCCAACGTGACCCGGTGACCTGGGGCCGGTGTCCCCACGTGACTCGCTGACCTGGGTCCGGGGTCCCCACGTGACCCGGTGACCTGGGGCCGGTGTCCCCACGTGACCCGGTGACCTGGGGCCGGTGTCCCCACGTGACCCGGGGTCCTGGTGCCGGGGTGGTCATCGGAACCTGGGAATCAGGCTGGGTACCAGACATGACCAGGTGACCTGGGTCCGGGGTCCCCACGTGACCCGCTGACCTGGGGCCGGGGTCCCCACGTGACCTGGGGTCCTGGTGCCGGGGTTGTAACCGGAACCTGGGAACCAGGCCGGGTGCGCGACATGACCCGGTGACCCGGGGCCGGGTTAACGACCTGTCCAGGGGACCCGGGCCGGGGACCCGACAGGACCCGGTGATCCTTCGCTGGTGTCCCGATGCAACCCGGGGACCCGGGCCGGGGTCCCGACCTGACCCGGTGACCTGGGGCCAGGGTAACCACCTGACCCGGGGACCCGGGCCGGGGAACCGGTATGACTCCGTCTCCCGGGGCCGGGGTGGTCACCTGACACTGGTACCCGGGACAGCGACCCGACGTGACCCGGGGCCGGGGTAACGACCTGTCCAGGGGACCTGGGCCGGGGTCCCGACAGGACCCGGTGATCTGGTTCCGGGGTGCCGACCTGACCCGGGGACCTGGGGCTGTGGTGTCGACCGGACTCGGGGACCTGGTCCGGTGTCCCGTCATGACCCGGGGACCTGGGGTCGGGGTGGTCACCAGACCCTTGTACCCAGGCCGTTGACCCGACATGACCCTGTGACCCGGGGCCTGGGTAAAAATCCAACCCGGGGACCCGGACATGGGACGTGACATGACCCGACCTGGGTCCGGGGTCCCGACCTGACCCGGTGACCTGGAGCCGGTGTCCCCATGTGACCCGCTGACCTGGGTCTGGTGTCCCCTCGTGACCCGGGGTCCTGGTGCCGGGGTGCTCATCGGAACCTGGGAACCAGGCTGGGTACCAGACATGACCAGGTGACCTGGGTCCGGGGTCCCCACGTGACCCGGTCACCTGGGGCCGGTGTCCCCACGTGACCCGGGGTCCTGGTGCCGGGGTGGTCACCGGAACCTGGGAACCAGGCCGGGTGCGCGACATGACCCGGTGACCGGGGACCGGGTTAACGACCTGTCCAGGGGACCCGGGCCGGGGACCCGACAGGACCCGGTGATCCTTCGCTGGTGTCCCGATGCAACCCGGGGACCCGGGCCGGGGTCCCGACCTGACCCGGTGACCTGGGGCCAGGGTAACCACCTGACCCGGGGACCCGGGCCCGGGAACCGGTATGACTCCGTCTCCCGGGGCCGGGGTGGTCACCTGACACTGGTACCCGGGACAGCGACCCGACATGACCCGGTGACCCGGGGCCGGGGTAACGACCTGTCCAGGGGACCTGGGCCGGGGTCCCGACAGGACCCGGTGATCTGGGGCTTGGGTAAAAACCTGTCCCGGGGACCCGGGCTGGGTCCCGACCTGACCCGGTGACCTGGGGCCGGTGTCCCCACGTGACCCGCTGACCTGGGTCCGGGGTCCCCACGTGACCCGGTGACCTGGGGCCGGTGTCCCCACGTGACCCGGGGACCTGGGTCCGGTGTCCCCACGTGACCCGCTGACCTGGGGCCGGTGTCCCCACGTGACTCGCTGACCTGGGTCCAGGGTCCCCACGTGACCCGGGGACCTGGGGCCGGTGTCCCCACGTGACCCGGTCACCTGGGGCCGGGGTCCCCACGTGACCCGGGGTCCTTGTGCCGGGGTGGTCATCGGAACCTGGGAATCAGGCTGGGTACCAGACATGACCAGGTGACCTGGGTCCGGGGTCCCCACGTGACCCGCTGACCTGGGGCCGGGGTCCCCACGTGACCCGGGGTCCTGGTGCCGGGGTGGTCACCGGAACCTGGGAACCAGGCCGGGTGCGCGACATGACCCGGTGACCCGGGGACGGGTTAACGACCTGTCCAGGGGACCCGGGCCGGGGACCCGACAGGACCCGGTGATCCTTCGCTGGTGTCCCGATGCAACCCGGGGACCCGGGCCGGGGACCCCACGTGACCCGGGGACCTCGGGCCGGGGATGTCACCCGACACTGGTACCCGGGGCAGCGACCCGACCTGACCCGGGGCCGGGGTAACGACCTGTCCAGGGGACCTGGGCCGGGGTCCCGACAGGACCCGGTGATCTGGGGCTTGGGTAAAAACCCGTCCCGGGGACCCGGGCTGGGTCCCGACATGACCCGGTGACCTGGTTCCGGGGTGCCGACCTGACCCGGGGACCTGGGGCTGTGGTGTCGACCGGACTCGGGGACCTGGTCCGGTGTCCCGTCATGACCCGGGGACCTGGGGTCGGGGTGGTCACCAGACCGTTGTACCCAGGCCTTTGACCCGACATGACCTTGTGACCCGGGGCCTGGGTAAAAATCCAACCCGGGGACCCGGGCATGGGACGTGACATGACCCGACCTGGGTCCGGGGTCCCGACCTGACCCGGTGACCTGGAGCCGGTGTCCCCACGTGACCCGCTGACCTGGGTCCGGGGTCCCCACGTGACCCGGGGTCCTGGTGCCGGGGTGGTCATCGGAACCTGGGAACCAGGCTGGGTACCAGACACGACCAGGTGACCTGGGTCCGGGGTCCCCACGTGACCCGGTGACCTGGAGCCGGTGTCCCCACGTGACCCGCTGACCTGGGTCCGGTGTCCCCACGTGACCCGGGGTCCTGGTGCCGGGGTGCTCATTGGAACCTGGGAACCAGGCTGGGTACCAGACATGACCAGGTGACCTGGGTCCGGGGTCCCCACGTGACCCGCTGACCTGGGGCCGGGGTCCCCACGTGACCCGGGGTCCTGGTGCCGGGGTGGTCACCGGAACCTGGGAACCAGGCCGGGTGCGCGACATGACCCGGTGACCCGGGGCCGGGTTAACGACCTGTCCAGGGGACCCGGGCCGGGGACCCGACAGGACCCGGTGATCCTTCGCTGGTGTCCCGATGCAACCCGGGGACCCGGGCCGGGGTCCCGACCTGACCCGGTGACCTGGGGCCAGGGTAACCACCTGACCCGGGGACCCGGGCCGGGGAACCGGTATGACTCCGTCTCCCGGGGCCGGGGTGGTCACCTGACACTGGTACCCGGGACAGCGACCCGACATGACCCGGTGACCCGGGGCCGAGGTAACGACCTGTCCAGGGGACCTGGGCCGGGGTCCCGACAGGACCCGGTGATCTGGGGCTTGGGTAAAAACCCGTCCCGGGGACCCGGGCTGGGTCCCGACATGACCCGGTGACCTGGTTCCGGGGTGCCGACCTGACCCGGGGACCTGGGGCTGTGGTGTCGACCGGACTCGGGGACCTGGTCCGGTGTCCCGTCATGACCCGGGGACCTGGGGTCGGGGTGGTCACCAGACCGTTGTACCCAGGCCTTTGACCCGACATGACCCTGTGACCAGGGGCCTGGGTAAAAATCCAACCCGGGGACCCGGGCATGGGACGTGACATGACCCGCTGACCTGGGTCCGGGGTCCCCACGTGACCCGGTGACCTGGGGCCGGTGTCCCCACGTGACCCGGGGTCCTGCTGCCGGGGTCCCCACGTGACCCGCTGACCTGGGTCCGGGGTCCCCACGTGACTCGGGGACCTGGGTCCGGTGTCCCCACGTGACCCGCTGACCTGGGTCCGGGGTCCCCACGTGACCCGGTCACCTGGGGCAGGTGTCCCCACGTGACCCGCTGACATGGGTCCGGGGTCCCCACGTGACCCGGTGACCTGGGGCCGGTGTCCCCACGTGACCCGGGGTCCTGGTGCCGGGGTCCCCACGTGACCCGCTGACCTGGGTCCGGGGTCCCCACGTGACCCGGGGACCTGGGGCCGGTGTCCCCACGTGACCCGGGGACCTGGGTCCGGGGTCCCCACGTGACCCGGTGACCTGGGGCCGGTGTCCCCACGTGACCCGCTGACATGGGTCCGGGGTCCCCACGTGACCCGGTGACTTGGGGCCGGTGTCCCCACGTGACCCGGGGTCCTGCTGCCGGGGTCCCCACGTGACCCGCTGACCTGGGTCCGGGGTCCCCACGTGACCCGGTGACCTGGGGCCGGTGTCCCCACGTGACCCGCTGACATGGGTCCGGGGTCCCCACGTGACCCGGTGACCTGGGGCCGGTGTCCCCACGTGACCCGCTGACCTGGGTCCGGGGTCCCCACGTGACCCGCTGACCTGGGGCCGGTGTCCCCACGTGACCCGGTGACCTGGGTCCAGGGTCCCCACGTGACCCGGTGACCTGGGTCCGGTGTCCCCACGTGACCCGGGGACCTGGGGCCGGGGTCCCGACCTGACCCGATGACCTGGGGCCAGGGTAACCACCTGACCCGGGGACCCGGGCCGGGGAACCGGTATGACTCCGTCTCCCGGGGCCGGGGTGGTCACCTGACACTGGTACCCGGGACAGCGACCCGACATGACCCGGGGCCGGGGTAACGACCTGTCCAGGGGACCTGGGCCGGGGTCCCGACAGGACCCGGTGATCTGGGGCTTGGGTAAAAACCCGTCCCGGGGACCCGGGCTGGGTCCCGACATGACCCGGTGACCTGGTTCCGGGGTGCCGACCTGACCCGGGGACCTGGGGCTGTGGTGTCGACCGGACTCGGGGACCTGGTCCGGTGTCCCGTCATGACCCGGGGACCTGGGGTCGGGGTGGTCACCAGACCGTTGTACCCAGGCCGTTGACCCGACATGACCCTGTGACCCGGGGCCTGGGTAAAAATCCAACCCGGGGACCCGGGCATGGGACGTGACATGACCCGACCTGGGTCCGGGGTCCCGACCTGACCCGGTGACCTGGAGCCGGTGTCCCCACGTGACCCACTGACCTGGGTCCGGGGTCCCCACGTGACCCGGTGACCTGGGGCCGGGGTCCCCACGTGACCCGGGGTCCTGGTGCCGGGGTGGTCATCGGAACCTGGGAACCAGGCTGGGTACCAGACACGACCAGGTGACCTGGGGCCGGGGTCCCCACGTGACCCGCTGACCTGGGTCCGGTGTCCCCACGTGACCCGCTGACCTGGGTCCGGTGTCCCCACGTGACCCGGGGTCCTGGTGCCGGGGTGCTCATTGGAACCTGGGAACCAGGCTGGGTACCAGACATGACCAGGTGACCTGGGTCCGGGGTCCCCACGTGACCCGCTGACCTGGGGCCGGGGTCCCCACGTGACCCGGGGTCCTGGTGCCGGGGTGGTCACCGGAACCTGGGAACCAGGCCGGGTGCGCGACATGACCCGGTGACCCGGGGCCGGGTTAACGACCTGTCCAGGGGACCCGGGCCGGGGACCCGACAGGACCCGGTGATCCTTCGCTGGTGTCCCGATGCAACCCGGGGACCCGGGCCGGGGTCCCGACCTGACCCGGTGACCTGGGCCCAGGGTAACCACCTGACCCGGGGACCCGGGCCGGGGAACCGGTATGACTCCGTCTCCCGGGGCCGGGGTGGTCACCTGACACTGGTACCCGGGACAGCGACCCGACATGACCCGGTGACCCGGGGCCGGGGTAACGACCTGTCCAGGGGACCTGGGCCGGGGTCCCGACAGGACCCGGTGATCTGGGGCTTGGGTAAAAACCCGTCCCGGGGACCCGGGCTGGGTCCCGACATGACCCGGTGACCTGGTTCCGGGGTGCCGACCTGACCCGGGGACCTGGGGCTGTGGTGTCGACCGGACTCGGGGACCTGGTACGGTGTCCCGTAATGACCCGGGGACCTGGGGTCGGGGTGGTCACCAGACCGTTGTACCCAGGCCTTTGACCCGACATGACCTTGTGACCCGGGGCCTGGGTAAAAATCCAAGCCGGGGACCCGGGCATGGGACGTGACATGACCCGCTGACCTGGGTCCGGGGTCCCGACCTGACCCGGTGACCTGGGGCCGGTGTCCCCACGTGACCCGGGGTCCTGGTGCCGGGGTCCCCACGTGACCCGCTGACCTGGGTCCGGGGTCCCCACGTGACCCGGGGACCTGGGTCCGGTGTCCCCACGTGACCCGCTACCTGGGTCCGGGGTCCCCACGTGACCCGGTGACCTGGGGCCGGTGTCCCCACGTGACCCGGGGTCCTGCTGCCGGGGTCCCCACGTGACCCGCTGACCTGGGGCCGGTGTCCCCACGTGACCCGGGGTCCTGCTGCCGGGGTCCCCACGTGACCCGCTGACCTGGGTCCGGGGTCCCCACGTGACCCGGGGACCTGGGGCCGGTGTCCCCACGTGACCCGCTGACCTGGGTCCGGGGTCCCCACGTGACCCGGTGACCTGGGGCCGGTGTCCCCACGTGACCCGCTGACCTGGGTCCGGGGTCCCCACGTGACCCGGTGACCTGGGGCCGGTGTCCCCACGTGACCCGCTGACCTGGGTCAGGGTCCCCACATGACCCGGTCACCTGGGGCCGGTGTCCCCACGTGACCCGGTCACCTGGGGCTGGGGTCCCCACGTGACCCGGGGTCCTGGTGCCGGGGTGGTCATCGGAATCTGGGAATCAGGCTGGGTACCAGACATGACCAGGTGACCTGGGTCCGGGGTCCCCACGTGACCCGCTGACCTGGGGCCGGGGTCCCCACGTGACCTGGGTCCTGGTGCCGGGGTTGTAACCGGAACCTGGGAACCAGGCCGGGTGCGCGACATGACCCGGTGACCCGGGGCCGGGTTAACGACCTGTCCAGGGGACCCGGGCCGGGGACCCGACAGGACCCGGTGATCCTTCGCTGGTGTCCCGATGCAACCCGGGGACCCGGGCCGGGGACCCCACGTGACCCGGGGACCTCGGGCCGGGGATGTCACCCGACACTGGTACCCGGGGCAGCGACCCGATACGACCCGGGGACCTGGGTCCGGGGTCCCGACCTGACCCGGTGACCTGGGGCCGGTGTCCCCACGTGACCCGGGGTCCTGGTGCCGGGGTCCCCACGTGACCCGCTGACCTGGGTCCGGGGTCTCCACGTGACCCGGGGACCTGGGGCCGGTGTCCCCACGTGACCCGCTGACCTGGGTCCGGGGTCCCCACGTGACCTGGTCACCTGGGGCAGGTGTCCCCACGTGACCCGCTGACTTGGGTCCGGGGTCCCCACGTGACCCGGTGACCTGGGGCCGGTGTCCCCACGTGACCCGGGGTCCTGCTGCCGGGGTCCCCACGTGACCCGCTGACCTGGGTCCGGGGTCCCCACGTGACCCGGGGACCTGGGGCCGGTGTGCCCACGTGACCCGCTGACCTGGGTCCGGGGTCCCCACGTGACCCGGTGACCTGGGGCCCGTGTCCCCACGTGACCCGCTGACATGGGTCCGGGGTCCCCACGTGACCCGGTGACCTGGGGCCGGTGTCCCCACGTGACCCGGGGTCCTGCTGCCGGGGTCCCCACGTGACCCGCTGACCTGGGTCCGGGGTCCCCACGTGACCCGGGGACCTGGGGCCGGTGTCCCCACGTGACCCGCTGACCTGGGTCCGGGGTCCCCACGTGACCCGGTGACCTGGGGCCGGTGTCCCCACGTGACCCGCTGACCTGGGTCCGGGGTCCCCACGTGACCCGGTGACCTGGGGCCGGTGTCCCCACGTGACCCGCTGACCTGGGTCCAGGGTCCCCACGTGACCCGGTCACCTGGGGCCGGTGTCCCCACGTGACCCGGTCACCTGGGGCCGGTGTCCCCACGTGACCTGGGGTCCTGGTGCCGGGGTGGTCATCGGAACCTGGGAACCAGGCTGGGTACCAGACATGACCAGGTGACCTGGGTCCGGGGTCCCCACGTGACCCGCTGACCTGGGGCCGGGGTCCCCACGTGACCCGGGGTCCTGGTGCCGGGGTGGTCACCGGAACCTGGGAACCAGGCCGGGTGCGCGACATGACCCGGTGACCCGGGGCCGGGTTAACGACCTGTCCAGGGGACCCGGGCCGGGGACCCGACAGGACCCGGTGATCCTTCGCTGGTGTCCCGATGCAACCCGGGGACCCGGGCCGGGGACCCCACGTGACCCGGGGACCTCGGGCCGGGGATGTCACCCGACACTGGTACCCGGGGCAGCGACCCGATACGACCCGGGGACCTGGGTCCGGGGTCCCGACCTGACCCGGTGACCTGGGGCCAGGGTAACCACCTGACCCGGGGACCCGGGCCGGGGAATCGGTATGACTCCGTCTCCCGGGGCCGGGGTGGTCACCTGACACTGGTACCCGGGACAGCGACCCGACATGACCCGGGGCCGGGGTAACGACCTGTCCAGGGGACCTGGGCCGGGGTCCCGACAGGACCCGGTGATCTGGGGCTTGGGTAAAAACCCGTCCCGGGGACCCGGGCTGGGTCCCGACATGACCCGGTGACCTGGTTCCGGGGTGCCGACCTGACCCGGTGACCTGGGGCTGTGGTGTCGACCGGACTCGGGGACCTGGTCCGGTGTCCTGCATGACCCGGAGACCTGGGGTCGGGGTGGTCACCAGACCGTTGTACCCAGGCCGTTGACCCGACATGACCCTGTGACCCGGGGCCTAGGTAAAAATCCAACCCGGGGACCCGGGCATGGGACGTGACATGACCCGACGTGGGTCCGGGGTCCCGACCTGACCCGGTGACCTGGAGCCGGTGTCCCCACGTGACCCGCTGACCTGGGGCCGGTGTCCCCACGTGACCCGGGGTCCTGGTGCCGGGGTGGTCATCGGAACCTGGGATTCAGGCTGGGTACCAGACATGACCAGGTGACCTGGGTCCGGGGTCCCCACGTGACCCGCTGACCTGGGGCCGGGGTCCCCACGTGACCCGGGGTCCTGGCGCCGGGGTGGTCACCGGAACCTGGGAACCAGGCCGGGTGCGCGACATGACCCGGTGACCCGGGGCCGGGTTAACGACCTGTCCAGGGGACCCGGGCCGGGGACCCGACAGGATCCGGTGATCCTTCGCTGGTGTCCCGATGCAACCCGGGGACCCGGGCCGGGGACCCCACGTGACCCGGGGACCTGGGGCCGGGGATGTCACCCGACACTTGTATCCAGGGCAGCGACCCGATACGACCCGGGGACCTGGGTCCGGGGTCCCAACCTGACCCGGTGACCTGGGGCCAGGGTAACCACCTGACCCGGGGACCCGGGCCGGGGAACCGGTATGACTCCGTCTCCCGGGGCCGGGGTGGTCACCTGACACTGGTACCAGGGACAGCGACCCGACATGACCTGGTGACCCGGGGCCGGGTTAACGACCTGTCCAGGGGACCCGGGCCGGGGACCTGACAGGACCCGGTGATCCTTCGCTGGTGTCCCGATGCAACCCGGGGACCCGGGCCGGGGTCCCGACCTGACCCGGTGACCTGGGGCCAGGGTAACCACCTGACCCGGGGACCCGGGCCGGGGAACCGGTATGACTCCGTCTCCCGGGGCCGGGGTGGTCACCTGACACTGGTACCCGGGACAGCGACCCGACGTGACCCGGGGCCGGGGTAACGACCTGTCCAGGGGACCTGGGCCGGGGTCCCGACAGGACCCGGTGATCTGGGGCTTGGGTAAAAACCCGTCCCGGGGACCCGGGCTGGGTCCCGACATGACCCGGTGACCTGGTTCCGGGGTGCCGACCTGACCCGGGGACCTGGGGCTGTGGTGTCGACCGGACTCGGGGACCTGGTCCGGTGTCCCGTCATGACCCGGGGACCTGGGGTCGGGGTGGTCACCAGACCCTTGTACCCAGGCCGTTGACCCGACATGACCCTGTGACCCGGGGCCTGGGTAAAAATCCAACCCGGGGACCCGGGCATGGGACGTGACATGACCCGACGTGGGTCCGGGGTCCCGACCTGACCCGGTGACCTGGAGCCGGTGTCCCCACATGACCCGCTGACCTGGGTCCGGGGTCCCCACGTGACCCGGTGACCTGGGGCCGGTGTCCCCACGTGACCCGCTGACCTGGGTCCGGGGTCCCCACGTGACCCGGTGACCTGGGGCCGGTGTCCCCACGTGACCCGCTGACCTGGGTCCAGGGTCGCCACGTGACCCGGTCACCTGGGGCCGGTGTCCCCACGTGACCCGGTCACCTGGGGCCGGTGTCCCCACGTGACCTGGGGTCCTGGTGCCGGGGTGGTCATCGGAACCTGGGATTCAGGCTGGGTACCAGACATGACCAGGTGACCTGGGTCCGGGGTCCCCACGTGACCCGCTGACCTGGAGCCGGGGTCCCCACGTGACCTGGGTCCTGGTGCCAGGGTTGTAACCGGAACCTGGGAACCAGGCCGGGTGCGCGACATGACCCGGTGACCCGGGGCCGGGTTAACGACCTGTCCAGGGGACCCGGGCCGGGGACCCGACAGGACCCGGTGATCCTTCGCTGGTGTCCCGATGCAACCCGGGGACCCGGGCCGGGGACCCCACGTGACCCGGGGACCTCGGGCCGGGGATGTCACCCGACACTGGTACCCGGGGCAGCGACCCGATACGACCCGGGGACCTGGGTCCGGGGTCCCGACCTGACCCGGTGACCTGGGGCCAGGGTAACCACCTGACCCGGGGACCCGGGCCGGGGAATCGGTATGACTCCGTCTCCCGGGGCCGGGGTGGTCACCTGACACTGGTACCCGGGACAGCGACCCGACATGACCCGGGGCCGGGGTAACGACCTGTCCAGGGGACCTGGGCCGGGGTCCCGACAGGACCCGGTGATCTGGGGCTTGGGTAAAAACCCGTCCCGGGGACCCGGGCTGGGTCCCGACATGACCCGGTGACCTGGTTCCGGGGTGCCGACCTGACCCGGTGACCTGGGGCTGTGGTGTCGACCGGACTCGGGGACCTGGTCCGGTGTCCTGCATGACCCGGAGACCTGGGGTCGGGGTGGTCACCAGACCGTTGTACCCAGGCCGTTAACCCAACATGACCCTGTGACCCGGGGCCTAGGTAAAAATCCAACCCGGGGACCCGGGCATGGGACGTGACATGACCCGACGTGGGTCCGGGGTCCCGACCTGACCCGGTGATCTGGAGCCGGTGTCCCCACGTGACCCGCTGACCTGGGGCCGGTTTCCCCACGTGACCCGGGGTCCTGGTGCCGGGGTGGTCATCGGAACCTGGGATTCAGGCTGGGTACCAGACATGACCAGGTGACCTGGGTCCGGGGTCCCCACGTGACCCGCTGACCTGGGGCCGGGGTCCCCACGTGACCCGGGGTCCTGGCGCCGGGGTGGTCACCGGAACCTGGGAACCAGGCCGGGTGCGCGACATGACCCGGTGACCCGGGGCCGGGTTAACGACCTGTCCAGGGGACCCGGGCCGGGGACCCGACAGGACCCGGTGATCCTTCGCTGGTGTCCCGATGCAACCCGGGGACCCGGGCCGGGGACCCCACGTGACCCGGGGACCTGGGGCCGGGGATGTCACCCGACACTTGTATCCAGGGCAGCGACCCGATACGACCCGGGGACCTGGGTCCGGGGTCCCAACCTGACCCGGTGACCTGGGGCCAGGGTAACCACCTGACCCGGGGACCCGGGCCGGGGAACCGGTATGACTCCGTCTCCCGGGGCCGGGGTGGTCACCTGACACTGGTACCAGGGACAGCGACCCGACATGACCTGGTGACCCGGGGCCGGGTTAACGACCTGTCCAGGGGACCCGGGCCGGGGACCTGACAGGACCCGGTGATCCTTCGCTGGTGTCCCGATGCAACCCGGGGACCCGGGCCGGGGTCCCGACCTGACCCGGTGACCTGGGGCCAGGGTAACCACCTGACCCGGGGACCCGGGCCGGGGAACCGGTATGACTCCGTCTCCCGGGGCCGGGGTGGTCACCTGACACTGGTACCCGGGACAGCGACCCGACATGACCTGGGGCCGGGGTAACGACCTGTCCAGGGGACCTGGGCCGGGGTCCCGACAGGACCCGGTGATCTGGGGCTTGGGTAAAAACCCGTCCCGGGGACCCGGGCTGGGTCCCGACATGACCCGGTGACCTGGTTCCGGGGTGCCGACCTGACCCGGGGACCTGGGGCTGTGGTGTCGACCGGACTCGGGGACCTGGTCCGGTGTCCCGTCATGACCCGGGGACCTGGGGTCGGGGTGGTCACCAGACCCTTGTACCCAGGCCGTTGACCCGACATGACCCTGTGACCCGGGGCCTGGGTAAAAATCCAACCCGGGGACCCGGGCATGGGACGTGACATGACCCGACGTGGGTCCGGGGTCCCGACCTGACCCGGTGACCTGGAGCCGGTGTCCCCACATGACCCGCTGACCTGGGTCCGGGGTCCCCACGTGACCCGGTGACCTGGGGCCGGTGTCCCCACGTGACCCGCTGACCTGGGTCCGGGGTCCCCACGTGACCCGGTGACCTGGGGCCGGTGTCCCCACGTGACCCGCTGACCTGGGTCCAGGGTCGCCACGTGACCCGGTCACCTGGGGCCGGTGTCCCCACGTGACCCGGTCACCTGGGGCCGGTGTCCCCACGTGACCTGGGGTCCTGGTGCCGGGGTGGTCATCGGAACCTGGGATTCAGGCTGGGTACCAGACATGACCAGGTGACCTGGGTCCGGGGTCCCCACGTGACCCGCTGACCTGGAGCCGGGGTCCCCACGTGACCTGGGTCCTGGTGCCAGGGTTGTAACCGGAACCTGGGAACCAGGCCGGGTGCGCGACATGACCCGGTGACCCGGGGCCGGGTTAACGACCTGTCCAGGGGACCCGGGCCGGGGACCCGACAGGACCCGGTGATCCTTCGCTGGTGTCCCGATGCAACCCGGGGACCCGGGCCGGGGACCCCACGTGACCCGGGGACCTCGGGCCGGGGATGTCACCCGACACTGGTACCCGGGGCAGCGACCCGATACGACCCGGGGACCTGGGTCCGGGGTCCCGACCTGACCCGGTGACCTGGGGCCAGGGTAACCACCTGACCCGGGGACCCGGGCCGGGGAATCGGTATGACTCCGTCTCCCGGGGCCGGGGTGGTCACCTGACACTGGTACCCGGGACAGCGACCCGACATGACCCGGGGCCGGGGTAACGACCTGTCCAGGGGACCTGGGCCGGGGTCCCGACAGGACCCGGTGATCTGGGGCTTGGGTAAAAACCCGTCCCGGGGACCCGGGCTGGGTCCCGACATGACCCGGTGACCTGGTTCCGGGGTGCCGACCTGACCCGGTGACCTGGGGCTGTGGTGTCGACCGGACTCGGGGACCTGGTCCGGTGTCCTGCATGACCCGGAGACCTGGGGTCGGGGTGGTCACCAGACCGTTGTACCCAGGCCGTTAACCCAACATGACCCTGTGACCCGGGGCCTAGGTAAAAATCCAACCCGGGGACCCGGGCATGGGACGTGACATGACCCGACGTGGGTCCGGGGTCCCGACCTGACCCGGTGACCTGGAGCCGGTGTCCCCACGTGACCCGCTGACCTGGGGCCGGTTTCCCCACGTGACCCGGGGTCCTGGTGCCGGGGTGGTCATCGGAACCTGGGATTCAGGCTGGGTACCAGACATGACCAGGTGACCTGGGTCCGGGGTCCCCACGTGACCCGCTGACCTGGGGCCGGGGTCCCCACGTGACCCGGGGTCCTGGCGCCGGGGTGGTCACCGGAACCTGGGAACCAGGCCGGGTGCGCGACATGACCCGGTGACCCGGGGCCGGGTTAACGACCTGTCCAGGGGACCCGGGCCGGGGACCCGACAGGACCCGGTGATCCTTCGCTGGTGTCCCGATGCAACCCGGGGACCCGGGCCGGGGACCCCACGTGACCCGGGGACCTGGGGCCGGGGATGTCACCCGACACTTGTATCCAGGGCAGCGACCCGATACGACCCGGGGACCTGGGTCCGGGGTCCCAACCTGACCCGGTGACCTGGGGCCAGGGTAACCACCTGACCCGGGGACCCGGGCCGGGGAACCGGTATGACTCCGTCTCCCGGGGCCGGGGTGGTCACCTGACACTGGTACCAGGGACAGCGACCCGACATGACCTGGTGACCCGGGGCCGGGTTAACGACCTGTCCAGGGGACCCGGGCCGGGGACCTGACAGGACCCGGTGATCCTTCGCTGGTGTCCCGATGCAACCCGGGGACCCGGGCCGGGGTCCCGACCTGACCCGGTGACCTGGGGCCAGGGTAACCACCTGACCCGGGGACCCGGGCCGGGGAACCGGTATGACTCCGTCTCCCGGGGCCGGGGTGGTCACCTGACACTGGTACCCGGGACAGCGACCCGACATGACCCGGGGCCGGGGTAACGACCTGTCCAGGGGACCTGGGCCGGGGTCCCGACAGGACCCGGTGATCTGGGGCTTGGGTAAAAACCCGTCCCGGGGACCCGGGCTGGGTCCCGACATGACCCGGTGACCTGGTTCCGGGGTGCCGACCTGACCCGGGGACCTGGGGCTGTGGTGTCGACCGGACTCGGGGACCTGGTCCGGTGTCCCGTCATGACCCGGGGACCTGGGGTCGGGGTGGTCACCAGACCGTTGTACCCAGGCCGTTGACCCGACATGACCCTGTGACCCGGGGCCTGGGTAAAAATCCAACCCGGGGACCCGGGCATGGGACGTGACATGACCCGACGTGGGTCCGGGGTCCCGACCTGACCCGGTGACCTGGAGCCGGTGTCCCCACATGACCCGCTGACCTGGGTCCGGGGTCCCCACGTGACCCGCTGACATGGGGCCGGTGTCCCCACGTGACCCGCTGACCTGGGGCCGGTGTCCCCACGTGACCCGGGGTCCTGGTGCCGGGGTGGTCATCGAAACCTGGGAACCAGGCTGGGTACCAGACATGACCAGGTGACCTGGGTCCGGGGTCCCCACGTGACCCGCTGACCTGGGTCCGGGGTCCCCACGTGACCCGGTCACCTGGGGCCGGTGTCCCCACGTGACCCGCTGACCTGGGTCCGGGGTGCCCACGTGACCCGGTGACATGGGGCCGGTGTCCCCACGTGACTCGGTGACCTGGGGCCTGTGTCCCCACGTGACCCGCTGACCTGGGTCCGGGGTCCCCACGTGACCCGGGGACCTGGGGCCGGTGTCCCCACGTGACCCGGTCACCTGGGGCCGGTGTCCCCACGTGACCCGGGGTCCTGGTGCCGGGGTGGTCATCGGAACCTGGGATTCAGGCTGGGTACCAGACATGACCAGGTGACCTGGGTCCGGGGTCCCCACGTGACCCGCTGACCTGGGGCCGGGGTCCCCACGTGACCCAGGGTCCTGGTGCCGGGGTGGTCACCGGAACCTGGGAACCAGGCCGGGTGCGCGACATGACCCGGTGACCCGGGGCCGGGTTAACGACCTGTCCAGGGGACCCGGGCCGGGGACCCGACAGGACCCGGTGATCCTTCGCTGGTGTCCCGATGCAACCCGGGGACCCGGGCCGGGGACCCCACGTGACCCGGGGACCTGGGGCCGGGGATGTCACCCGACACTGGTACCCGGGGCAGCGACCCGATACGACCCGGTGACCTGGGTCCGGGGTCCCGACCTGACCCGGTGACCTGGGCCCAGGGTAACCACCTGACCCGGGGACCCGGGCCGGGGAACCGGTATGACTCCGTCTCCCGGGGCCGGGGTGGTCACCTGACACTGGTACCCGGGACAGCGACCCGACGTGACCCGGGGCCGGGGTAACGACCTGTCCAGGGGACCTGGGCCGGGGTCCCGACAGGACCCGGTGATCTGGGGCTTGGGTAAAAACCCGTCCCGGGGACCCGGGCTGGGTCCCGACATGACCCGGTGACCTGGTTCCGGGGTGCCGACCTGACCCGGGGACCTGGGGCTGTGGTGTCGACCGGACTCGGGGACCTGGTCCGGTGTCCCGTCATGACCCGGGGACCTGGGGTCGGGGTGGTCACCAGACCCTTGTACCCAGGCCGTTGACCCGACATGACCCTGTGACCCGGGGCCTGGGTAAAAATCCAACCCGGGGACCCGGGCATGGGACGTGACATGACCCGACCTGGGTCCGGGGTCCCGACCTGACCCGGTGACCTGGAGCCGGTGTCCCCACGTGACCCGCTGACCTGGGTCCGGGGTCCCCACGTGACCCGCTGACCTGGGGCCGGGGTCCCCATGTGACCCGCTGACCTGGGGCCGGGGTCCCCACGTGACCCGGGGTCCTGGTGCCGGGGTGGTCACCGGAACCTGGGAACCAGGCCGGGTGCGTGACATGACCCGGTGACCCGGGGCCGGGTTAACGACCTGTCCAGGGGACCCGGGCCGGGGACCCGACAGGACCCGGTGATCCTTCGCTGGTGTCCCGATGCAACCCGGGGACCCGGGCCGGGGACCCCACGTGACCCGGGGACCTGGGGCCGGGGATGTCACCCGACACTGGTATCCAGGGTAGCGACCCGATACGACCCGGGGACCTGGGTCCGGGGTCGCGACGTGACCCGGTGACCTGGGGCCAGGGTAACCACCTGACCCGGGGACCCGGGCCGGGGACCCGGTATGACTCCGTCTCCCGGGGCCGGGGTGGTCACCTGACACTGGTACCCGGGACAGCGACCCGACATGACCTGGTGACCCGGGGCCGGGTTAACGACCTGTCCAGGGGACCCGGGCCGGGGACCCGACAGGACCCGGTGATCCTTCGCTGGTGTCCCGATGCAACCCGGGGACCCGGGCCGGGGTCCCGACCTGACCCGGTGACCTGGGGCCAGGGTAACCACCTGACCCGGGGACCCGGGCCGGGGAACCGGTATGACTCCGTCTCCCGGGGCCGGGGTGGTCACCTGACACTGGTACCCGGGACAGCGACCCGACATGACCCGGTGACCCGGGGCCGGGATAACGACCTGTCCAGGGAACCTGGGCCGGGGTCCCGACAGGACCCGGTGATCTGGGGCTTGGGTAAAAACCCGTCCCGGGGACCCGGGCTGGGTCCCGACATGACCCGGTGACCTGGTTCCGGGGTGCCGACCTGACCCGGTGACCTGGGGCTGTGGTGTCGACCGGACTCGGGGACCTGGTCCGGTGTCCCGTCATGACCCGGGGACCTGGGGTCGGGGTGGTCACCAGACCGTTGTACCCAGGCCTTTGACCCGACATGACCTTGTGACCCGGGGCCTGGGTAAAAATCCAACCCGGGGACCCGGGCATGGGACGTGACATGACCCGCTGACCTGGGTCCAGGGTCCCGACCTGACCAGGTGACCTGGGGCCGGTGTCCCCACGTGACCCGCTGACCTGGGTCCGGGGTCCCCACGTGACCCGGTGACCTGGGGCCGGTGTCCCCACGTGACCCGCTGACCTGGGTCCGGGGTCCCCACGTGACCCGGTCACCTGGGGCCGGTGTCCCCACGTGACCCGGGGTCCTGGTGCCGGGGTGGTCATCGGAACCTGGGAACCAGGCTGGGTACCAGACATGACCAGGTGACCTGGGGCCGGGGTCCCCACGTGACCCGGTGACCTGGAGCCGGTGTCCCCACGTGACCCGCTGACCTGGGTCCGGTGTCCCCACGTGACCCGGGGTCCTGGTGCCGGGGTGCTCATCGGAACCTGGGAACCAGGCTGGGTACCAGACATGACCAGGTGACCTGGGTCCGGGGTCCCCACGTGACCCGCTGACCTGGGGCCGGGGTCCCCACGTGACCCGGGGTCCTGGTGCCGGGGTGGTCACCGGAACCTGGGAACCAGGCCGGGTGCGCGACATGACCCGGTGACCCGGGGCCGGGTTAACGACCTGTCCAGGGGACCAGGGCCGGGGACCCGACAGGACCCGGTGATCCTTCGCTGGTGTCCCGATGCAACCCGGGGACCCGGGCCGGGGTCCCGACCTGACCCGGTGACCTGGGCCCAGGGTAACCACCTGACCCGGGGACCCGGGCCGGGGAACCGGTATGACTCCGTCTCCCGGGGCCGGGGTGGTCACCTGACACTGGTACCCGGGACAGCGACCCGACATGACCCGGTGACCCGGGGCCGGGGTAACGACCTGTCCAGGGGACCTGGGCCGGGGTCCCGACAGGACCCGGTGATCTGGGGCTTGGGTAAAAACCCGTCCCGGGGACCCGGGCTGGATCCCGACATGACCCGGTGACCTGGTTCCGGGGTGCCGACCTGACCCGGGGACCTGGGGCTGTGGTGTCGACCGGACTCGGGGACCTGGTCCGGTGTCCCGTCATGACCCGGGGACCTGGGGTCGGGGTGGTCACCAGACCCTTGTACCCAGGCCGTTGACCCGACATGACCCTGTGACCCGGGGCCTGGGTAAAAATCCAAGCCGGGGACCCGGGCATGGGACGTGACATGACCCGACCTGGGTCCGGGGTCCCGACCTGACCCGGTGACCTGGGGCCGGGGTAACCACCTGACCCGGGGACCCGGGCCGGGGAACCGGTATGACTCCGTCTCCCGGGGCCGGGGTGGTCACCTGACACTGGTACCCGGGACAGCGACCCGACGTGACCCGGGGCAGGGGTAACGACCTGTCCAGGGGACCTGGGCCGGGGTCCCGACAGGACCCGGTGATCTGTGGCTTGGGTAAAAACCCGTCCCGGGGACCCGGGCTGGGTCCCGACATGACCCGGTGACCTGGTTCCGGGGTGCCGACCTGACCCAGGGACCTGGGGCTGTGGTGTCGACCGGACTCGGGGACCTGGTCCGGTGTCCCGTCATGACCCGGGGACCTGGGGTCGGGGTGGTCACCAGACCGTTGTACCCAGGCCTTTGACCCGACATGACCTTGTGACCCGGGGCCTGGGTAAAAATCCAACCCGGGGACCCGGGCATGGGACGTGACATGACCCGCTGACCTGGGTCCGGGGTCCCGACCTGACCCGGTGACCTGGGGCCGGTGTCCCCACGTGACCCGGGGTCCTGGTGCCGGGGTCCCCACGTGACCCGCTGACCTGGGTCCGGGGTCCCCACGTGACCCGGGGACCTGGGTCCGGTGTCCCCACGTGACCCGCTGACCTGGGTCCGGGGTCCCCACGTGACCCGGTGACCTGGGGCCGGTGTCCCCACGTGACCCGCTGACATGGGCCCGGGGTCCCCACGTGACCCGGTGACCTGGGGCCGGTGTCCCCACGTGACCCGGGGTCCTGCTGCCGGGGTCCCCACGTGACCCGCTGACCTGGGTCCGGGGTCCCCACGTGACCCGGGGACCTGGGGCCGGTGTCCCCACGTGACCCGCTGACCTGGGTCCGGGGTCCCCACGTGACCCGCTGACCTGGGGCCGGTGTCCCCACGTGACCCGCTGACATGGGTCCGGGGTCCCCACGTGACCCGGTGACCTGGGGCCGGTGTCCCCACGTGACCCGGGGTCCTGCTGCCGGGGTCCCCACGTGACCCGCTGACCTGGGTCCGGGGTCCCCACGTGACCCGGGGACCTGGGTCCGGTGTCCCCACGTGACCCGCTGACCTGGGTCCGGGGTCCCCACGTGACCCGGTGACCTGGGGCCGGTGTCCCCACGTGACCCGCTGACATGGGCCCGGGGTCCCCACGTGACCCGGTGACCTGGGGCCGGTGTCCCCACGTGACCCGGGGTCCTGCTGCCGGGGTCCCCACGTGACCCGCTGACCTGGGTCCGGGGTCCCCACGTGACCCGGGGACCTGGGGCCGGTGTCCCCACGTGACCCGCTGACCTGGGTCCGGGGTCCCCACGTGACCCGGTGACCTGGGGCCGGTGTCCCCACGTGACCCGCTGACCTGGGTCCGGGGTCCCCACGTGACCCGGGGACCTGGGTCCGGGGTCCCCACGTGACCCGGTGACCTGGGGCCGGTGTCCCCACGTGACCCGGTCACCTGGGTCCGGTGTCCCCACGTGACCCGGTGACCTGGGGCCGGTGTCCCCACGTGACCCGCTGACCTGGGTCCGGGGTCCCAACTTGACCCGGTGACCTGTGGCCGGTGTCCCCACGTGACTCGCTGACCTGGGTCCGGGGTCCCCACGTGACCCGGTGACCTGGGGCCGGTGTCCCCAAGTGACCCGGTCACCTGGGGCCGGGGTCCCCACGTGACCCGGGGTCCTGGTGCCGGGGTGCTCATCGGAACCTGGGAATCAGGCTGGGTACCAGAGATGACCAGGTGACCTGGGTCCGGGGTCCCCACGTGACCCGCTGACCTGGGGCCGGGGTCCCCACGTGACCCGGGGTCCTGGTGCCGGGGTGGTCACCGGAACCTGGGAACCAGGCCGGGTGCGCGACATGACCCGGTGACCCGGGGCCGGGTTAACGACCTGTCCAGGGGACCCGGGCCGGGGACCCGACAGGACCCGGTGATCCTTCGCTGGTGTCCCGATGCAACCCGGGGACCCGGGCCGGGGACCCCACGTGACCCGGGGACCTGGGGCCGGGGATGTCACCCGACACTGGTACCCGGGGCAGCGACCCGACATGACCTGGTGACCCGGGGCCGGGTTAACGACCTGTCCAGGGGACCCGGGCCGGGGACCCGACAGGACCCGGTGATCCTTCGCTGGTGTCCCGATGCAACCCGGGGACCCGGGCCGGGGTCCCGACCTGACCCGGTGACCTGGGGCCAGGGTAACCACCTGACCCGGGGACCCGGGCCGGGGAACCGGTATGACTCCGTCTCCCGGGGCCGGGGTGGTCACCTGACACTGGTACCCGGGACAGCGACACGACGTGACCCGGGGCCGGGGTAACGACCTGTCCAGGGGACCTGGGCCGGGGTCCCGACAGGACCCGGTGATCTGGGGCTTGGGTAAAAACCCGTCCCGGGGACCCGGGCTGGGTCCCGACATGACCCGGTGACCTGGTTCCGGGGTGCCGACCTGACCCGGGGACCTGGGGCTGTGGTGTCGACCGGACTCGGGGACCTGGTCCGGTGTCCCGTCATGACCCGGGGACCTGGGGTCGGGGTGGTCACCAGACCCTTGTACCCAGGCCGTTGAGCCGACATGACCCTGTGACCCGGGGCCTGGGTAAAAATCCAACCCGGGGACCCGGGCATGGGACGTGATATGACCCGACCTGGGTCCGGGGTCCCGACCTGACCCGGTGACCTGGAGCCGGTGTCCCCACGTGACCCGCTGACCTGGGTCCGGGGTCCCCAAGTGACCCGGTGACCTGGGGCCGGGGTCCCAACGTGACCCGGTCACCTGGGGCCGGTGTCCCCACGTGACCCGGGGTCCTGGTGCCGAGGTGGTCATCGAAACCTGGGAACCAGGCTGGGTACCAGACATGACCAGGTGACCTGGGGCCGGGTCCCCACGTGACCCGCTGACCTGGGGCCTGTGTCCCCACGTGACTCGCTGACCTGGGTCCGGGGTCCCCACGTGACCCGGGGACCTGGGGCCGGTGTCCCCACGTGACCCGGTCACCTGGGGCCGGTGTCCCCACGTGACCCGGGGTCCTGGTGCCGGGGTGGTCATCGGAACCTGGGAACCAGGCTGGGTACCAGACATGACCAGGTGACCTGGGTCCGGGATCCCCACGTGACCCGCTGACCTGGGGCCGGGGTCCCCACGTGACCCGGGGTCCTGGTGCCGGGGTGGTCACCGGAACCTGGGAACCAGGCCGGGTGCGCGACATGACCCGGTGACCCGGGGCCGGGTTAACGACCTGTCCAGGGGACCCGGGCCGGGGACCCGACAGGACCCGGTGATCCTTCGCTGGTGTCCCGATGCAACCCGGGGACCCGGGCCGGGGACCCCACGTGACCCGGGGACCTGGTGCCGGGGATGTCACCCGACACTGGTACCCGGGGCAGCGACCCGATACGACCCGGTGACCTGGGTCCGGGGTCCCGACCTGACCCGGTGACCTGGGGCCAGGGTAACCACCTGACCCAGGGACCCGGGCCGGGGAACCGGTATGACTCCGTCTCCCGGGGCCGGGGTGGTCACCTGACACTGGTACCCGGGACAGCGACCCGACATGACCCGGTGACCCGGGGCCGGGGTAACGACCTGTCCAGGGGACCTGGGCCGGGGTCCCGACAGGACCCGGTGATCTGGGGCTTGGGTAAAAACCCGTCCCGGGGACCCGGGCTGGGTCTCGACATGACCCGGTGACCTGGTTCCGGGGTGCCGACCTGACCCGGGGACCTGGGGCTGTGGTGTCGACCGGACTCGGGGACCTGGTCCGGTGTCCCATCATGACCCGGGGACCTGGGGTCGGGGTGGTCACCAGACCGTTGTACCCAGGCCGTTGACCCGACATGACCCTGTGACCCGGGGCCTGGGTAAAAATCCAACCCGGGGACCTGGGCATGGGACGTAACATGACCCGCTGACCTGGGTCCGGGGTTGCGACCTAACCCGGTGACCTGGGGCTGTGGTGTCGACCGGACTCGGGGACCTGGTCCGGTGTCCCGTCATGACCCGGGGACCTGGGGTCAGGGT
This sequence comes from Somateria mollissima, assembly GCA_951411735.1. NCBI lineage: Eukaryota > Metazoa > Chordata > Aves > Anseriformes > Anatidae > Somateria > Somateria mollissima. Next base: position 290,831 of record CATOCB010000428.1, read on the forward strand.
GGTCACCAGACCCTTGTACCCAGGCCGTTGACCCGACATGACCCTGTGACCCGGGGCCTGGGTAAAAATCCAAGCCGGGGACCCGGGCATGGGACGTGACATGACCCGACCTGGGTCCGGGGTCCCGACCTGACCCGCTTACCTTGGTCCGGGGTCCCCACGTGACCCGGGGACCTGGGGCCAGTGTCCCCACGTGACCTGGTCACCTGGGGCCGGGGTCCCCACGTGACCCGGGGTCCTGGTGCCGGGGTGGTCACCGGAACCTGGGAACCAGGCCGGGTGCGCGACATGACCCGGTGACCCGGGGCCGGGTTAACGACCTGTCCAGGGGACCCGGGCCGGGGACCCGACAGGACCCGGTGATCCTTCGCTGGTGTCCCGATGCAACCCGGGGACCCGGGCCGGGGACCCCACGTGACCCGGGGACCTGGGGCCGGAGATGTCACCCGACACTGGTACCCGGGGCAGCGACCCGATACGACCCGGGGACCTGGGTCCGGGGTCCCGACCTGACCCGGTGACCTGGGGCCAGGGTAACCACCTGACCCGGGGACCCGGGCCGGGGACCCGGTATGACTCCGTCTCCAGGGGCCGGGGTGGTCACCTGACACTGGTACCCGGGACAGCGACCCGATATGACCTGGTGACCCGGGGCCGGGGTAACAACCTGTCCAGGGGACCTGGGCCGGGGTCCCGACAGGACCCGGTGATCTGGGGCTTGGGTAAAAACCCGTCCCGGGGACCCGGGCTGGGTCCCGACATGACCCGGTGACCTGGTTCCGGGGTGCCGACCTGACCCGGTGACCTGGGGCTGTGGTGTCGACCGGACTCGGGGACCTGGTCCGGTGTCCCGTCATGACCCGGGGACCTGGGGTCGGGGTGGTCACCAGACCGTTGTACCCAGGCCTTTGACCCGACATGACCTTGTGACCCGGGGCCTGGGTAAAAATCCAACCCGGGGACCCGGGCATGGGACGTGACATGACCCGCTGACCTGGGTCCGGGGTCCCGACCTGACCCGGTGACCTGGGGCCGGTGTCCCCACGTGACCCGGGGTCCTGGTGCCGGGGTCCCCACGTGACCCGCTGACCTGGGTCCGGGGTCCCCACGTGACCCGGGGACCTGGGTCCGGTGTCCCCACGTGACCCGCTGACCTGGGTCCGGGGTCCCCACGTGACCCGGTCACCTGGGGCAGGTGTCCCCACGTGACCCGCTGACATGGGCCCGGGGTCCCCACGTGACCCGGTGACCTGGGGCCGGTGTCCCCACGTGACCCGAAGTCCTGCTGCCGGGGTCCCCACGTGACCCGCTGACCTGGGTCCGGGGTCCCCACGTGACCCGGGGACCTGGGGCCGGTGTCCCCACGTGACCCGCTGACCTGGGTCCGGGGTCCCCACGTGACCCGCTGACCTGGGGCCGGTGTCCCCACGTGACCCGCTGACCTGGGTCCGGGGTCCCCACGTGACCCGGGGTCCTGGTGCCGGTGTCCCCACGTGACCCGGGGTCCTGCTGCCGGGGTCCCCACGTGACCCGCTGACCTGGGTCCACGGTCCCCACGTGACCCGGTGACCTGGGGCCGGTGTCCCCACGTGACCCGCTGACATGAGTCTGGGGTCCCCACTTGACCCGGTGACCTGGGGCCGGTGTCCCCACGTGACCCGCTGACCTGGGTCCGGGGTCCCCACTTGACCCGCTGACCTGGGGCCGGTGTCCCCACGTGACTCGCTGACCTGGGTCCGGGGTCCCCACGTGACCCGGTGACCTGGGGCCGGTGTCCCCATGTGACCCGGTCACCTGGGGCCGGGGTCCCCACGTGACCCGGGGTCCTGGTGCCGGGGTGGTCATCGGAACCTGGGAATCAGGCTGGGTACCAGACATGACCAGGTGACCTGGGTCCGGGGTCCCCACGTGACCCGCTGACCTGGGGCCGGGGTCCCCACGTGACCTGGGGTCCTGGTGCCGGGGTGGTCATCGGAACCTGGGAACCAGGCCGGGTGCGTGACATGACCCGGTGACCCGGGGCCGGGTTAACGACCTGTCCAGGGGACCCGGGCCGGGGACCCGACAGGACCCGGTGATCCTTCGCTGGTGTCCCGATGCAACCCGGGGACCCGGGCCGGGGACCCCACGTGACCCGGGGACCTGGGGCCGGGGATGTCACCCGACACTGGTACCCGGGGCAGCGACCCGATACGACCCGGGGACCTGGGTCCGGGGTCCCGACCTGACCCGGTGACCTGGAACCAGGGTAACCACCTGACCCGGGGACCCGGGCCGGGGAACCGGTATGACTCCGTCTCCCGGGGCCGGGGTGGTCACCTGACACTGGTACCCGGGACAGCGACCCGACATGACCTGGTGACCCGGGGCCGGGTTAACGACCTGTCCAGGGGACCCGGGCCGGGGACCCGACAGGACCCGGTGATCCTTCGCTGGTGTCCCGATGCAACCCGGGGACCCGGGCCGGGGTCCCGACCTGACCCGGTGACCTGGGGCCAGGGTAACCACCTGACCCGGGGACCCGGGCCGGGGAACCGGTATGACTCCGTCTCCCGGGGCCGGGGTGGTCACCTGACACTGGTACCCGGGACAGCGACACGACATGACCCGGGGCCGGGGTAACGACCTGTCCAGGGGACCTGGGCCGGGGTCCCGACAGGACCCGGTGATCTGGGGCTTGGGTAAAAACCCGTCCCGGGGACCCGGGCTGGGTCCCGACATGACCCGGTGACCTGGTTCCGGGGTGCCGACCTGACCCGGGGACCTGGGGCTGTGGTGTCGACCGGACTCGGGGACCTGGTCCGGTGTCCCGTCATGACCCGGGGACCTGGGGTCGGGGTGGTCACCAGACCCTTGTACCCAGGCCGTTGAGCCGACATGACCCTGTGACCCGGGGCCTGGGTAAAAATCCAACCCGGGGACCCGGGCATGGGACGTGACATGACCCGACGTGGGTCCGGGGTCCCGACCTGACCCGGTGACCTGGAGCCGGTGTCCCCACATGACCCGCTGACCTGGGTCCGGGGTCCCCACGTGACCTGCTGACATGGGGCCGGTGTCCCCACGTGACCCGGGGACCTGGGGCCGGTGTCCCCACGTGACCCGGTCACCTGGGGCCGGTGTCCCCACGTGACCCGGGGTCCTGGTGCCGGGGTGGTCATCGGAACCTGGGATTCAGGCTGGGTACCAGACATGACCAGGTGACCTGGGTCCGGGGTCCCCACGTGACCCGCTGACCTGGGGCCGGGGTCCCCACGTGACCCGGGGTCCTGGTGCCGGGGTGGTCACCGGAACCTGGGAACCAGGCCGGGTGCGCGACATGACCCGGTGACCCGGGGCCGGGTTAACGACCTGTCCAGGGGACCCGGGCCGGGGACCCGACAGGACCCGGTGATCCTTCGCTGGTGTCCCGATGCAACCCGGGGACCCGGGCCAGGGACCCCACGTGACCCGGGGACCTGGGGCCGGGGATGTCACCCGACACTGGTACCCGGGGCAGCGACCCGATACGACCCGGTGACCTGGGTCCGGGGTCCCGACCTGACCCGGTGACCTGGGGCCAGGGTAACCACCTGACCCGGGGACCCGGGCCGGGGACCCGGTATGACTCCGTCTCCCGGGGCCGGGGTGGTCACCTGACACTGGTACCCGGGACAGCGACCCGACATGACGCGGTGACCCGGGGCCGGGGTAACGACCTGTCCAGGGGACCTGGGCCGGGGTCCCGACAGTACCCGGTGATCTGGGGCTTGGGTAAAAACCCATCCCGGGGACCCGGGCTGGGTCTCGACATGACCCGGTGACCTGGTTCCGGGGTGCCGACCTGACCCGGGGACCTGGGGCTGTGGTGTCGACCGGACTCGGGGACCTGGTCCGTTGTCCCGTCATGACCCGGGGACCTGGTGTCGGGGTGGTCACCAGACCCTTGTACCCAGGCCGTTGACCCGACATGACCCTGTGACCCGGGGCCTGGGTAAAAATCCAAGCCGGGGACCCAGGCATGGGACGTGACATGACCCGACCTGGGTCCGGGGTCCCGACCTGACCCGGTGACCTGGGGCCGGGGTAACCACCTGACCCGGGGACCCGGGCCGGGGAACCGGTATGACTCCGTCTCCCGGGGCCGGCGTGGTCACCTGACACTGGTACCCGGGACAGCGACCCGACGTGACCCGGGGCAGGGGTAACGACCTGTACAGGGGACCTGGGCCGGGGTCCCGACAGGACCCGGTGATCTGGGGCTTGGGTAAAAACCCGTCCCGGGGACCCGGGCTGGGTCCCGACATGACCCGGTGACCTGGTTCCGGGGTGCCGACCTGACCCGGGGACCTGGGGCTGTGGTGTCGACCGGACTCGGGGACCTGGTCCGGTGTCCCGTCATGACCCGGGGACCTGGGGTCGGGGTGGTCACCAGACCGTTGTACCCAGGCCGTTGACCCGACATGACCCTGTGACCCGGGGCCTGGGTAAAAATCCAACCCGGGGACCCGGGCATGGGACGTGACATGACCCGCTGACCTGGGTCCGGGGTCCCGACCTGACCCGGTGACCTGGGGCCAGTGTCCCCACGTGACCCGCTGACCTGGGTCCGGGGTCCCCACGTGACCCGGGGTCCTGGTGCCGGGGTGGTCATCGGAACCTGGGAACCAGGCTGGGTACCAGACATAACCAGGTGACCTGGGGCCGGGGTCCCCACGTGACCCGCTGACCTGGGTCCGGGGTCCCCACGTGACCCGGTCACCTGGGGCCGGTGTCCCCACGTGACCCGCTGACCTGGGTCCGGGGTCCCCACGTGACCCGGTGACCTGGGGCCGGTGTCCCCACGTGACCCGGTGACCTGGGGCCTGTGTCCCCACGTGACCCGCTGACCTGGGTCCGGGGTCCCCACGTGACCTGCTGACATGGGGCCGGTGTCCCCACGTGACCCGGTGACCTGGGGCCGGTGTCCCCACGTGACCCGCTGACCTGGGTCCGGGGTCCCCACGTGACCCGCTGACATGGGCCCGGGGTCCCCACGTGACCCGGTGACCTGGGGCCGGTGTCCCCACGTGACCCGGGGTCCTGCTGCCGGGGTCCCCACGTGACCTGCTGACCTGGGTCCGGGGTCCCCACGTGACCCGGGGACCTGGGGCCGGTGTCCCCACGTGACCCGCTGACCTGGGTCCAGGGTCCCCACGTGACCCGCTGACCTGGGGCCGGTGTCCCCACGTGACCCGGTCACCTGGGTCCGGGGTCCCCACGTGACCCGGTGACCTGGGGCCGGTGTCCCCACGTGACCCGGGGTCCTGCTGCCGGGGTCCCCACGTGACCCGCTGACCTGGGTCCGCGGTCCCCACGTGACCCGGTGACCTGGGGCCGGTGTCCCCACCTGACCCACTGACCTGGGGCCGGGGTCCCCACGTGACCCGGTGACCTGGGGCCGGTGTCCCCACGTGACCCGCTGACCTGGGTCCGGGGTCCCAACGTGACCCGGTGACCTGGGGCCGGTGTCCCCACGTGACTCGCTGACCTGGGTCCGGGGTCCCCACGTGACCCGGTGACCTGGGGCCGGTGTCCCCACGTGACCCGGTGACCTGGGGCCGGTGTCCCCACGTGACCCGCTGACCTGGGTCCGGGGTCCCACGTGACCCGGTGACCTGGGGCCGGTGTCCCCACGTGACCCGCTGACCTGGGTCCGGGGTCCCAACGTGACCCGGTGACCTGGGGCCGGTGTCCCCACGTGACTCGCTGACCTGGGTCCGGGGTCCCCACGTGACCCGGTGACCTGGGGCCGGTGTCCCCACGTGACCCGGTGACCTGGGGCCGGTGTCCCCACGTGACCCGGGGTCCTGGTGCCGGGGTGGTCATCGGAACCTGGGAATCAGGCTGGGTACCAGACATGACCAGGTGACCTGGGTCCGGGGTCCCCACGTGACCCGCTGACCTGGGGCCGGGGTCCCCACGTGACCTGGGGTCCTGGTGCCGGGGTTGTAACCGGAACCTGGGAACCAGGCCGGGTGCGCGACATGACCCGGTGACCCGGGGCCGGGTTAACGACCTGTCCAGGGGACCCGGGCCGGGGACCCGACAGGACCCGGTGATCCTTCGCTGGTGTACCGATGCAACCCGGGGACCCGGGCCGGGGTCCCGACCTGACCCGGTGACCTGGGGCCAGGGTAACCACCTGACCCGGGGACCCGGGCCGGGGACCCGGTATGACTCCGTCTCCCGGGGCCGGGGTGGTCACCTGACACTGGTACCCGGGACAGCGACCCGACGTGACCCGGGGCCGGGGTAACGACCTGTCCAGGGGACCTGGGCCGGGGTCCCGACAGGACCCGGTGATCTGGTTCCGGGGTGCCGACCTGACCCGGGGACCTGGGGCTGTGTTGTCGACCGGACTCGGGGACCTGGTCCGGTGTCCCGTCATGACCCGGGGACCTGGGGTCGGGGTGGTCACCAGACCCTTGTACCCAGGCCGTTGACCCGACATGACCCTGTGACCCGGGGCCTGGGTAAAAATCCAACCCGGGGACCCGGACATGGGACGTGACATGACCCGACCTGGGTCCGGGGTCCCGACCTGACCCGGTGACCTGGAGCCGGTGTCCCCATGTGACCCGCTGACCTGGGTCTGGTGTCCCCTCGTGACCCGGGGTCCTGGTGCCGGGGTGCTCATCGGAACCTGGGAACCAGGCTGGGTACCAGACATGACCAGGTGACCTGGGTCCGGGGTCCCCACGTGACCCGGTCACCTGGGGCCGGTGTCCCCACGTGACCCGGGGTCCTGGTGCCGGGGTGGTCACCGGAACCTGGGAACCAGGCCGGGTGCGCGACATGACCCGGTGACCGGGGACCGGGTTAACGACCTGTCCAGGGGACCCGGGCCGGGGACCCGACAGGACCCGGTGATCCTTCGCTGGTGTCCCGATGCAACCCGGGGACCCGGGCCGGGGTCCCGACCTGACCCGGTGACCTGGGGCCAGGGTAACCACCTGACCCGGGGACCCGGGCCCGGGAACCGGTATGACTCCGTCTCCCGGGGCCGGGGTGGTCACCTGACACTGGTACCCGGGACAGCGACCCGACATGACCCGGTGACCCGGGGCCGGGGTAACGACCTGTCCAGGGGACCTGGGCCGGGGTCCCGACAGGACCCGGTGATCTGGGGCTTGGGTAAAAACCTGTCCCGGGGACCCGGGCTGGGTCCCGACATGACCCGGTGACCTGGTTCCGGGGTGCCGACCTGACCCGGGGACCTGGGGCTGTGGTGTCGACCGGACTCGGGGACCTGGTCCGGTGTCCCGTCATGACCCGGGGACCTGGGGTCGGGGTGGTCACCAGACCGTTGTACCCAGGCCTTTGACCCGACATGACCTTGTGACCAGGGGCCTGGGTAAAAATCCAACCCGGGGACCCGGGCATGGGACGTGACATGACCCGCTGACCTGGGTCCAGGGTCCCGACCTGACCCGGTGACCTGGGGCCGGTGTCCCCACGTGACCCGCTGACCTGGGTCCGGGGTCCCCACGTGACCCGGTGACCTGGGGCCGGTGTCCCCACGTGACCCGGGGACCTGGGTCCCGTGTCCCCACGTGACCCGCTGACCTGGGGCCAGTGTCCCCACGTGACTCGCTGACCTGGGTCCGGGGTCCCCACGTGACCCGGTGACCTGGGGCCGGTGTCCCCACCTGACCCGGTCACCTGGGGCCGGGGTCCCCACGTGACCCGGGGTCCTTGTGCCGGGGTGGTCATCGGAACCTGGGAATCAGGCTGGGTACCAGACATGACCAGGTGACCTGGGTCCGGGGTCCCCACGTGACCCGCTGACCTGGGGCCGGGGTCCCCACGTGACCCGGGGTCCTGGTGCCGGGGTGGTCACCGGAACCTGGGAACCAGGCCGGGTGCGCGACATGACCCGGTGACCCGGGGCCGGGTTAACGACCTGTCCAGGGGACCCGGGCCGGGGACCCGACAGGACCCGGTGATCCTTCGCTGGTGTCCCGATGCAACCCGGGGACCCGGGCCGGGGACCCCACGTGACCCGGGGACCTCGGGCCGGGGATGTCACCCGACACTGGTACCCGGGGCAGCGACCCGACCTGACCCGGGGCCGGGGTAACGACCTGTCCAGGGGACCTGGGCCGGGGTCCCGACAGGACCCGGTGATCTGGGGCTTGGGTAAAAACCCGTCCCGGGGACCCGGGCTGGGTCCCGACATGACCCGGTGACCTGGTTCCGGGGTGCCGACCTGACCCGGGGACCTGGGGCTGTGGTGTCGACCGGACTCGGGGACCTGGTCCGGTGTCCCGTCATGACCCGGGGACCTGGGGTCGGGGTGGTCACCAGACCGTTGTACCCAGGCCGTTGACCCGACATGACCCTGTGACCCGGGGCCTGGGTAAAAATCCAACCCGGGGACCCGGGCATGGGACGTGACATGACCCGACCTGGGTCCGGGGTCCCGACCTGACCCGGTGACCTGGAGCCGGTGTCCCCACGTGACCCGCTGACCTGGGTCCGGGGTCCCCACGTGACCCGGGGTCCTGGTGCCGGGGTGGTCATCGGAACCTGGGAACCAGGCTGGGTACCAGACACGACCAGGTGACCTGGGTCCGGGGTCCCCACGTGACCCGGTGACCTGGAGCCGGTGTCCCCACGTGACCCGCTGACCTGGGTCCGGTGTCCCCACGTGACCCGGGGTCCTGGTGCCGGGGTGCTCATTGGAACCTGGGAACCAGGCTGGGTACCAGACATGACCAGGTGACCTGGGTCCGGGGTCCCCACGTGACCCGCTGACCTGGGGCCGGGGTCCCCACGTGACCCGGGGTCCTGGTGCCGGGGTGGTCACCGGAACCTGGGAACCAGGCCGGGTGCGCGACATGACCCGGTGACCCGGGGCCGGGTTAACGACCTGTCCAGGGGACCCGGGCCGGGGACCCGACAGGACCCGGTGATCCTTCGCTGGTGTCCCGATGCAACCCGGGGACCCGGGCCGGGGTCCCGACCTGACCCGGTGACCTGGGGCCGGTGTCCCCACGTGACCCGGGGTCCTGGTGCCGGGGTCCCCACGTGACCCGCTGACCTGGGTCCGGGGACCCCACGTGACCCGGGGACCTGGGTCCGGTGTCCCCACGTGACCCGCTGACCTGGGTCCGGGGTCCCCACGTGACCCGGTCACCTGGGGCAGGTGTCCCCACGTGACCCGCTGACATGGGCCCGGGGTCCCCACGTGACCCGGTGACCTGGGGCCAGTGTCCCCACGTGACCCGGGGTCCTGGTGCCGGGGTCCCCACGTGACCCGCTGACCTGGGTCCGGGGTCCCCACGTGACCCGGGGACCTGGGGCCGGTGTCCCCACGTGACCCGCTGACCTGGGTCCGGGGTCCCCACGTGACCCGCTGACCTGGGGCCGGTGTCCCCACGTGACCCGCTGACATGGGTCCGGGGTCCCCACGTGACCCGGTGACTTGGGGCCGGTGTCCCCACGTGACCCGGGGTCCTGCTGCCGGGGTCCCCACGTGACCCGCTGACCTGGGTCCGGGGTCCCCACGTGACCCGGTGACCTGGGGCCGGTGTCCCCACGTGACCCGCTGACCTGGGTCCGGGGTCCCCACGTGACCCGCTGACCTGGGGCCGGTGTCCCCACATGACCCGCTGACCTGGGTCCAGGGTCCCCACGTGACCCGGTGACCTGGGTCCGGTGTCCCCACGTGACCCGGTCACCTGGGGCCGGTGTCCCCACGTGACCCGGGGTCCTGGTGCCGGGGTGGTCATCGGAACCTGGGAATCAGGCTGGGTACCAGACATGACCAGGTGACCTGTGTCCGGGGTCCCCACGTGACCCGCTGACCTGGGGCCGGGGTCCCCACGTGACCTGGGTCCTGGTGCCGGGGTTGTAACCGGAACCTGGGAACCAGGCCGGGTACGCGACATGACCCGGTGACCCGGGGCCGGGTTAACGACCTGTCCAGGGGACCCGGGCCGGGGACCCGACAGGACCCGGTGATCCTTCGCTGGTGTCCCGATGCAACCCGGGGACCCGGGCCGGGGACCCCACGTGACCCGGGGACCTCGGGCCGGGGATGTCACCCGACACTGGTACCCGGGGCAGCGACCCGATACGACCCGGGGACCTGGGTCCGGGGTCCCGACCTGACCCGGTGACCTGGGGCCAGGGTAACCACCTGACCCGGGGACCCGGGCCGGGGAACCGGTATGACTCCGTCTCCCGGGGCCGGGGTGGTCACCTGACACTGGTACCCGGGACAGCGACCCGACATGACCCGGGGCCGGGGTAACGACCTGTCCAGGGGACCTGGGCCGGGGTCCCGACAGGACCCGGTGATCTGGGGCTTGGGTAAAAACCCGTCCCGGGGACCCGGGCTGGGTCCCGACATGACCCGGTGACCTGGTTCCGGGGTGCCGACCTGACCCGGGGACCTGGGGCTGTGGTGTCGACCGGACTCGGGGACCTGGTCCGGTGTCCCGTCATGACCCGGGGACCTGGGGTCGGGGTGGTCACCAGACCGTTGTACCCAGGCCGTTGACCCGACATGACCCTGTGACCCGGGGCCTGGGTAAAAATCCAACCCGGGGACCCGGGCATGGGACGTGACATGACCCGACCTGGGTCCGGGGTCCCGACCTGACCCGGTGACCTGGAGCCGGTGTCCCCACGTGACCCGCTGACCTGGGTCCGGGGTCCCCACGTGACCCGGGGTCCTGGTGCCGGGGTGGTCATCGGAACCTGGGAACCAGGCTGGGTACCAGACACGACCAGGTGACCTGGGTCCGGGGTCCCCACGTGACCCGGTGACCTGGAGCCGGTGTCCCCACGTGACCCGCTGACCTGGGTCCGGTGTCCCCACGTGACCCGGGGTCCTGGTGCCGGGGTGCTCATTGGAACCTGGGAACCAGGCCGGGTACCAGACATGACCAGGTGACCTGGGTCCGGGGTCCCCACGTGACCCGCTGACCTGGGGCCGGGGTCCCCACGTGACCCGGGGTCCTGGTGCCGGGGTGGTCACCGGAACCTGGGAACCAGGCCGGGTGCGCGACATGACCCGGTGACCCGGGGCCGGGTTAACGACCTGTCCAGGGGACCCGGGCCGGGGACCCGACAGGACCCGGTGATCCTTCGCTGGTGTCCCGATGCAACCCGGGGACCCGGGCCGGGGTCCCGACCTGACCCGGTGACCTGGGGCCAGGGTAACCACCTGACCCGGGGACCCGGGCCGGGGAACCGGTATGACTCCGTCTCCCGGGGCCGGGGTGGTCACCTGACACTGGTACCCGGGACAGCGACCCGACATGACCCGGTGACCCGGGGCCGAGGTAACGACCTGTCCAGGGGACCTGGGCCGGGGTCCCGACAGGACCCGGTGATCTGGGGCTTGGGTAAAAACCCGTCCCGGGGACCCGGGCTGGGTCCCGACATGACCCGGTGACCTGGTTCCGGGGTGCCGACCTGACCCGGGGACCTGGGGCTGTGGTGTCGACCGGACTCGGGGACCTGGTCCGGTGTCCCGTCATGACCCGGGGACCTGGGGTCGGGGTGGTCACCAGACCGTTGTACCCAGGCCTTTGACCCGACATGACCCTGTGACCCGGGGCCTGGGTAAAAATCCAACCCGGGGACCCGGGCATGGGACGTGACATGACCCGCTGACCTGGGTCCGGGGTCCCGACCTGACCCGGTGACCTGGGGCCGGTGTCCCCACGTGACCCGGGGTCCTGGTGCCGGGGTCCCCACGTGACCCGCTGACCTGGGTCCGGGGTCCCCACGTGACCCGGGGACCTGGGTCCGGTGTCCCCACGTGACCCGCTGACCTGGGTCCGGGGTCCCCACGTGACCCGGTCACCTGGGGCAGGTGTCCCCACGTGACCCGCTGACATGGGTCCGGGGTCCCCACGTGACCCGGTGACCTGGGGCCGGTGTCCCCACGTGACCCGGGGTCCTGGTGCCGGGGTCCCCACGTGACCCGCTGACCTGGGTCCGGGGTCCCCACGTGACCCGGTGACCTGGGGCCGGTGTCCCCACGTGACCCGCTGACCTGGGTCCGGGGTCCCCACGTGACCCGCTGACCTGGGGCCGGTGTCCCCACGTGACCCGCTGACATGGGTCCGGGGTCCCCACGTGACCCGGTGACTTGGGGCCGGTGTCCCCACGTGACCCGGGGTCCTGCTGCCGGGGTCCCCACGTGACCCGCTGACCTGGGTCCGGGGTCCCCACGTGACCCTGTGACCTGGGGCCGGTGTCCCCACGTGACCCGCTGACCTGGGTCCGGGGTCCCCACGTGACCCGCTGACCTGGGGCCGGTGTCCCCACATGACCCGCTGACCTGGGTCCAGGGTCCCCACGTGACCCGGTGACCTGGGTCCGGTGTCCCCACGTGACCCGGTCACCTGGGGCCGGTGTCCCCACGTGACCCGGGGTCCTGGTGCCGGGGTGGTCATCGGAACCTGGGAATCAGGCTGGGTACCAGACATGACCAGGTGACCTGGGTCCGGGGTCCCCACGTGACCCGCTGACCTGGGGCCGGGGTCCCCACGTGACCTGGGTCCTGGTGCCGGGGTTGTAACCGGAACCTGGGAACCAGGCCGGGTACGCGACATGACCCGGTGACCCGGGGCCGGGTTAACGACCTGTCCAGGGGACCCGGGCCGGGGACCCGACAGGACCCGGTGATCCTTCGCTGGTGTCCCGATGCAACCCGGGGACCCGGGCCGGGGACCCCACGTGACCCGGGGACCTCGGGCCGGGGATGTCACCCGACACTGGTACCCGGGGCAGCGACCCGATACGACCCGGGGACCTGGGTCCGGGGTCCCGACCTGACCCGGTGACCTGGGGCCAGGGTAACCACCTGACCCGGGGACCCGGGCCGGGGAACCGGTATGACTCCGTCTCCCGGGGCCGGGGTGGTCACCTGACACTGGTACCCGGGACAGCGACCCGACATGACCCGGGGCCGGGGTAACGACCTGTCCAGGGGACCTGGGCCGGGGTCCCGACAGGACCCGGTGATCTGGGGCTTGGGTAAAAACCCGTCCCGGGGACCCGGGCTGGGTCCCGACATGACCCGGTGACCTGGTTCCGGGGTGCCGACCTGACCCGGGGACCTGGGGCTGTGGTGTCGACCGGACTCGGGGACCTGGTCCGGTGTCCCGTCATGACCCGGGGACCTGGGGTCGGGGTGGTCACCAGACCGTTGTACCCAGGCCGTTGACCCGACATGACCCTGTGACCCGGGGCCTGGGTAAAAATCCAACCCGGGGACCCGGGCATGGGACGTGACATGACCCGACGTGGGTCCGGGGTCCCGACCTGACCCGGTGACCTGGGGCCGGTGTCCCCACGTGACCCGGGGTCCTGGTGCCGGGGTCCCCACGTGACCCGCTGACCTGGGTCCGGGGTCCCCACGTGACCCGGGGACCTGGGTCCGGTGTCCCCACGTGACCCGGTGACCTGGGGCCGGGGTCCCCACGTGACCCGGTCACCTGGGGCAGGTGTCCCCACGTGACCCGCTGACATGGGTCCGGGGTCCCCACGTGACCCGGTGACCTGGGGCCGGTGTCCCCACGTGACCCGGGGTCCTGGTGCCGGGGTCCCCACGTGACCCGCTGACCTGGGTCCGGGGTCCCCACGTGACCCGGTCACCTGGGGCCGGTGTCCCCACGTGACCCGCTGACCTGGGTCCGGGGTCCCCACGTGACCCGCTGACCTGGGGCCGGTGTCCCCACGTGACCCGCTGACATGGGTCCGGGGTCCCCACGTGACCCGGTGACTTGGGGCCGGTGTCCCCACGTGACCCGGGGTCCTGCTGCCGGGGTCCCCACGTGACCCGCTGACCTGGGTCCGGGGTCCCCACGTGACCCGGTGACCTGGGGCCGGTGTCCCCACGTGACCCGCTGACATGGGTCCGGGGTCCCCACGTGACCCGGTGACCTGGGGCCGGTGTCCCCACGTGACCCGCTGACCTGGGTCCGGGGTCCCCACGTGACCCGGTGACCTGGGGCCGGTGTCCCCACGTGACCCTCTGACCTGGGTCCAGGGTCCCCACGTGACCCGGTGACCTGGGTCCGGTGTCCCCACGTGACCCGGTCACCTGGGGCCGGTGTCCCCACGTGACCCGGGGTCCTGGTGCCGGGGTGGTCATCGGAACCTGGGAATCAGGCTGGGTACCAGACATGACCAGGTGACCTGGGTCCGGGGTCCCCACGTGACCCGCTGACCTGGGGCCGGGGTCCCCACGTGACCTGGGTCCTGGTGCCGGGGTTGTAACCGGAACCTGGGAACCAGGCCGGGTACGCGACATGACCCGGTGACCCGGGGCCGGGTTAACGACCTGTCCAGGGGACCCGGGCCGGGGACCCGACAGGACCCGGTGATCCTTCGCTGGTGTCCCGATGCAACCCGGGGACCCGGGCCGGGGACCCCACGTGACCCGGGGACCTCGGGCCGGGGATGTCACCCGACACTGGTACCCGGGGCAGCGACCCGATACGACCCGGGGACCTGGGTCCGGGGTCCCGACCTGACCCGGTGACCTGGGGCCAGGGTAACCACCTGACCCGGGGACCCGGGCCGGGGAACCGGTATGACTCCGTCTCCCGGGGCCGGGGTGGTCACCTGACACTGGTACCCGGGACAGCGACCCGACATGACCCGGGGCCGGGGTAACGACCTGTCCAGGGGACCTGGGCCGGGGTCCCGACAGGACCCGGTGATCTGGGGCTTGGGTAAAAACCCGTCCCGGGGACCCGGGCTGGGTCCCGACATGACCCGGTGACCTGGTTCCGGGGTGCCGACCTGACCCGGGGACCTGGGGCTGTGGTGTCGACCGGACTCGGGGACCTGGTCCGGTGTCCCGTCATGACCCGGGGACCTGGGGTCGGGGTGGTCACCAGACCCTTGTACCCAGGCCGTTGACCCGACATGACCCTGTGACCCGGGGCCTGGGTAAAAATCCAACCCGGGGACCCGGGCATGGGACGTGACATGACCCGACCTGGGTCCGGGGTCCCGACCTGACCCGGTGACCTGGAGCCGGTGTCCCCACGTGACCCGCTGACCTGGGTCCGGGGTCCCCACGTGACCTGGGGTCCTGGTGCCGGGGTGGTCATCGGAACCTGGGAACCAGGCTGGGTACCAGACACGACCAGGTGACCTGGGTCCGGGGTCCCCACGTGACCCGGTGACCTGGAGCCGGTGTCCCCACGTGACCCGCTGACCTGGGTCCGGTGTCCCCACGTGACCCGGGGTCCTGGTGCCGGGGTGCTCATTGGAACCTGGGAACCAGGCCGGGTACCAGACATGACCAGGTGACCTGGGTCCGGGGTCCCCACGTGACCCGCTGACCTGGGGCCGGGGTCCCCACGTGACCCGGGGTCCTGGTGCCGGGGTGGTCACCGGAACCTGGGAACCAGGCCGGGTGCGCGACATGACCCGGTGACCCGGGGCCGGGTTAACGACCTGTCCAGGGGACCCGGGCCGGGGACCCGACAGGACCCGGTGATCCTTCGCTGGTGTCCCGATGCAACCCGGGCCGGGGTCCCGACCTGACCCGGTGACCTGGGGCCAGGGTAACCACCTGACCCGGGGACCCGGGCCGGGGAACCGGTATGACTCCGTCTCCCGGGGCCGGGGTGGTCACCTGACACTGGTACCCGGGACAGCGACCCGACATGACCCGGTGACCCGGGGCCGAGGTAACGACCTGTCCAGGGGACCTGGGCCGGGGTCCCGACAGGACCCGGTGATCTGGGGCTTGGGTAAAAACCCGTCCCGGGGACCCGGGCTGGGTCCCGACATGACCCGGTGACCTGGTTCCGGGGTGCCGACCTGACCCGGGGACCTGGGGCTGTGGTGTCGACCGGACTCGGGGACCTGGTCCGGTGTCCCGTCATGACCCGGGGACCTGGGGTCGGGGTGGTCACCAGACCGTTGTACCCAGGCCTTTGACCCGACATGACCCTGTGACCCGGGGCCTGGGTAAAAATCCAACCCGGGGACCCGGGCATGGGACGTGACATGACCCGCTGACCTGGGTCCGGGGTCCCGACCTGACCCGGTGACCTGGGGCCGGTGTCCCCACGTGACCCGGGGTCCTGGTGCCGGGGTCCCCACGTGACCCGCTGACCTGGGTCCGGGGTCCCCACGTGACCCGGGGACCTGGGTCCGGTGTCCCCATGTGACCCGCTGACCTGGGTCCGGGGTCCCCACGTGACCCGGTCACCTGGGGCAGGTGTCCCCACGTGACCCGCTGACATGGGTCCGGGGTCCCCACGTGACCCGGTGACCTGGGGCCGGTGTCCCCACGTGACCCGGGGTCCTGGTGCCGGGGTCCCCACGTGACCCGCTGACCTGGGTCCGGGGTCCCCACGTGACCCGGGGACCTGGGGCCGGTGTCCCCACGTGACCCGCTGACCTGGGTCCGGGGTCCCCACGTGACCCGGTGACCTGGGGCCGGTGTCCCCACGTGACCCGCTGACATGGGTCCGGGGTCCCCACGTGACCCGGTGACTTGGGGCCGGTGTCCCCACGTGACCCGGGGTCCTGCTGCCGGGGTCCCCACGTGACCCGCTGACCTGGGTCCGGGGTCCCCACGTGACCCGGTGACCTGGGGCCGGTGTCCCCACGTGACCCGCTGACATGGGTCCGGGGTCCCCACGTGACCCGGTGACCTGGGGCCGGTGTCCCCACGTGACCCGCTGACCTGTGTCCGGGGTCCCCACGTGACCCGCTGACCTGGGGCCGGTGTCCCCACGTGACCCGCTGACCTGGGTCCAGGGTCCCCACGTGACCCGGTGACCTGGGTCCGGTGTCCCCACGTGACCCGGTCACCTGGGGCCGGTGTCCCCACGTGACCCGGGGTCCTGGTGCCGGGGTGCTCATCGGAACCTGGGAATCAGGCTGGGTACCAGACATGACCAGGTGACCTGGGTCCGGGGTCCCCACGTGACCCGCTGACCTGGGGCCGGGGTCCCCACGTGACCTGGGTCCTGGTGCCGGGGTTGTAACCGGAACCTGGGAACCAGGCCGGGTACGCGACATGACCCGGTGACCCGGGGCCGGGTTAACGACCTGTCCAGGGGACCCGGGCCGGGGACCCGACAGGACCCGGTGATCCTTCGCTGGTGTCCCGATGCAACCCGGGGACCCGGGCCGGGGACCCCACGTGACCCGGGGACCTCGGGCCGGGGATGTCACCCGACACTGGTACCCGGGGCAGCGACCCGATACGACCCGGGGACCTGGGTCCGGGGTCCCGACCTGACCCGGTGACCTGGGGCCGGTGTCCCCACGTGACCCGGGGTCCTGGTGCCGGGGTCCCCACGTGACCCGCTGACCTGGGTCCGGGGTCCCCACGTGACCCGGGGACCTGGGGCCGGTGTCCCCACGTGACCCGCTGACCTGGGTCCGGGGTCCCCACGTGACCTGGTCACCTGGGGCAGGTCTCCCCACGTGACCCGCTGACTTGGGTCCGGGGTCCCCACGTGACCCGGTGACCTGGGGCCGGTGTCCCCACGTGACCCGGGGTCCTGGTGCCGGGGTTGTAACCGGAACCTGGGAACCAGGCCGGGTACGCGACATGACCCGGTGACCCGGGGCCGGGTTAACGACCTGTCCAGGGGACCCGGGCCGGGGACCCGACAGGACCCGGTGATCCTTCGCTGGTGTCCCGATGCAACCCGGGGACCCGGGCCGGGGACCCCACGTGACCCGGGGACCTCGGGCCGGGGATGTCACCCGACACTGGTACCCGGGGCAGCGACCCGATACGACCCGGGGACCTGGGTCCGGGGTCCCGACCTGACCCGGTGACCTGGGGCCGGTGTCCCCACGTGACCCGGGGTCCTGGTGCCGGGGTCCCCACGTGACCCGCTGACCTGGGGCCGGGGTCCCCACGTGACCCGGGGACCTGGGGCCGGTGTCCCCACGTGACCCGCTGACCTGGGTCCGGGGTCCCCACGTGACCTGGTCACCTGGGGCAGGTGTCCCCACGTGACCCGCTGACTTGGGTCCGGGGTCCCCACGTGACCCGGTGACCTGGGGCCGGTGTCCCCACGTGACCCGGGGTCCTGCTGCCGGGGTCCCCACGTGACCCGCTGACCTGGGTCCGGGGTCCCCACGTGACCCGGGGACCTGGGGCCGGTGTGCCCACGTGACCCGCTGACCTGGGTCCGGGGTCCCCACGTGACCCGGTGACCTGGGGCCCGTGTCCCCACGTGACCCGCTGACATGGGTCCGGGGTCCCCACGTGACCCGGTGACCTGGGGCCGGTGTCCCCACGTGACCCGGGGTCCTGCTGCCGGGGTCCCCACGTGACCCGCTGACCTGGGTCCGGGGTCCCCACGTGACCCGGTGACCTGGGGCCGGTGTCCCCACGTGACCCGCTGACCTGGGTCCGGGGTCCCCACGTGACCCGGTGACCTGGGGCCGGTGTCCCCACGTGACCCGCTGACCTGGGTCCAGGGTCCCCACGTGACCCGGTCACCTGGGGCCGGTGTCCCCACGTGACCCGGTCACCTGGGGCCGGTGTCCCCACGTGACCTGGGGTCCTGGTGCCGGGGTGGTCATCGGAACCTGGGATTCAGGCTGGGTACCAGACATGACCAGGTGACCTGGGTCCGGGGTCCCCACGTGACCCGCTGACCTGGAGCCGGGGTCCCCACGTGACCTGGGTCCTGGTGCCAGGGTTGTAACCGGAACCTGGGAACCAGGCCGGGTGCGCGACATGACCCGGTGACCCGGGGCCGGGTTAACGACCTGTCCAGGGGACCCGGGCCGGGGACCCGACAGGACCCGGTGATCCTTCGCTGGTGTCCCGATGCAACCCGGGGACCCGGGCCGGGGACCCCACGTGACCCGGGGACCTCGGGCCGGGGATGTCACCCGACACTGGTACCCGGGGCAGCGACCCGATACGACCCGGGGACCTGGGTCCGGGGTCCCGACCTGACCCGGTGACCTGGGGCCAGGGTAACCACCTGACCCGGGGACCCGGGCCGGGGAATCGGTATGACTCCGTCTCCCGGGGCCGGGGTGGTCACCTGACACTGGTACCCGGGACAGCGACCCGACATGACCCGGGGCCGGGGTAACGACCTGTCCAGGGGACCTGGGCCGGGGTCCCGACAGGACCCGGTGATCTGGGGCTTGGGTAAAAACCCGTCCCGGGGACCCGGGCTGGGTCCCGACATGACCCGGTGACCTGGTTCCGGGGTGCCGACCTGACCCGGTGACCTGGGGCTGTGGTGTCGACCGGACTCGGGGACCTGGTCCGGTGTCCTGCATGACCCGGAGACCTGGGGTCGGGGTGGTCACCAGACCGTTGTACCCAGGCCGTTGACCCAACATGACCCTGTGACCCGGGGCCTAGGTAAAAATCCAACACGGGGACCCGGGCATGGGACGTGACATGACCCGACGTGGGTCCGGGGTCCCGACCTGACCCGGTGACCTGGAGCCGGTGTCCCCACGTGACCCGCTGACCTGGGGCCGGTGTCCCCACGTGACCCGGGGTCCTGGTGCCGGGGTGGTCATCGAAATCTGGGAACCAGGCTGGGTACCAGACATGACCAGGTGACCTGGGGCCGGGGTCCCCACGTGACCCGCTGACCTGGGTCCGGGGTCCCCACGTGACCCGGTCACCTGGGGCCGGTGTCCCCACGTGACCCGCTGACCTGGGTCCGGGGTGCCCACGTGACCCGGTGACCTGGGGCCGGTGTCCCCACGTGACTCGGTGACCTGGGGCCTGTGTCCCCACGTGACCCGCTGACCTGGGTCCGGGGTCCCCACGTGACCCGGGGACCTGGGGCCGGTGTCCCCACGTGACCCGGTCACCTGGGGCCGGTGTCCCCACGTGACCCGGGGTCCTGGTGCCGGGGTGGTCATCGGAACCTGGGATTCAGGCTGGGTACCAGACATGACCAGGTGACCTGGGTCCGGGGTCCCCACGTGACCCGCTGACCTGGGGCCGGGGTCCCCACGTGACCCGGGGTCCTGGTGCCGGGGTGGTCACCGGAACCTGGGAACCAGGCCGGGTGCGCGACATGACCCGGTGACCCGGGGCCGGGTTAACGACCTGTCCAGGGGACCCGGGCCGGGGACCCGACAGGACCCGGTGATCCTTCGCTGGTGTCCCGATGCAACCCGGGGACCCGGGCCGGGGACCCCACGTGACCCGGGGACCTGGGGCCGGGGATGTCACCCGACACTGGTACCCGGGGCAGCGACCCGATACGACCCGGGGACCTGGGTCCGGGGTCCCGACCTGACCCGGTGACCTGGGCCCAGGGTAACCACCTGACCCGGGGACCCGGGCCGGGGACCCGGTATGACTCCGTCTCCCGGGGCCGGGGTGGTCACCTGACACTGGTACCCGGGACAGCGACCCGACATGACCCGGTGACCCGGGGCCGGGGTAACGACCTGTCCAGGGGACCTGGGCCGGGGTCCCGACAGGACCCGGTGACCTGGTTCCGGGGTGCCGACCTGACCCGGGGACCTGGGGCTGTGGTGTCGACCGGACTCGGGGACCTGGTCCGGTTTCCCGTCATGACCCGGGGACCTGGGGTCGGGGTGGTCACCAGACCCTTGTACCCAGGCCGTTGACCCGACATGACCCTGTGACCCGGGGCCTGGGTAAAAATCCAACCCGGGGACCCGGGCATGGGACGTGACATGACCCGACCTGGGTCCGGGGTCCCGACCTGACCCGGTGACCTGGGGCTGTGGTGTCGACCGGACTCGGGGACCTGGTCTGTTGTCCCGTCATGACCCGGGGACCTGGGGTCGGGGTGGTCACCAGACCCTTGTACCCAGGCCGTTGACCCGACATGACCCTGTGACCCGGGGCCTGGGTAAAAATCCAAGCCGGGGACCCGGGCATGGGACGTGACATGACCCGACCTGGGTCCGGGGTCCCGACCTGACCCGGTGACCTGGGGCCGGGGTAACCACCTGACCCGGGGACCCGGGCCGGGGAACCGGTATGACTCCGTCTCCCGGGGCCGGGGTGGTCACCTGACACTGGTACCCGGGACAGCGACCCGACGTGACCCGGGGCAGGGGTAACGACCTGTCCAGGGGACCTGGACCGGGGTCCCGACAGGGCCCGGTGATCTGGGGCTTGGGTAAAAACCCGTCCCGGGGACCCGGGCTGGGTCCCGACATGACCCGGTGACCTGGTTCCGGGGTGCCGACCTGACCCGGGGACCTGGGGCTGTGGTGTCGACCGGACTCGGGGACCTGGTCCGGTGTCCCGTCATGACCCGGGGACCTGGGGTCGGGGTGGTCACCAGACCGTTGTACCCAGGCCGTTGACCCGACATGACCCTGTGACCCGGGGCCTGGGTAAAAATCCAAGCCGGGGACCCGGGCATGGGACGTGACATGACCCGCTGACCTGGGTCCGGGGTCCCGACCTGACCCGGTGACCTGGGGCCCGTGTCCCCACGTGACCCGCTGACCTGGGTCCGGGGTCCCCACGTGACCCGGTGACCTGGGGCCAGTGTCCCCACGTGACCCGCTGACCTGGGTCCGGGGTCCCCACGTGACCCGGGGACCTGGGGCCGGTGTCCCCACGTGACCCGTTGACCTGGGTCCGGGGTCCCCACGTGACCCGGTGACCTGGGGCCTGTGTCCCCACGTGACTCGCTGACCTGGGGCCGGGGTCCCCACGTGACCCGGGGTCCTGGTGCCGGGGTGGTCACCGGAACCTGGGAACCAGGCCAGGTGCGCGACATGACCCGGTGACCCGGGGCCGGGTTAACGACCTGTCCAGGGGACCCGGGCCGGGGACCCGACAGGACCCGGTGATCCTTCGCTGGTGTCCCGATGCAACCCGGGGACCCGGGCCGGGGACCCCACGTGACCCGGGGACCTGGGGCCGGGGTCCCGACCTGACCCGATGACCTGGGGCCAGGGTAACCACCTGACCCGGGGACCCGGGCCGGGGAACCGGTATGACTCCGTCTCCCGGGGCCGGGGTGGTCACCTGACACTGGTACCCGGGACAGCGACCCGACATGACCCGGTGACCAGGGGCCGGGGTAACGACCTGTCCAGGGGACCTGGGCCGGGGTCCCGACAGGACCCGGTGATCTGGGGTTTGGGTAAAAACCCGTCCCGGGGACCCGGGCTGGGTCCCGACATGACCCGGTGACCTGGTTCCGGGGTGCCGACCTGACCCGGTGACCTGGGGCTGTGGTGTCGACCGGACTCGGGGACCTGGTCCGGTGTCCCGTCATGACCCGGGGACCTGGGGTCGGGGTGGTCACCAGACTGTTGTACCCAGGCCTTTGACCCGACATGACCTTGTGACCCGGGGCCTGGATAAAAATCCAACCCGGGGACCCGGGCATGGGACGTGACATGACCCGCTGACCTGGGTCCGGGGTCCCGACCTGACCCGGTGACCTGGTGCCGGGGTCCCCACGTGACCCGCTGACCTGGGTCCGGGGTCCCCACGTGACCCGGGGACCTGGGTCCGGTGTCCCCACGTGACCCGCTGACCTGGGTCCGGGGTCCCCACGTGACCCGGTCACCTGGGGCAGGTGTCCCCACGTGACCCGCTGACATGGGCCCGGGGTCCCCACGTGACCCGGTGAACTGGGGCCGGTGTACCCACGTGACCCGGGGTCCTGCTGCCGGGGTCCCCACGTGACCTGCTGACCTGGGTCCGGGGTCCCCACGTGACCCGGGGACCTGGGGCCGGTGTCCCCACGTGACCCGGGGTCCTGCTGCCGGGGTCCCCACGTGACCCGCTGACCTGGGTCCGCGGTCCCCACGTGACCCGGTGACCTGGGGCCGGTGTCCCCACCTGACCCGCTGACCTGGGGCCGGGGTCCCCACGTGACCCGGTGACCTGGGGCCGGTGTCCCCACGTGACCCGGTGACCTGGGGCCGGTGTCCCCACGTGACCCGCTGACCTGGGTCCGGGGTCCCACGTGACCCGGTGACCTGGGGCCGGTGTCCCCACGTGACCCGCTGACCTGGGTCCGGGGTCCCCACGTGACCCGGTGACCTGGGGCCGGTGTCCCCACGTGACCCGCTGACCTGGGTCCGGGGTCCCCACGTGACCCGGTGACCTGGGGCCGGTGTCCCCACGTGACCCGGTGACCTGGGGCCGGTGTCCCCACGTGACCCGGGGTCCTGGTGCCGGGGTGGTCATCGGAACCTGGGAATCAGGCTGGGTACCAGACATGACCAGGTGACCTGGGTCCGGGGTCCCCACGTGACCCGCTGACCTGGGGCCGGGGTCCCCACGTGACCCGGGGTCCTGGTGCCGGGGTGGTCATCGGAACCTGGGAATCAGGCTGGGTACCAGACATGACCAGGTGACCTGGGTCCGGGGTCCCCACGTGACCCGCTGACCTGGGGCCGGGGTCCCCACGTGACCTGGGGTCCTGGTGCCGGGGTTGTAACCGGAACCTGGGAACCAGGCCGGGTGCGCGACATGACCCGGTGACCCGGGGCCGGGTTAACGACCTGTCCAGGGGACCCGG
This sequence comes from Somateria mollissima, assembly GCA_951411735.1. Lineage (NCBI taxonomy): Eukaryota > Metazoa > Chordata > Aves > Anseriformes > Anatidae > Somateria > Somateria mollissima. Next base: position 314,326 of record CATOCB010000428.1, read on the forward strand.
GCCGGGGACCCGACAGGACCCGGTGATCCTTCGCTGGTGTCCCGATGCAACCCGGGGACCCGGGCCGGGGTCCCGACCTGACCCGGTGACCTGGGGCCAGGGTAACCACCTGACCCGGGGACCCGGGCCGGGGAACCGGTATGACTCCGTCTCCCGGGGCCGGGGTGGTCACCTGACACTGGTACCCGGGACAGCGACCCGACATGACCCGGGGCCGGGGTAACGACCTGTCCAGGGGACCTGGGCCGGGGTCCCGACAGGACCCGGTGATCTGGGGCTTGGGTAAAAACCCGTCCCGGGGACCCGGGCTGGGTCCCGACATGACCCGGTGACCTGGTTCCGGGGTGCCGACCTGACCCGGGGACCTGGGGCTGTGGTGTCGACCGGACTCGGGGACCTGGTCCGGTGTCCCGTCATGACCCGGGGACCTGGGGTCGGGGTGGTCACCAGACCCTTGTACCCAGGCCGTTGACCCGACATGACCCTGTGACCCGGGGCCTGGGTAAAAATCCAAGCCGGGGACCCGGGCATGGGACGTGACATGACCCGACCTGGGTCCGGGGTCCCGACCTGACCCGGTGACCTGGAGCCGGTGTCCCCATGTGACCCGCTGACCTGGGTCTGGTGTCCCCTCGTGACCCGGGGTCCTGGTTCCGGGGTGGTCATCGGAACCTGGGAACCAGGCTGGGTACCAGACATGACCAGGTGACCTGGGTCCGGGGTCCCCACGTGACCCGCTGACCTGGGGCCGGGGTCCCCACGTGACCCGGGGTCCTGGTGCCGGGGTGGTCACCGGAACCTGGGAACCAGGCCGGGTGCGCGACATGACCCGGTGACCGGGGACCGGGTTAACGACCTGTCCAGGGGACCCGGGCCGGGGACCCGACAGGACCCGGTGATCCTTCGCTGGTGTCCCGATGCAACCCGGGGACCCGGGCCGGGGTCCCGACCTGACCCGGTGACCTGGGGCCAGGGTAACCACCTGACCCGGGGACCCGGGCCGGGGAACCGGTATGACTCCGTCTCCCGGGGCCGGGGTGGTCACCTGACACTGGTACCCGGGACAGCGACCCGACATGACCCGGGGCCGGGGTAACGACCTGTCCAGGGGACCTGGGCCGGGGTCCCGACAGGACCCGGTGATCTGGGGCTTGGGTAAAAACCCGTCCCGGAGACCCGGGCTGGGTCCCGACATGACCCGGTGACCTGGTTCCGGGGTGCCGACCTGACCCGGGGACCTGGGGCTGTGGTGTCGACCGGACTCGGGGACCTGGTCCGGTGTCCCGTCATGACCCGGGGACCTGGGGTCGGGGTGGTCACCAGACCCTTGTACCCAGGCCGTTGACCCGACATGACCCTGTGACCCGGGGCCTGGGTAAAAATCCAACCCGGGGACCCGGGCATGGGACGTGACATGACCCGACGTGGGTCCGGGGTCCCGACCTGACCCGGTGACCTGGAGCCGGTGTCCCCACGTGATCCGCTGACCTGGGTCCGGGGTCCCCACGTGACCCGCTGACCTGGGGCCGGGGTCCCCATGTGACCCGCTGACCTGGGGCCGGGGTCCCCACGTGACCCGGGGTCCTGGTGCCGGGGTGGTCACCGGAACCTGGGAACCAGGCCGGGTGCGTGACATGACCCGGTGACCCGGGGCCGGGTTAACGACCTGTCCAGGGGACCCGGGCCGGGGACCCGACAGGACCCGGTGATCCTTCGCTGGTGTCCCGATGCAACCCGGGGACCCGGGCCGGGGACCCCACGTGACCCGGGGACCTGGGGCCGGGGATGTCACCCGACACTGGTATCCAGGGCAGCGACCCGATACGACCCGGGGACCTGGGTCCGGGGTCGCGACCTGACCCGGTGACCTGGGGCCAGGGTAACCACCTGACCCGGGGACCCGGGCCGGGGACCCGGTATGACTCCGTCTCCCGGGGCCGGGGTGGTCACCTGACACTGGTACCCAGGACAGCGACCCGACATGACCTGGTGACCCGGGGCCGGGTTAACGACCTGTCCAGGGGACCCGGGCCGGGGACCCGACAGGACCCGGTGATCCTTCGCTGGTGTCCCGATGCAACCCGGGGACCCGGGCCGGGGTCCCGACCTGACCCGGTGACCTGGGGCCAGGGTAACCACCTGACCCGGGGACCCGGGCCGGGGAACCGGTATGACTCCGTCTCCCGGGGCCGGGGTGGTCACCTGACACTGGTACCCGGGACAGCGACCCGACATGACCCGGTGACCCGGGGCCGGGGTAACGACCTGTCCAGGGGACCTGGGCCGGGGTCCCGACAGGACCCGGTGATCTGGGGCTTGGGTAAAAACCCGTCCCGGGGACCCGGGCTGGGTCCCGACATGACCCGGTGACCTGGTTCCGGGGTGCCGACCTGACCCGGGGACCTGGGGCTGTGGTGTCGACCGGACTCGGGGACCTGGTCCGGTGTCCCGTCATGACCCGGGGACCTGGGGTCGGGGTGGTCACCAGACCGTTGTACCCAGGCCTTTGACCCGACATGACCTTGTGACCCGGGGCCTGGGTAAAAATCCAACCCGGGGACCCGGGCATGGGACGTGACATGACCCGCTGACCTGGGTCCAGGGTCCCGACCTGACCCGGTGACCTGGGGCCGGTGTCCCCACGTGACCCGCTGACCTGGGTCCGGGGTCCCCACGTGACCCGGTGACCTGGGGCCGGTGTCCCCACGTGACCCGCTGACCTGGGTCCGGGGACCCCACGTGACCCGCTGACCTGGGGCCGGTGTCCCCACGTGACTCGCTGACCTGGGTCCGGGGTCCCCACGTGACCCGGTGACCTGGGGCCGGTGTCCCCACGTGACCCGGTCACCTGGGGCCGGGGTCCCCACGTGACCCGGGGTCCTTGTGCCGGGGTGGTCATCGGAACCTGGGAATCAGGCTGGGTACCAGACATGACCAGGTGACCTGGGTCCGGGGTCCCCACGTGACCCGCTGACCTGGGGCCGGGGTCCCCACGTGACCCGGGGTCCTGGTGCCGGGGTGGTCACCGGAACCTGGGAACCAGGCCGGGTGCGCGACATGACCCGGTGACCCGGGGCCGGGTTAACGACCTGTCCAGGGGACCCGGGCCGGGGACCCGACAGGACCCGGTGATCCTTCGCTGGTGTCCCGATGCAACCCGGGGACCCGGGCCGGGGACCCCACGTGACCCGGGGACCTCGGGCCGGGGATGTCACCCGACACTGGTACCCGGGGCAGCGACCCGACCTGACCCGGGGCCGGGGTAACGACCTGTCCAGGGGACCTGGGCCGGGGTCCCGACAGGACCCGGTGATCTGGGGCTTGGGTAAAAACCCGTCCCGGGGACCCGGGCTGGGTCCCGACATGACCCGGTGACCTGGTTCCGGGGTGCCGACCTGACCCGGGGACCTGGGGCTGTGGTGTCGACCGGACTCGGGGACCTGGTCCGGTGTCCCGTCATGACCCGGGGACCTGGGGTCGGGGTGGTCACCAGACCCTTGTACCCAGGCCGTTGACCCGACATGACCCTGTGACCCGGGGCCTGGGTAAAAATCCAACCCGGGGACCCGGGCATGGGACGTGACATGACCCGACCTGGGTCCGGGGTCCCGACCTGACCCGGTGACCTGGAGCCGGTCTCCCCACGTGACCCGCTGACCTGGGTCCGGGGTCCCCACGTGACCCGGGGTCCTGGTGCCGGGGTGGTCATCGGAACCTGGGAACCAGGCTGGGTACCAGACATGACCAGGTGACCTGGGGCCGGGGTCCCCACGTGACCCGCTGACCTGGAGCCGGTGTCCCCACGTGACCCGCTGACCTGGGTCCGGTGTCCCCACGTGACCCGGGGTCCTGGTGCCGGGGTGCTCATTGGAACCTGGGAACCAGGCCGGGTACCAGACATGACCAGGTGACCTGGGTCCGGGGTCCCCACGTGACCCGCTGACCTGGGGCCGGGGTCGCCACGTGACCCGGGGTCCTGGTGCCGGGGTGGTCACCGGAACCTGGGAACCAGGCCGGGTGCGCGACATGACCCGGTGACCCGGGGCCGGGTTAACGACCTGTCCAGGGGACCCGGGCCGGGGACCCGACAGGACCCGGTGATCCTTCGCTGGTGTCCCGATGCAACCCGGGGACCCGGGCCGGGGTCCCGACCTGACCCGGTGACCTGGGGCCAGGGTAACCACCTGACCCGGGGACCCGGGCCGGGGAACCGGTATGACTCCGTCTCCCGGGGCCGGGGTGGTCACCTGACACTGGTACCCGGGACAGCGACACGACATGACCCGGTGACCCGGGGCCGAGGTAACGACCTGTCCAGGGGACCTGGGCCGGGGTCCCGACAGGACCCGGTGATCTGGGGCTTGGGTAAAAACCCGTCCCGGGGACCCGGGCTGGGTCCCGACATGACCCGGTGACCTGGTTCCGGGGTGCCGACCTGACCCGGGGACCTGGGGCTGTGGTGTCGACCGGACTCGGGAACCTGGTACGGTGTCCCGTAATGACCCGGGGACCTGGGGTCGGGGTGGTCACCAGACCGTTGTACCCAGGCCTTTGACCCGACATGACCTTGTGACCCGGGGCCTGGGTAAAAATCCAACCCGGGGACCCGGGCATGGGACGTGACATGACCCGCTGACCTGGGTCCGGGGTCCCGACCTGACCCGGTGACCTGGGGCCGGTGTCCCCACGTGACCCGGGGTCCTGGTGCCGGGGTCCCCACGTGACCTGCTGACCTGGGTCCGGGGTCCCCACGTGACCCGGGGACCTGGGTCCGGTGTCCCCACGTGACCCGCTGACCTGGGTCCGGGGTCCCCACGTGACCCGGTCACCTGGGGCAGGTGTCCCCACGTGACCCGCTGACATGGGTCCGGGGTCCCCACGTGACCCGGTGACCTGGGGCCGGTGTCCCCACGTGACCCGGGGTCCTGCTGCCGGGGTCCCCACGTGACCCGCTGACCTGGGTCCGGGGTCCCCACGTGACCCGGGGACCTGGGGCCGGTGTCCCCACGTGACCCGCTGACCTGGGTCTGGGGTCCCCACGTGACCCGCTGACCTGGGGCCGGTGTCCCCACGTGACCCGCTGACATGGGTCCGGGGTCCCCACGTGACCCGGTGACCTGGGGCCGGTGTCCCCACGTGACCCGCTGACCTGGGTCAGGGTCCCCACATGACCCGGTCACCTGGGGCCGGTGTCCCCACGTGACCCGGTGACCTGGGGCCGGTGTCCCCACGTGACCCGGGGTCCTGCTGCCGGTGTCTCCACGTGACCTGCTGACCTGGGTCCGGGGTCCCCACGTGACCCGCTGACCTGGGGCCGGGGTCCCCACGTGACCTGGGTCCTGGTGCCGGGGTTGTAACCGGAACCTGGGAACCAGGCCGGGTGCGCGACATGACCCGGTGACCCGGGGCCGGGTTAACGACCTGTCCAGGGGACCCGGGCCGGGGACCCGACAGGACCCGGTGATCCTTCGCTGGTGTCACGATGCAACCCGGGGACCCGGGCCGGGGACCCCACGTGACCCGGGGACCTCGGGCCGGGGATGTCACCCGACACTGGTACCCGGGGCAGCGACCCGATACGACCCGGGGACCTGGGTCCGGGGTCCCGACCTGACCCGGTGACCTGGGGCCGGTGTCCCCACGTGACCCGGGGTCCTGGTGCCGGGGTCCCCACGTGACCCGCTGACATGGGTCCGGGGTCCCCACGTGACCCGGTGACCTGGGGCCGGTGTCCCCACGTGACCCGGGGTCCTGCTGCCGGGGTCCCCACGTGACCCGCTGACCTGGGTCCGGTGTCCCCACGTGACCCGGGAACCTGGGGCCGGTGTCCCCACGTGACCCGCTGACCTGGGTCCGGGGTCCCCACGTGACCCGGTGACCTGGGGCCCGTGTCCCCACGTGACCCGCTGACATGGGTCCGGGGTCCCCACGTGACCCGGTGACCTGGGGCCGGTGTCCCCACGTGACCCGGGGTCCTGCTGCCGGGGTCCCCACGTGACCCGCTGACCTGGGTCCGGGGTCCCCACGTGACCCGGTGACCTGGGGCCGGTGTCCCCACGTGACCCGCTGACTTGGGTCCGGGGTCCCCACGTGACCCGGTGACCTGGGGCCGGTGTCCCCACGTGACCCGCTGACCTGGGTCCGGGGTCCCCACGTGACCCGCTGACCTGGGGCCGGTGTCCCCACGTGACCCGCTGACCTGGGTCCAGGGTCCCCACATGACCCGGTCACCTGGGGCCGGTGTCCCCACGTGACCCGGTCACCTGGGGCCGGTGTCCCCACGTGACCTGGGGTCCTGGTGCCGGGGTGGTCATCGGAACCTGGGAATCAGGCTGGGTACCAGACATGACCAGGTGACCTGGGTCCGGGGTCCCCACGTGACCCGCTGACCTGGAGCCGGGGTCCCCACGTGACCTGGGTCCTGGTGCCGGGGTTGTAACCGGAACCTGGGAACCAGGCCGGGTGCGCGACATGACCCGGTGACCCGGGGCCGGGTTAACGACCTGTCCAGGGGACCCGGGCCGGGGACCCGACAGGACCCGGTGATCCTTCGCTGGTGTCCCGATGCAACCCGGGGACCCGGGCCGGGGACCCCACGTGACCCGGGGACCTGGGCCGGGGTCCCGACCTGACCCGGTGACCTGGGGCCAGGGTAACCACCTGACCCGGGGACCCGGGCCGGGGACCCGGTATGACTCCGTCTCCCGGGGCCGGGGTGGTCACCTGACACTGGTACCCGGGACAGCGACCCGACATGACCTGGTGACCCGGGGCCGGGTTAACGACCTGTCCAGGGGACCCGGGCCGGGGACCTGACAGGACCCGGTGATCCTTCGCTGGTGTCCCGATGCAACCCGGGGACCCGGGCCGGGGTCCCGACCTGACCCGGTGACCTGGGGCCAGGGTAACCACCTGACCCGGGGACCCGGGCCGGGGAACCGGTATGACTCCGTCTCCCGGGGCCGGGGTGGTCACCTGACACTGGTACCCGGGACAGCGACACGACATGACCCGGTGACCCGGGGCCGAGGTAACGACCTGTCCAGGGGACCTGGGCCGGGGTCCCGACAGGACCCGGTGATCTGGGGCTTGGGTAAAAACCCGTCCCGGGGACCCGGGCTGGGTCCCGACATGACCCGGTGACCTGGTTCCGGGGTGCCGACCTGACCCGGTGACCTGGGGCTGTGGTGTCGACCGGACTCGGGGACCTGGTCCGGTGTCCCGTCATGACCCGGGGACCTGGGGTCGGGGTGGTCACCAGACCGTTGTACCCAGGCCTTTGACCCGACATGACCTTGTGACCCGGGGCCTGGGTAAAAATCCAACCCGGGGACCCGGGCATGGGACGTGACATGACCCGCTGACCTGGGTCCGGGGTCCCGACCTGACCCGGTGACCTGGGGCCGGTGTCCCCACGTGACCCGGGGTCCTGGTGCCGGGGTCCCCACGTGACCCGCTGACCTGGGTCCGGGGTCCCCACGTGACCCGGGGACCTGGGTCCGGTGTCCCCACGTGACCCGCTGACCTGGGTCCGGGGTCCCCACGTGACCCGGTCACCTGGGGCAGGTGTCCCCACGTGACCCGCTGACCTGGGTCCGGGGTCCCCACGTGACCCGGTGACCTGGGGCCGGTGTCCCCACGTGACCCGGGGTCCTGCTGCCGGGGTCCCCACGTGACCCGCTGCCTGGGTCCGGGGTCCCCACGTGACCCGGGGACCTGGGGCCGGTGTCCCCACGTGACCCGCTGACCTGGGTCCGGGGTCCCCACGTGACCCGCTGACCTGGGGCCGGTGTCCCCACGTGACCCGGGGTCCTGCTGCCGGGGTCCCCACGTGACCCGCTGACCTGGGTCCGGTGTCCCCACGTGACCCGGTGACCTGGGGCCGGTGTCCCCACGTGACCCGCTGACCTGGGTCCGGGGTCCCCACGTGACCCGGTGACCTGGGTCCGGGGTCCCCACGTGACCCGCTGACCTGGGTCCGGGGTCCCCACGTGACCCGGTGACCTGGGGCCGGTGTCCCCACGTGACTCGCTGACCTGGGTCCGGGGTCCCCACGTGACCCGGTGACCTGGGGCCGGTGTCCCCACGTGACCCGGTCACCTGGGGCCGGGGTCCCCACGTGACCCGGTGACCTGGTGCCGGGGTGGTCATCGGAACCTGGGAATCAGGCTGGGTACCAGACATGACCAGGTGACCTGGGTCCGGGGTCCCCACGTGACCCGCTGACCTGGGGCCGGGGTCCCCACGTGACCCGGGGTCCTGGTGCCGGGGTTGTCACCGGAACCTGGGAACCAGGCCGGGTGCGCGACATGACCCGGTGACCCGGGGCCGGGTTAACGACCTGTCCAGGGGACCCGGGCCGGGGACCCGACAGGACCCGGTGATCCTTCGCTGGTGTCCCGATGCAACCCGGGGACCCGGGCCGGGGACCCCACGTGACCCGGGGACCTCGGGCCGGGGATGTCACCCGACACTGGTACCCGGGGCAGCGACCCGACCTGACCCGGGGCCGGGGTAACGACCTGTCCAGGGGACCTGGGCCGGGGTCCCGACAGGACCCGGTGATCTGGGGCTTGGGTAAAAACCCGTCCCGGGGACCCGGGCTGGGTCCCGACATGACCCGGTGACCTGGTTCCGGGGTGCCAACCTGACCCGGTGACCTGGGGCTGTGGTGTCGACCGGACTCGGGGACCTGGTCCGGTGTCCCGTCATGACCCGGGGACCTGGGGTCGGGGTGGTCACCAGACCCTTGTACCCAGGCCGTTGACCCGACATGACCCTGTGACCCGGGGCCTGGGTAAAAATCCAACCCGGGGACCCGGGCATCGGACGTGACATGACCCGCTGACCTGGGTCCGGGGTCCCGACCTGACCCGGTGACCTGGGGCCGGTGTCCCCACGTGACCCGCTGACCTGGGTCCGGGGTCCCCACGTGACCCGGTGACCTGGGGCCGGTGTCCCCACGGGACCCGGGGTCTTGGTGCCGGGGTCCCCACGTGACCCGCTGACCTGGGTCCGGGGTCCCCACGTGAACCGGTGACCTGAGGCCGGTGTCCCCACGTGACCCGCTGACCTGGGTCCGGGGTCCCCACGTGACCCGGTGACCTGGGGCCGGTGTCCCCACGTGACCCGGTCACCTGGGGCCGGTGTCCCCACGTGACCCGGGGTCCTGGTGCCGGGGTGCTCATCGGAACCTGGGAACCAGGCTGGGTACCAGACATGACCAGGTGACCTGGGGCCGGGGTCCCCACGTGACCCGGGGTCCTGGTGCCGGGGTGGTCACCGGAACCTGGGAACCAGGCCGGGTGCGCGACATGACCCGGTGACCCGGGGCCGGGTTAACGACCTGTCCAGGGGACCCGGGCCGGGGACCCGACAGGACCCGGTGATCCTTCGCTGGTGTCCCGATGCAACCCGGGGACCCGGGCCGGGGACCCCACGTGACCCGGGGACCTGGGGCCGGGGATGTCACCCGACACTGGTACCCGGGGCAGCGACCCGATACGACCCGGGGACCTGGGTCCGGGGTCCCGACCTGACCCGGTGACCTGGGGCCAGGGTAACCACCTGACCCGGGGACCCGGGCCGGGGACCCGGTATGACTCCGTCTCCCGGGGCCGGGGTGGTCACCTGACACTGGTACCCGGGACAGCGACCCGACATGACCCGGTGACCCGGAGCCGGAGTAACGACCTGTCCCGGGGACCCGGGCTGGGTCCCGACATGAACCGGTGACCTGGTTCCAGGGTGCAGAACTGACCCGGTGACCTGGGGCCGGTGTCCCCACGTGACCCGCTGACCTGGGTCCGGGGTCCCCACGTGACCCGGTGACCTGGGGCCGGTGTCCCCACGTGACCCTGGGTCCTGGTGCCGGGGTGGTCATCGGAACCTGGGAATCAGGCTGGGTACCAGACATGACCAGGTGACCTGGGTCCGGGGTCCCCACGTGACCCGCTGACCTGGGGCCGGGGTCCCCACGTGACCCGGGGTCCTGGTGCCGGGGTGGTCACCGGAACCTGGGAACCAGGCCGGGTGCGCGACATGACCCGGTGACCCGGGGCCGGGTTAACGACCTGTCCAGGGGACCCGGGCCGGGGACCCGACAGGACCCGGTGATCCTTCGCTGGTGTCCCGATGCAACCCGGGGATCCGGGCCGGGGACCCCACGTGACCCGGGGACCTGGGGCCGGGGATGTCACCCGACACTGGTACCCGGGGCAGCGACCCGATACGACCCGGGGACCTGGGTCCGGGGTCCCGACCTGACCCGGTGACCTGGGGCCAGGGTAACCACCTGACCCGGGGACCCGGGCCGGGGACCCGGTATGACTCCGTCTCCCGGGGCCGGGGTGGTCACCTGACACTGGTACCCGGGACAGCGACCCGACATGACCCGGTGACCCGGGGCCGGGGTAACGACCTGTCCAGGGGACCTGGGCCGGGGTCCCGACAGGACCCGGTGATCTGGGGCTTGGGTAAAAACCCGTCCCGGGGACCCGGGCTGGGTCCCGACATGACCCGGTGACCTGGTTCCGGGGTGCCCACCTGACCCGGGGACCTGGGGCTGTGGTGTCGACCGGACTCGGGGACCTGGTCCGGTGTCCCGTCATGACCCGGGGACCTGGGGTCGGGGTGGTCACCAGACCGTTGTACCCAGGCCGTTGACCCGACATGACCCTGTGACCCGGGGCCTGGGTAAAAATCCAACCCGGGGACCCGGGCATGGGACGTGACATGACCCGCTGACCTGGGTCCGGGGTCCCGACCTGACCCGGTGACCTGGGGCCGGTGTCCCCACGTGACCCGGGGTCCTGGTGCCGGGGTCCCCACGTGACCCGCTGACCTGGGTCCGGGGTCCCCACGTGACCCGGTGACCTGAGGCCGGTGTCCCCACGTGACCCGCTGACCTGGGTCCGGGGTCCCCACGTGACCCGGTGACCTGGGGCCGGTGTCCCCACGTGACCCGGTCACCTGGGGCCGGTGTCCCCACGTGACCCGGGGTCCTGGTGCCGGGGTGCTCATCGGAACCTGGGAACCAGGCTGGGTACCAGACATGACCAGGTGACCTGGGTCCGGGGTCCCCACGTGACCCGCTGACCTGGGGCCGGGGTCCCCACGTGACCCGGGGTCCTGGTGCCGGGGTGGTCACCGGAACCTGGGAACCAGGCCGGGTGCGCGACATGACCCGGTGACCCGGGGCCGGGTTAACGACCTGTCCAGGGGACCCGGGCCGGGGACCCGACAGGACCCGGTGATCCTTCGCTGGTGTCCCGATGCGACCCGGGGACCCGGGCCGGGGACCCCACGTGACCCGGGGACCTGGGGCCGGGGATGTCACCCGACACTGGTACCCGGGGCAGCGACCCGATACGACCCGGGGACCTGGGTCCGGGGTCCCGACCTGACCCGGTGACCTGGGGCCAGGGTAACCACCTGACCCGGGGACCCGGGCCGGGGACCCGGTATGACTCCGTCTCCCGGGGCCGGGGTGGTCACCTGACACTGGTACCCGGGACAGCGACCCAACATGACCCGGTGACCCGGGGCCGGGGTAACGACCTGTCCCGGGGACCCGGGCTGGGTCCCGACATGACCCGGTGACCTGGTTCCGGGGTGCCGAACTGACCCGGTGACCTGGGGCCGGTGTCCCCACGTGACCCGCTGACCTGGGTCCGGGGTCCCCACGTGACCCGGTCACCTGGGGCCGGTGTCCCCACGTGACCCGCTGACCTGGGTCCGGTGTCCCCACGTGACCCGGTCACCTGGGGCCGGTGTCCCCACGTGACCCGGGGTCCTGGTTCCGGGGTGGTCATCGGAACCTGGGAACCAGGCTGGGTACCAGACATGACCAGGTGACCTGGGGCCGGGGTCCCCACGTGACCCGGGGTCCTGGTGCCGGGGTGGTCACCGGAACCTGGGAACCAGGCCGGGTGCGCGACATGACCCGGTGACCCGGGGCCGGGTTAACGACCTGTCCAGGGGACCCGGGCCGGGGACCCGACAGGACCCGGTGATCCTTCGCTGGTGTCCCTATGCAACCCGGGGACCCGGGCCGGGGACCCCACGTGACCCGGGGACCTGGGGCCGGGGATGTCACCCGACACTGGTACCCGGGGCAGCGACCCGATACGACCCGGGGACCTGGGTCCGGGGTCCCGACCTGACCCGGTGACCTGGGCCCAGGGTAACCACCTGACCCGGGGACCCGGGCCGGGGACCCGGTATGACTCCGTCTCCCGGGGCCGGGGTGGTCACCTGACACTGGTACCCGGGACAGCGACCCGACATGACCCGGTGACCCGGGCCGGAGTAACGACCTGTCCCGGGGACCCGGGCTGGGTCCCGACATGACCCGGTGACCTGGTTCCAGGGTGCAGAACTGACCCGGTGACCTGGGGCCGGTGTCCCCACGTGACCCGCTGACCTGGTTCCGGGGTGCCAACCTGACCCGGTGACCTGGGGCCGGTGTCCCCACGTGACCCGCTGACCTGGGTCCGGTGTCCCCACGTGACCCGGTCACCTGGGGCCGGTGTCCCCACGTGACCCGGGGTCCTGGTGCCGGGGTGGTCATCGGAACCTGGGAATCAGGCTGGGTACCAGACATGACCAGGTGACCTGGGTCCGGGGTCCCCACGTGACCCGCTGACCTGGGTCCGGGGTCCCCACGTGACCCGGGGTCCTGGTGCCGGGGTGGTCACCGGAACGTGGGAACCAGGCCGGGTGCGCGACATGACCCGGTGACCCGGGGCCGGGTTAACGACCTGTCCAGGGGACCCGGGCCGGGGACCCGACAGGACCCGGTGATCCTTCGCTGGTGTCCCGATGCAACCCGGGGACCCGGGCCGGGGACCCCACGTGACCCGGGGACCTGGGGCCGGGGATGTCACCCGACACTGGTACCCGGGGCAGCGACCCGATACGACCCGGGGACCTGGGTCCGGGGTCCCGACCTGACCCGGTGACCTGGGGCCAGGGTAACCACCTGACCCGGGGACCCGGGCCGGGGAACCGGTATGACTCCATCTCCCGGGGCCGGGGTGGTCACCTGACACTGGTACCCGGGACAGCGACCCGACATGACCCGGTGACCCGGGGCCGGGGTAACGACCTGTCCAGGGGACCTGGGCCGGGGTCCCGACAGGACCCGGTGATCTGGGGCTTGGGTAAAAACCCGTCCCGGGGACCCGGGCTGGGTCCCGACATGACCCGGTGACCTGGTTCCGGGGTGCGAACCTGACCCGGTGACCTGGGGCTGTGGTGTCGACCGGACTCGGGGACCTGGTCCGGTGTCCCGTCATGACCCGGGGACCTGGGGTCGGGGTGGTCACCAGACCCTTGTACCCAGGCCGTTGACCCGACATGACCCTGTGACCCGGGGCCTGGGTAAAAATCCAACCCGGGGACCCGGGCATGGGACGTGACATGACACGCTGACATGGGTCCGGGGTCCCCACGTGACCCGGTGACCTGGGTCCGGTGTCCCCACGTGACCCGGTCACCTGGGGCCGGTGTCCCCACGTGACCCGGGGTCCTGGTGCCGGGGTGGTCATCGGAACCTGGGAACCAGGCTGGGTACCAGACATGACCAGGTGACCTGGGTCCGGGGTCCCCACGTGACCCGCTGACCTGGGGCCGGGGTCCCCACGTGACCCGGGGTCCTGGTGCCGGGGTGCTCATCGGAACCTGGGAACCAGGCTGGGTACAAGACATGACCCGGTGACCTGGGTCCGGCGTCCCGACCTGACCCGGTGACCTGGGGCCGGTGTCCCCACGTGACCCGCTGACCTGGGTCCGGGGTCCCCACGTGACCCGGTGACCTGGGGCCGGTGTCCCCACGTGACCCGGGGTCCTGGTGCCGGGGTCCCCACGTGACCCGCTGACCTGGGTCCGGGGTCCCCACGTGAACCGGTGACCTGAGGCCGGTGTCCCCACGTGACCCGCTGACCTGGGTCCGGGGTCCCCACGTGACCCGGGGTCCTGGTGCCGGGGTGGTCACCGGAACCTGGGAACCAGGCCGGGTGCGCGACATGACCCGGTGACCCGGGGCCGGGTTAACGACCTGTCCAGGGGACCCGGGCCCGGGACCCGACAGGACCCGGTGATCCTTCGCTGGTGTCCCGATGCAACCCGGGGACCCGGGCCGGGGACACCACGTGACCCGGGGACCTGGGGCCGGGGATGTCACCCGACACTGGTACCCGGGGCAGCGACCCGATACGACCCGGGGACCTGGGTCCGGGGTCCCGACCTGACCCGGTGACCTGGGGCCAGGGTAACCACCTGACCCGGGGACCCGGGCCGGGGACCCGGTATGACTCCGTCTCCCGGGGCCGGGGTGGTCACCTGACACTGGTACCCGGGACAGCGACCCGACATGACCCGGTGACCCGGGGCCGGGGTAACGACCTGTCCCGGGGACCCGGGCTGGGTCCCGACATGACCCGGTGACCTGGTTCCGGGGTGCCGAACTGACCCGGTGACCTGGGGCCGGTGTCCCCACGTGACCCGCTGACCTGGGTCCGGGGTCCCCACGTGACCCGGTGACCTGGGGCCGGTGTCCCCACGTGACCCGCTGACCTGGGTCCGGTGTCCCCACGTGACCCGGTCACCTGGGGCCGGTGTCCCCACGTGACCCGGGGTCCTGGTTCCGGGGTGGTCATCGGAACCTGGGAACCAGGCTGGGTACCAGACATGACCAGGTGACCTGGGGCCGGGGTCCCCACGTGACCCGGGGTCCTGGTGCCGGGGTGGTCACCGGAACCTGGGAACCAGGCCGGGTGCGCGTCATGACCCGGTGACCCGGGGCCGGGTTAACGACCTGTCCAGGGGACCCGGGCCGGGGACCCGACAGGACCCGGTGATCCTTCGCTGGTGTCCCGATGCAACCCGGGGACCCGGGCCGGGGACCCCACGTGACCCGGGGACCTGGGGCCGGGGATGTCACCCGACACTGGTACCCGGGGCAGCGACCCGATACGACCCGGGGACCTGGGTCCGGGGTCCCGACCTGACCCGGTGACCTGGGGCCAGGGTAACCACCTGACCCGGGGACCCGGGCCGGGGACCCCGTATGACTCCGTCTCCCGGGGCCGGGGTGGTCACCTGACACTGGTACCCGGGACAGCGACCCGACATGACCCGGTGACCCGGGGCCGGGGTAACCACCTGTCCAGGGGACCTGGGCCGGGGTCCCGACAGGACCCGGTGATCTGGGGCTTGGGTAAAAACCCGTCCCGGGGACCCGGGCTGGGTCCCGACATGACCCGGTGACCTGGTTCCGGGGTGCCGACCTGACCCGGGGACCTGGGGCTGTGGTGTCGACTGGACTCGGGGACCTGGTCCGGTGTCCCGTCATGACCCGGGGACCTGGGGTCGGGGTGGTCACCAGACCCTTGTACCCAGGCCGTTGACCCGACATGACCCTGTGACCCGGGGCCTGGGTAAAAATCCAACCCGGGGACCCGGGCATGGGACGTGACATGACCCGCTGACCTGGGTCCGGGGTCCCGACCTGACCCGGTGACCTGGGGCTGTGGTGTCGACCGGACTCGGGGACCTTGTCCGGTGTCCCGTCATGACCCGGGGACCTGGGTTCGGGGTGGTCACCAGACCGTTGTACCCAGGCCGTTGACCCGACATGACCCTGTGACCCGGGGCCTGGGTAAAAATCCAAGCCGGGGACCCGGGCATGGGACGTGACATGACCCGACCTGGGTCCGGGGTCCCGACCTGACCCGGTGACCTGGGGCCGGGGTCCCCACATGACCCGCTGACCTGGGGCCGGGGTCCCCACGTGACCCGCTGACCTGGGGTCGGGGTCCCCACGTGACCCGGGGTCCTGGGTCCGGGGTCCCCACGTGACCCGGTCACCTGGGGCCGGTGTCCCCACGTGACCCGCTGACCTGGGTCCGGGGTCCCCACGTGACCCGCTGACCTGGGGCCGGTGTCCCCACGTGACCCGCTGACCTGGGTCCGGGGTCCCCACGTGACCCGCTGACCTGGGGCCGGTGTCCCCACGTGACTCGCTGACCTGGGTCTGGGGTCCCCATGTGACCCAGTGACCTGGAACCGGTGTACCCACGTGACCCGGTCACCTGGGGCCGGTGCTCCCATGTGACCCGGGGTCCTGGTGCCGTGGTGGTCATCGGAACCGGGGAATCAGGCTGGGTACCAGACATGACCAGGTGACCTGGGTCCGGGGTCCCCACGTGACCCGCTGACCTGGGGCCGGGGTCCCCACGTTACCCGGGGTCCTGGTGCCGGGGTGGTCACCGGAACCTGGGAACCAGGCCGGGTGCGCGACATGACCCGGTGACCCGGGGCCGGGTTAACGACCTGTCCAGGGGACCCGGGACAGGGACCCGACAGGACCCGGTGACCTGGGCCCAGGGTAACCACCTGACCCGGGGACCCGGGCCGGGGACCCGGTATGACTCCGTCTCCCGGGGCCGGGGTGGTCACCTGACACTGGTACCCGGGACAGCGACCCGACATGACCCGGTGACCCGGGCCGGAGTAACGACCTGTCCCGGGGACCCGGGCTGGGTCCCGACATGACCCGGTGACCTGGTTCCAGGGTGCAGAACTGACCCGGTGACCTGGGGCCGGTGTCCCCACGTGACCCGCTGACCTGGGTCCGGGGTCCCCACGTGACCCGGTGACCTGGGGCCGGTGTCCCCACGTGACCCGCTGACCTGGGTCCGGTGTCCCCACGTGACCCGGTCACCTGGGGCCGGTGTCCCCACGTGACCCGGGGTCCTGGTGCCGGGGTGGTCATCGGAACCTGGGAATCAGGCTGGGTACCAGACATGACCAGGTGACCTGGGTCCGGGGTCCCCACGTGACCCGCTGACCTGGGTCCTGGGTCCCCACGTGACCCGGGGTCCTGGTGCCGGGGTGGTCACCGGAACGTGGGAACCAGGCCGGGTGCGCGACATGACCCGGTGACCCGGGGCCGGGTTAACGACCTGTCCAGGGGACCCGGGCCGGGGACCCGACAGGACCCGGTGATCCTTCGCTGGTGTCCCGATGCAACCCGGGGACCCGGGCCGGGGACCCCACGTGACCCGGGGACCTGGGGCCGGGGATGTCACCCGACACTGGTACCCGGGGCAGCGACCCGATACGACCCGGGGACCTGGGTCCGGGGTCCCGACCTGACCCGGTGACCTGGGGCCAGGGTAACCACCTGACCCGGGGACCCGGGCCGGGGAACCGGTATGACTCCGTCTCCCGGGGCCGGGGTGGTCACCTGACACTGGTACCCGGGACAGCGACCCGACATGACCCGGTGACCCGGGGCCGGGGTAACGACCTGTCCAGGGGACCTGGGCCGGGGTCCCGACAGGACCCGGTGATCTGGGGCTTGGGTAAAAACCCGTCCCGGGGACCCGGGCTGGGTCCCGACATGACCCGGTGACCTGGTTCCGGGGTGCGAACCTGACCCGGTGACCTGGGGCTGTGGTGTCGACCGGACTCGGGGACCTGGTCCGGTGTCCCGTCATGACCCGGGGACCTGGGGTCGGGGTGGTCACCAGACCCTTGTACCCAGGCCGTTGACCCGACATGACCCTGTGACCCGGGGCCTGGGTAAAAATCCAACCCGGGGACCCGGGCATGGGACGTGACATGACACGCTGACATGGGTCCGGGGTCCCCACGTGACCCGGTGACCTGGGTCCGGTGTCCCCACGTGACCCGGTCACCTGGGGCCGGTGTCCCCACGTGACCCGGGGTCCTGGTGCCGGGGTGGTCATCGGAACCTGGGAACCAGGCTGGGTACCAGACATGACCAGGTGACCTGGGTCCGGGGTCCCCACGTGACCCGCTGACCTGGGGCCGGGGTCCCCACGTGACCCGGGGTCCTGGTGCCGGGGTGCTCATCGGAACCTGGGAACCAGGCTGGGTACAAGACATGACCCGGTGACCTGGGTCCGGCGTCCCGACCTGACCCGGTGACCTGGGGCCGGTGTCCCCACGTGACCCGCTGACCTGGGTCCGGGGTCCCCACGTGACCCGGTGACCTGGGGCCGGTGTCCCCACGTGACCCGGGGTCCTGGTGCCGGGGTCCCCACGTGACCCGCTGACCTGGGTCCGGGGTCCCCACGTGAACCGGTGACCTGAGGCCGGTGTCCCCACGTGACCCGCTGACCTGGGTCCGGGGTCCCCACGTGACCCGGGGTCCTGGTGCCGGGGTGGTCACCGGAACCTGGGAACCAGGCCGGGTGCGCGACATGACCCGGTGACCCGGGGCCGGGTTAACGACCTGTCCAGGGGACCCGGGCCCGGGACCCGACAGGACCCGGTGATCCTTCGCTGGTGTCCCGATGCAACCCGGGGACCCGGGCCGGGGACCCCACGTGACCCGGGGACCTGGGGCCGGGGATGTCACCCGACACTGGTACCCGGGGCAGCGACCCGATACGACCCGGGGACCTGGGTCCGGGGTCCCGACCTGACCCGGTGACCTGGGGCCAGGGTAACCACCTGACCCGGGGACCCGGGCCGGGGACCCAGTATGACTCCGTCTCCCGGGGCCGGGGTGGTCACCTGACACTGGTACCCGGGACAGCGACCCGACATGACCCGGTGACCCGGGGCCGGGGTAACGACCTGTCCCGGGGACCCGGGCTGGGTCCCGACATGACCCGGTGACCTGGTTCCGGGGTGCCGAACTGACCCGGTGACCTGGGGCCGGTGTCCCCACGTGACCCGCTGACCTGGGTCCGGGGTCCCCACGTGACCCGGTGACCTGGGGCCGGTGTCCCCACGTGACCCGCTGACCTGGGTCCGGTGTCCCCACGTGACCCGGTCACCTGGGGCCGGTGTCCCCACGTGACCCGGGGTCCTGGTTCCGGGGTGGTCATCGGAACCTGGGAACCAGGCTGGGTACCAGACATGACCAGGTGACCTGGGGCCGGGGTCCCCACGTGACCCGGGGTCCTGGTGCCGGGGTGGTCACCGGAACCTGGGAACCAGGCCGGGTGCGCGTCATGACCCGGTGACCCGGGGCCGGGTTAACGACCTGTCCAGGGGACCCGGGCCGGGGACCCGACAGGACCCGGTGATCCTTCGCTGGTGTCCCGATGCAACCCGGGGACCCGGGCCGGGGACCCCACGTGACCCGGGGACCTGGGGCCGGGGATGTCACCCGACACTGGTACCCGGGGCAGCGACCCGATACGACCCGGGGACCTGGGTCCGGGGTCCCGACCTGACCCGGTGACCTGGGGCCAGGGTAACCACCTGACCCGGGGACCCGGGCCGGGGACCCCGTATGACTCCGTCTCCCGGGGCCGGGGTGGTCACCTGACACTGGTACCCGGGACAGCGACCCGACATGACCCGGTGACCCGGGGCCGGGGTAACCACCTGTCCAGGGGACCTGGGCCGGGGTCCCGACAGGACCCGGTGATCTGGGGCTTGGGTAAAAACCCGTCCCGGGGACCCGGGCTGGGTCCCGACATGACCCGGTGACCTGGTTCCGGGGTGCCGACCTGACCCGGGGACCTGGGGCTGTGGTGTCGACTGGACTCGGGGACCTGGTCCGGTGTCCCGTCATGACCCGGGGACCTGGGGTCGGGGTGGTCACCAGACCCTTGTACCCAGGCCGTTGACCCGACATGACCCTGTGACCCGGGGCCTGGGTAAAAATCCAACCCGGGGACCCGGGCATGGGACGTGACATGACCCGCTGACCTGGGTCCGGGGTCCCGACCTGACCCGGTGACCTGGGGCTGTGGTGTCGACCGGACTCGGGGACCTTGTCCGGTGTCCCGTCATGACCCGGGGACCTGGGTTCGGGGTGGTCACCAGACCGTTGTACCCAGGCCGTTGACCCGACATGACCCTGTGACCCGGGGCCTGGGTAAAAATCCAAGCCGGGGACCCGGGCATGGGACGTGACATGACCCGACCTGGGTCCGGGGTCCCGACCTGACCCGGTGACCTGGGGCCGGGGTCCCCACGTGACCCGCTGACCTGGGGCCGGGGTCCCCACGTGACCTGCTGACCTGGGGTCGGGGTCCCCACGTGACCCGGGGTCCTGGGTCCGGGGTCCCCACGTGACCCGGTCACCTGGGGCCGGTGTCCCCACGTGACCCGCTGACCTGGGTCCGGGGTCCCCACGTGACCCGCTGACCTGGGGCCGGTGTCCCCACGTGACCCGCTGACCTGGGTCCGGGGTCCCCACGTGACCCGCTGACCTGGGGCCGGTGTCCCCACGTGACTCGCTGACCTGGGTCTGGGGTCCCCATGTGACCCAGTGACCTGGAACCGGTGTACCCACGTGACCCGGTCACCTGGGGCCGGTGCTCCCATGTGACCCGGGGTCCTGGTGCCGTGGTGGTCATCGGAACCGGGGAATCAGGCTGGGTACCAGACATGACCAGGTGACCTGGGTCCGGGGTCCCCACGTGACCCGCTGACCTGGGGCCGGGGTCCCCACGTTACCCGGGGTCCTGGTGCCGGGGTGGTCACTGGAACCTGGGAACCAGGCCGGGTGCGCGACATGACCCGGTGACCCGGGGCCGGGTTAACGACCTGTCCAGGGGACCCGGGACAGGGACCCGACAGGACCCGGTGATCCTTCGCTGGTGTCCCGATGCAACCTGGGGACCCGGGCCGGGGACCCCACGTGACCCGGGGACCTGGGGCCGGGGATGTCACCCGACACTGGTACCCGGGGCAGCGACCCGATACGACCCGGGGACCTGGGTCCGGGGTCCCGACCTGACCCGGTGACCTGGGGCCAGGGTAACCACCTGACCCGGGGACCCGGGCCGGGGAACCGGTATGACTCCGTCTCCCGGGGCCGGGGTGGTCACCTGACACTGGTACCGGGGACAGCGACCCGACGTGACCCGGGGCCGGGGTAACGACCTGTCCAGGGGACCTGGGCCGGGGTCCCGACAGGACCCGGTGATCTGGGGCTTGGGTAAAAACCCGTCCCGGGGACCCGGGCTGGGTCCCGACATGACCCGGTGACCTGGTTCCGGGGTGCCGACCTGACCCGGGGACCTGGGGCTGTGGTGTCGACCGGACTCGGGGACCTGGTCCGGTGTCCCGTCATGACCAGGGGACCTGGGGTCGGGGTGGTCACCAGACCCTTGTACCCAGGCCGTTGACCCGACATGACCCTGTGACCCGGGGCCTGGGTAAAAATCCAACCCGGGGACCCGGGCATGGGACGTGACATGACCCGACCTGGGTCCGGGGTCCCGACCTGACCCGGTGACCTGGAGCCGGTGTCCCCACGTGACCCGCTGACCTGGGTCCAGGGTCCCCACGTGACCCGGTGACCTGGGGCCGGTGTCCCCACGTGACCCGGTCACCTGGGGCCGGTGTCCCCACGTGACCCGGGGTCCTGGTGCCGGGGTCCCCACGTGACCCGCTGACCTGGGTCCGGGGTCCCCACGTTACCCGGTCACCTGGGGCCGGTGTCCCCACGTGACCCGCTGACCTGGGGCCGGTGTCCCCACGTGACCCGCTGACCTGGGTCCGGGGTCCCCACGTGACCCGGGGACCTGGGGCCGGTGTCCCCACGTGACCCACTGACCTGGGTCCGGGGTCCCCACGTGACCCGGTCACCTGGGTTCGGGGTCCCCACGTGACCCGGTGACCTGGGGCCAGTGTCCCCATGTAACCCGCTGACCTGGGTCCGGGGTCCCCACGTGACCCGGTGACCTGGGGCCGGTGTCCCCACGTGACTCGCTGACCTGGGTCCGGGGTCCCCACGTGACCCGGTGACCTGGGGCCGGTGTCCCCACGTGACCCGCTGACCTGGGGCCGGTGTTCCCACGTGACCCCGGGTCCTGGTGCCGGGGTGGTCATCGGAACCTGGGATTCAGGCTGGGTACCAGACATGACCAGGTGACCTGGGTCCGGGGTCCCCACGTGACCCGCTGACCTGGGGCCGGGGTCCCCACGTGACCCGGGGTCCTGGTGCCGGGGTGGTCATCGGTACCTGGGAACCAGGCTGGGTACCAGACATGACCAGGTGACCTGGGGCTGGTGTCACCACGTGACCCACTGACCTGGGTCCGGGGTCCCCACGTGACCCGGTCACCTGGGGCCGGTGTCCCCACGTGACCCGCTGACCTGGGTACGGGGTCCCCACGTGACCCGCTGACCTGGGTCCGGGGTCCCCACGTGACCCGGTGACCTGGGGCCGGTGTCCCCACGTGACTCGCTGACCTGGGTCCGGGGTCCCCACGTGACCCGGGGACCTGGGGCCGGTGTCCCCACGTGACCCGGTCACCTGGGGCCGGTGTCCCCACGTGACCCGGGGTCCTGGTGCCGGGGTGGTCATCGGAACCTGGGATTCAGGCTGGGTACCAGACATGACCAGGTGACCTGGGTCCGGGGTCCCCACGTGACCCGCTGACCTGGGGCCGGGGTCCCCACGTGACCCGGGGTCCTGGTGCCGGGGTGGTCACCGGAACCTGGGAACCAGGCCGGGTGCGCGACATGACCCGGTGACCCGGGGCCGGGTTAACGACCTGTCCAGGGGACCCGGGCCGGGGACCCGACAGGACCCGGTGATCCTTCGCTGGTGTCCCGATGCAACCCGGGGACCCGGGCCGGGGACCCCACGTGACCCGGGGACCTGGGGCCGGGGATGTCACCCGACACTGGTACCCGGGGCAGCGACCTGATACGACCCGGGGACCTGGGTCCGGGGTCCCGACCTGACCCGGTGACCTGGGGCCAGGGTAACCACCTGACCCGGGGACCCGGGCCGGGGACCCGGTATGACTCCGTCTCCCGGGGCCGGGGTGGTCACCTGACACTGGTACCCGGGACAGCGACCCGACATGACGCGGTGACCCGGGGCCGGGGTAACGACCTGTCCAGGGGACCTGGGCCGGGGTCCCGACAGGACCCGGTGATCTGGGGCTTGGGTAAAAACCCGTCCCGGGGACCCGGGCTGGGTCCCGACATGACCCGGTGACCTGGTTCCGGGGTGCCGACCTGACCCGGGGACCTGGGGCTGTGGTGTCGACCGGACTCGGGGACCTGGTCCCGTGTCCAGTCATGACCCGGGGACCTGGGGTCGGGGTGGTCACCAGACCCTTGTACCCAGGCCTTTGACCCGACATGACCTTGTGACCCGGGGCCTGGGTAAAATTCCAACCCGGGGACCCGGGCATGGGACATGACATGACCCGCTGACCTGGGTCCGGGGTCCCGACCTGACCCGGTGACCTGGGGCTGTGGTGTCGACCGGACTCGGGGACCTTGTCCGGTGTCCCGTCATGACCCGGGGACCTGGGTTCGGGGTGGTCACCAGACCGTTGTACCCAGGCCGTTGACTCGACATGACCCTGTGACCCGGGGCCTGGGTAAAAATCCAAGCCGGGGACCCGGGCATGGGACGTGACATGACCCGACCTGGGTCCGGGGTCCCGACCTGACCCGGTGACCTGGGGCCGGGGTCCCCACGTGACCCGCTAACCTGGGTCCGGGGTCCCCACGTGACCCGCTGACCTGGGGTCGGGGTCCCCACGTGACCCGGGGTCCTGGGTCCGGGGTCCCCACGTGACCCGGTCACCTGGGGCCGGTGTCCCCACGTGACCCGCTGACCTGGGTCCGGGGTCCCCACGTGACCCGCTGACCTGGGGCCGGTGTCCCCACGTAACCCGCTGACCTGGGTCCGGGGTCCCCACGTGACCCGGTGACCTGGGGCCGGTGTCCCCACGTGACTCGCTGACCTGGGTCTGGGGTCCCCACGTGACCCGGTGACCTGGGACCGGTGTACCCACGTGACCCGGTCACCTGGGTCCGGTGTCCCCATGTGACCCGGGGTCCTGGTGCCGGGGTGGTCATCGGAACCTGGGAATCAGGCTGGGTACCAGACATGACCAGGTGACCTGGGTCCGGGGTCCCCACGTGACCCGCTGACCTGGGGCCGGGGTCCCCACGTGACCCGGGGTCCTGGTGCCGGGGTGGTCACCGGAACCTGGGAACCAGGCCGGGTGCGCGACATGACCCGGTGACCCGGGGCCGGGTTAACGACCTGTCCAGGGGACCCGGGCCGGGGACCCGACAGGACCCGGTGATCCTTCGCTGGTGTCCCGATGCAACCCGGGGACCCGGGCCGGGGACCCCACGTGACCCGGGGACCTGGGGCCGGGGATGTCACCCGACACTGGTACCCGGGGCAGCGACCCGATACGACCCGGGGACCTGGGTCCGGGGTCCCGACCTGACCCGGTGACCTGGGGCCAGGGTAACCACCTGACCCGGGGACCCGGGCCGGGGAACCGGTATGACTCCGTCTCCCGGGGCCGGGGTGGTCACCTGACACTGGTACCCGGGACAGCGACCCGACGTGACCCGGGGCCGGGGTAACGACCTGTCCAGGGGACCTGGGCCGGGGTCCCGACAGGACCCGGTGATCTGGGGCTTGGGTAAAAACCCGTCCCGGGGACCCGGGCTGGGTCCCGACATGACCCGGTGACCTGGTTCCGGGGTGCCGACCTGACCCGGGGACCTGGGGCTGTGGTGTCGACCGGACTCGGGGACCTGGTCCGGTGTCCCGTCATGACCCGGGGACCTGGGGTCGGGGTGGTCACCAGACCGTTGTACCCAGGCCGTTGACCCGACATGACCCTGTGACCCGGGGCCTGGGTAAAAATCCAAGCCGGGGACCCGGGCATGGGACGTGACATGACCCGACCTGGGTCCGGGGTCCCGACCTGACCCGGTGACCTGGAGCCGGTGTCCCCACGTGACCCGCTGACCTGGGTCCAGGGTCCCCACGTGACCCGGTGACCTGGGGCCGGTGTCCCCACGTGACCCGGTCACCTGGGGCCGTTGTCCCCACGTGACCCGGGGTCCTGGTGCCGGGGTCCCCACGTGACCCGCTGACCTGGGTCCGGGGTCCCCACGTGACCCGGTCACCTGGGGCCGGGGTCCCGACCTGACCCGGTGACCTGGGGCCGGTGTCCCCACGTGACCCGCTGACCTGGGTCCGGGGTCCCCACGTGACCCGGTCACCTGGGGCCGGTGTCCCCACGTGACCCGCTGACCTGGGTCCGGGGTCCCCACGTGACCCGGTGACCTGGGGCCCGTGTCCCCACGTGACCCACTGACCTGGGTCCGGGGTCCCCACGTGACCCGGTGACCTGGGGCCGGGGTCCCCACGTGACCCGGTCACCTGGGGCCGGTGTTCCCACGTGACCCCGGGGTCCTGGTGCCGGGGTGGTCATCGGAACCTGGGATTCAGGCTGGGTACCAGACATGACCAGGTGACCTGGGTCCGGGGTCCCCACGTGACCCGCTGACCTGGGGCCGGGGTCCCCACGTGACCCGGGGTCCTGGTGCCGGGGTGGTCACAGGAACCTGGGAACCAGGCCGGGTGCGCGACATGACCCGGTGACCCGGGGCCGGGTTAACGACCTGTCCAGGGAACCCGGGCCGGGGACCCGACAGGACCCGGTGATCCTTCGCTGGTGTCCCGATGCAACCCGGGGACGCGGGCCGGGGTCCCGACCTGACCCGGTGACCTGGGGCCAGGGTAACCACCTGACCCGGGGACCCGGGCCGGGGAACCGGTATGACTCCATCTCCCGGGGCCGGGGTGGTCACCTGACACTGGTACCCGGGACAGCGACCCGACGTGACCCGGGGCCGGGGTAACGACCTGTCCAGGGGACCTGGGCCGGGGTCCCGACATGA
Source organism: Somateria mollissima (assembly GCA_951411735.1). Lineage (NCBI taxonomy): Eukaryota > Metazoa > Chordata > Aves > Anseriformes > Anatidae > Somateria > Somateria mollissima. Next base: position 340,006 of record CATOCB010000428.1, read on the forward strand.
CCCGGTGACCTGGTTCCGGGGTGCCGACCTGACCCGGGGACCTGGGGCTGTGGTGTCGACCGGACTCGGGGACCTGGTCCGGTGTCCCGTCATGACCCGGGGACCTGGGGTCGGGGTGGTCACCAGACCCTTGTACCCAGGCCGTTGACCCGACATGACCCTGTGACCCGGGGCCTGGGTAAAAATCCAACCCGGGGACCCGGGCATGGGACGTGACATGACCCGAACTGGGTCCGGGGTCCCGACCTGACCCGGTGACCTGGGGCCGGTGTCCCCACGTGACCCGCTGACCTGGGTCCGTGGTCCCCACGTGACCCGGTGACCTGGGGCCGGTGTCCCCACGTGACCCGCTGACCTGGGGCCGGTGTCCCCACGTGACCCGGGGTCCTGGTGCCGGGGTGGTCATCGGAACCTCTGAACCAGGCTGGGTACCAGACATGACCAGGTGACCTGGGGCTGGTGTCCCCACGTGACCCGCTGACCTGGGTCCGGGGTCCCCACGTGACCCGCTGACCTGGGGCCAGTGTCCCCACGTGACCCGCTGACCTGGGGCCGGGGTCCCCACGTGACCCGGGGTCCTGGGTCCGGGGTCCCCACGTGACCCGGTCACCTGGGGCCGGTGTCCCCACGTGACCCGGTGACCTGGGGCCGGTGTCCCCACGTGACTCGCTGACCTGGGTCCGGGGTCCCCACGTGACCCGGGGACCTGGGGCCGGTGTCCCCACGTGACCCGGTGACCTGGGGCCGGTGTCCCCACGTGACCCGGGGTCCTGGTGCCGGGGTGGTCATCGGAACCTGGGATTCAGGCTGGGTACCAGACATGACCAGGTGACCTGGGTCCGGGGTCCCCACGTGACCCGCTGACCTGGGGCCGGGGTCCCCACGTGACCCGGGGTCCTGGTGCCGGGGTGGTCACCGGAACCTGGGAACCAGGCCGGGTGCGCGACATGACCCGGTGACCCGGGGCCGGGTTAACGACCTGTCCAGGGGACCCGGGCCGGGGACCCGACAGGACCCGGTGATCCTTCGCTGGTGTCCCGATGCAACCCGGGGACCCGGGCCGGGGACCCCACGTGACCCGGGGACCTGGGGCCGGGGATGTCACCCGACACTGGTACCCGGGGCAGCGACCCGATACGACCCGGGGACCTGGGTCCGGGGTCCCGACCTGACCCGGTGACCTGGGGCCAGGGTAACCACCTGACCCGGGGACCCGGGCCGGGGAACCGGTATGACTCCGTCTCCCGGGGCCGGGGTGGTCACCTGACACTGGTACCCGGGACAGCGACCCGACGTGACCCGGGGCCGGGGTAACGACCTGTCCAGGGGACCTGGGCCGGGGTCCCGACAGGACCCGGTGATCTGGGGCTTGGGTAAAAACCCGTCCCGGGGACCCGGGCTGGGTCCCGACATGACCCGGTGACCTGGTTCCGGGGTGCCGACCTGACCCGGGGACCTGGGGCTGTGGTGTCGACCGGACTCGGGGACCTGGTCCGGTGTCCCGTCATGACCCGGGGACCTGGGGTCGGGGTGGTCACCAGACCGTTGTACCCAGGCCGTTGACCCGACATGACCCTGTGACCCGGGGCCTGGGTAAAAATCCAACCCGGGGACCCGGGCATGGGACGTGACATGACCCGCTGACCTGGGTCCGGGGTCGCGACCTGACCCGGTGACCTGGAGCCGGTGTCCCCACGTGACCCGCTGACCTGGGGCCGGTGTCCCCACGTGACTCGCTGACCTGGGTCCGGGGTCCCCACGTGACCCGGTCACCTGGGGCCGGTGTCCCCACGTGACCCGGGGTCCTGGTGCTGGGGTGGTCATCGGAACCTGGGATTCAGGCTGGGTACAAGACATGACCAGGTGACCTGGGTCCGGGGTCCCCACGTGACCCGCTGACCTGGGGCCGGGGTCCCCACGTGACCCGGGGTCCTGGTGCCGGGGTGGTCACCGGAACCTGGGAACCAGGCCGGGTGCGCGACATGACCCGGTGACCCGGGGCCGGGTTAACGACCTGTCCAGGGGACCCGGGCCGGGGACCCGACAGGACCCGGTGATCCTTCGCTGGTGTCCCGATGCAACCCGGGGACCCGGGCCGGGGACCCCACGTGACCCGGGGACCTGGGGCCGGGGATGTCACCCGACACTCGTACCCGGCGCAGCGACCCGATACGACCCGGGGACCTGGGTCCAGGGTCCCGACCTGACCCGGTGACCTGGGGCCAGGGTAACCACCTGACCCGGGGACCCGGGCCGGGGAACCGGTATGACTCCGTCTCCTGGGGCCGGGGTGGTCACCTGACACTGGTACCCGGGACAGCGACCCGACAGGACCCGGTGACCCGGGGCCGGGGTAACGACCTGTCCAGGGGACCTGGGCCGGGGAGCCGACACGACCCAGTGATCTGGGGCTTGGGTAAAAACCCGTCCCGGGGACCCGGGCTGGGTCCCGACATGACCCGGTGACCTGGTTCCGGGGTGCCGACCTGACCCGGGGACCTGGGGCTGTGGTGTCGACCGGACTCGGGGACCTGGTCCGGTGTCCCGTCATGACCCGGGGACCTGGGGTCGGGGTGGTCACCAGACCGTTGTACCCAGGCCGTTGACCCGACATGACCCTGTGACCCGGGGCCTGGGTAAAAATCCAACCCGGGGACCCGGGCATGGGACGTGACATGACCCGCTGACCTGGGTCCGGGGTCCCCACGTGACCCGGTGACCTGGGGCCGGTGTCTCCACGTGACCCGCTGACCTGGGTCAGGGGTCCCCACGTGACCCGGTCACCTGGGGCAGGTGTCCCCACGTGACCCGCTGTCCTGGTGCCTGGGTCCCCACGTGACCCGCTGACCTGGGTCCGGGGTCCCCACGTGACCCGGTCACCTGGGGCAGGTGTCCCCACGTGACCCGCTGACATGGGTCCGGGGTCCCCACGTGACCCGGTGACCTGGGGCCGGTGTCCCCACGTGACCCGGGGTCCTGCTGCCGGGGTCCCCACGTGACCTGCTGACCTGGGTCCGGGGTCCCCACGTGACCCGGGGTCCTGGTGCCGGGGTCCCCACGTGACCCGCTGACCTGGGTCCGGGGTCCCCACGTGACCCGCTGACCTGGGGACGGTGTCCCCACGTGACCCGCTGACATGGGTCTGGGGTCCCCACGTGACCCGGTGACCTGGGGCCGGTGTCCCCACGTGACCCGGGGTCCTGCTGCCGGTGTCCCCACGTGACCCGCTGACCTGGGTCCGGGGTACCCACGTGACCCGGTGACCTGGGGCCGGTGTTCCCACGTGACCCGCTGACCTGGGTCCGGGGTCCCCACGTGACCCGGTGACCTCGGGCCGGTGTCCCCACGTGACCCGCTGACCTGGGTCCGGGGTCCCCACGTGACCCGGTGACCTGGGGCCGGTGTCCCCACGTGACCCGGTCACCTGGGGCCGGTGTCCCCACGTGACCCGGGGTCCTGGTGCCGGGGTGGTCATCGGAACCTGGGAATCAGGCTGGGTACCAGACATGACCAGGTGACCTGGGGCCGGTGTCCCCACGTGACCCGCTGACCTGGGGCCGGGGTCCCCACGTGACCCGGGGTCCTGGTGCGGGGTTGTCACCGGAACCTGGGAACCAGGCCGGGTGCGCGACATGACCCGGTGACCCGGGGCCGGGTTAACGACCTGTCCAGGGGACCCGGGCCGGGGACCCGACAGGACCCGGTGATCCTTCGCTGGTGTCCTGATGCCACCCGGGGACCCGGGCCGGGGTCCCGACCTGACCCCGTGACCTGGGGCCAGGGTAACCACCTGACCCGGGGACCCGGGCCGGGGAACCGGTATGACTCCGTCTCCCGGGGCCGGGGTGGTCACCTGACACTGGTACCCGGGACAGCAACCCGACGTGACCCGGGGCCGGGGTAACGACCTGTCCAGGGGACCTGGGCCGGGGTCCCGACAGGACCCGGTGATCTGGGGCTTGGGTAAAAACCCGTCCTGGGGACCCGGGCTGGGTCCCGACATGACCCGGTGACCTGGTTCCGGGGTGCCGACCTGACCCGGTGACCTGGGGCTGTGGTGTCGACCGGACTCGGGGACCTGGTCCGGTGTCCCGTCATGACCCGGGGACCTGGGGTCGGGGTGGTCACCAGACCCTTGTACCCAGGCCGTTGACCCGACATGACCCTGTGACCCGGGGCCTGGGTAAAAATCCAACCCGGGGACCCGGGCATGGGACGTGACATGACCCGACCTGGGTCCGGGGTCCCGACCTGACCCGGTGACCTGGAGCCGGTGTCCCCACGTGACCCGCTGACCTGGGTCCGGGGTCCCCACGTGACCCGGTGACCTGGGGCCGGTGTCCCCACGTGACCCGCTGACCTGGGTCCGGGGTCCCCACGTGACCCGGGGTCCTGGTGCCGGGGTCGTCATCGAAACCTGGGAACCAGGCTGGGTACCAGACATGACCAGGTGACCTGGGTCCGGGGTTCCCACGTGACCCGCTGACCTGGGTCCGGGGTCCCCACGTGACCCGGGGTCCTGGTGCCGGGGTCCCCACGTGACCCGCTGACCTGGAGCCGGGGTCCCCACGTGACCCTGTGACCTGGGGCCGGTGTCCCCACGTGACCCGCTGACCTGGGTCCGGGGTCCCCACGTGACCCGGTGACCTGGGGCCGGTGTCCCCACGTGACTCGCTGACCTGGGTCCGGGCTCCCCACGTGACCCGGTGACCTGGGGCCGGTGTCCCCACGTGACCCGGGGTCCTGGTGCCGGGGTGGTCATCGGAACCTGGGAATCAGGCTGGGTACCAGACATGACCAGGTGACCTTGATCCGGGGTCCCCACGTGACCCGGTGACCTGGGGCCGGGGTCCCCACGTGACCCGGTGTCCTGGTGCCGGGGTTGTCACCGGAACCTGGGAACCAGGCCGGGTGCGCGACATGACCCGGTGACCCGGGGCCGGGTTAACGACCTGTCCAGGGGACCCGGGCCGGGGACCCGACAGGACCCGGTGATCCTTCGCTGGTGTCCCGATGCAACCCGGGGACCCGGGCCGGGGACCCCACGTGACCCGGGGACCTGGGGCCGGGGATGTCACCCGACACTGGTACCCGGCGCAGCGACCCGATACGACCCGGGGACCTGGGTCCGGGGTCCCGACCTGACCCGGTGACCTGGGGCCAGGGTAACCACCTGACCCGGGGACCCGGGCCGGGGACCCGGTATGACTCCGTCTCCCGGGGCCGGGGTGGTCACCTGACACTGGTACCCGGGACAGCGACCCGACATGACCCGGTGACCTGGGGCTGTGGTGTCGACCGGACTCGGGGACCTGGTCCGGTGTCCCGTCATGACCCGGGGACCTGGGGTCGGGGTGGTCACCAGACCCTTGTACCCAGGCCGTTGACCCGACATGACCCTGTGACCCGGGGCCTGGGTAAAAATCCAACCCGGGGACCCGGGCATGGGACGTGACATGACTCGACCTGGGTCCGGGGTCCCGACCTGACCCGGTGACCTGGAGCCGGTGTCCCCACGTGACCCGCTGACCTGGGTCCGGTGTCCCCACGTGACCCGGGGTCCTGGTGCCGGGGTGCTCATCGGAACCTGGGAACCAGGCTGGGTACCAGACATGACCAGGTGACCTGGGTCCGGGGTCCCCACGTGACCCGCTGACCTGGGGCCGGGGTCCCCACGTGACCCGGGGTCCTGGTGCCAGGGTGGTCACCGGAACCTGGGAACCAGGCCGGGTGCGCGACATGACCCGGTGACCCGGGGCCGGGTTAACGACCTGTCCAGGGGACCCGGGCCGGGGACCCGACAGGACCCGGTGATCCTTCGCTGGTGTCCCGATGCAACCCGGGGACCCGGGCCGGGGTCCCGACCTGACCCGGTGACCTGGGGCCAGGGTAACCACCTGACCCGGGGACCCGGGCCGGGGAACCGGTATGACTCCGTCTCCCGGGGCCGGGGTGGTCACCTGACACTGGTACCCGGGACAGCGACCCGACATGACCCGGGGCCGGGGTAACGACCTGTCCAGGGGACCTGGGCCGGGGACCCGACAGGACCTGGTGATCTGGGGCTTGGGTAAAAACCCGTCCCGGGGACCCGGGCTGGGTCCCGACATGACCCGGTGACCTGGTTCCGGGGTGCCGACCTGACCCGGTGACCTGGGGCTGTGGTGTCGACCGGACTCGGGGACCTGGTCCGGTGTCCCGTCATGACCCGGGGACCTGGGGTCGGGGTGGTCACCAGACCCTTGTACCCAGGCCGTTGAGCCGACATGACCCTGTGACCCGGGGCCTGGGTAAAAATCCAACCCGGGGACCCGGGCATGGGACGTGACATGACCCGACCTGGGTCCGGGGTCCCGACCTGACCCGGTGACCTGGGGCCGGTGTCCCCACGTGACCCGCTGACCTGGGGCCGGTGTCCCCACGTGACCCGGGGTCCTGGTGCCGGGGTGGTCATCGGAACCTGGGAACCAGGCTGGGTACCAGACATGACCAGATGACCTGGGTCCGGGGTCCCCACGTGACCCGCTGACCTGGGGCCGGGGTCCCCACGTGACCCGGGGTCCTGGTGCCGGGGTCCCCACGTGACCCGCTGACCTGGGGCCGGGGTCCCCACGTGACCCGGGGACCTGGGGCTGGTGTCCCCACGTGACCCGCTGACCTGGGTTCGGGGTCCCCACGTGACCCGCTAACCTGGGGCCGGTGTCCCCACGTGACCCGCTGACCTGGGTCCGGGGTCCCCACGTGACCCGGTGACCTGGGGCCGGTGTCCCCACGTGACCCGGTGACCTGGGGCCGGTGTCCCCACGTGACCCGGGGTCCTGGTGCCGGGGTGGTCATCGGAACCTGGGAATCAGGCTGGGTACCAGACATGACCAGGTGACCTGGGTCCGGGGTCCCCACGTGACCCGCTGACCTGGGTCCGGGGTCCCCACGTGACCCGGGGTCCTGGTGCCGGGGTCACCACGTGACCCGGTGACCTGGGGCCGGGGTCCCCACTTGACCCGGGGACCTGGGGCTGGTGTCCCCACGTGACCCGCTGACCTGGGTCCGGGGTCCCCACGTGACCCGCTGACCTGGGGCCGGTGTCCCCACGTGACCCGCTGACCTGGGTCCGGGGTCCCCACGTGACCCGGTGACCTGGGGCCGGTGTCCCCACGTGACCCGGTGACCTGGGGCCGGTGTCCCCACGTGACCCGGGGTCCTGGTGCCGGGGTGGTCATCGGAACCTGGGAATCAGGCTGGGTACCAGACATGACCAGGTGACCTGGGTCCGGGGTCCCCACGTGACCCGCTGACCTGGGGCCGGGGTCCCCACGTGACCCGGGGTCCTGGTGCCGGGGTGGTCACCGGAACCTGGGAACCAGGCCGGGTGCGCGACATGACCCGGTGACCCGGGGCCGGGTTAACGACCTGTCCAGGGGACCCGGGCCGGGGACCCGACAGGACCCGGTGATCCTTCGCTGGTGTCCCGATGCAACCCGGGGACCCGGGCCGGGGTCCCGACCTGACCCGGTGACCTGGGGCCAGGGTAACCACCTGACCCGGGGACCCGGGCCGGGGAACCGGTATGACTCCGTCTCCCGGGGCCGGGGTGGTCACCTGACACTGGTACCTGGGACAGCGATCCGACGTGATCCGTGGCCGGGGTAACGACCTGTCCAGGGGACCTGGGCCGGGGTCCCGACAGGACCCGGTGATCTGGGGCTTGGGTAAAAACCCGTCCCGGGGACCCGGGCTGGGTCCCGACATGACCCGGTGACCTGGTTCCGGGGTGCCGACCTGACCCGGTGACCTGGGGCTGTGGTGTCGACCGGACTCGGGGACCTGGTCCGGTGTCCCGTCATGACCCGGGGACCTGGGGTCGGGGTGGTCACCAGACCGTTGTACCCAGGCCGTTGACCCGACATGACCCTGTGACCCGGGGCCTGGGTAAAAATCCAACCCGGGGACCCGGGCATGGGACGTGACATGACCCGACCTGGGTCCGGGGTCCCGACCTGACCCGGTGACCTGGAGCCGGTGTCCCCACGTGACCCGCTGACCTGGGTCCGGGGTCCCCACGTGACCCGGTGACCTGGGGCCGGTGTCCCCACGTGACCCGGTCACCTGGGGCCGGTGTCCCCACGTGACCCGGGGTCCTGGTGCCGGGGTGGTCATCGGAACCTGGGAACCAGGCTGGGTACCAGACATGACCAGGTGACCTGGGGCCGGGGTCCCCACGTGACCCGCTGACCTGGGTCCGGGGTTCCCACGTGACCCGGTCACCTGGGGCCAGTGTCCCCACGTGACCCGCTGACCTGGGTCCGGGGTCCCCACGTGACCCGGTGACCTGGGGCCGGGGTCCCCAAGTGACCCGCTGACCTGGGTCCGGGGTCCCCACGTGACCCGCTGACCTGGGGTCGGGGTCTCCACGTGACCCTGGGTCCTGGGTCCGGGGTCCCCACGTGACCTGCTGACCTGGGGCCGGTGTCCCCACGTGACCCGCTGACCTGGGTCCGGGGTCCCACCTGACCCGGTGACCTGGGGCCGGTGTCCCCACGTAACCCGCTGACATGGGTCCGGGGTCCCCACGTGACCCGCTGACCTGGGGCCGGTGTCCCCACGTGACTCGCTGACCTGGGTCCGGGGTCCCCACGTGACCCGGGGACCTGGGGCCGGTGTCCCCACGTGACCCGGTCACCTGGGGCCGGTGTCCCCACGTGACCCGGGGTCCTGGTGCCGGGGTGGTCATCGGAACCTGGGAATCAGGTTGGGTACCAGACATGACCAGGTGACCTGGGTCCTGGGTCCCCACGTGACCCACTGACCTGGGGCCGGGGTCCCCACGTGACCCGGGGTCCTGGTGCCGGGGTGGTCACCGGAACCTGGGAACCAGGCCGGGTGCGCGACATGACCCGGTGACCCGGGGCCGGGTTAACGACCTGTCCAGGGGACCCGGGCCGGGGACCCGACAGGACCCGGTGATCCTTCGCTGGTGTCCCGATGCAACCCGGGGACCCGGGCCGGGGACCCCACGTGACCCGGGGACCTGGGGCCGGGGATGTCACCCGACACTGGTACCCGGGGCAGCGACCCGATACGACCCGGGGACCTGGGTCCGGGGTCCCGACCTGACCCGGTGACCTGGGGCCAGGGTAACCACCTGACCCGGGGACCCGGGCCGGGGAACCGGTATGACTCCGTCTCCCGGGGCCGGGGTGGTCACCTGACACTGGTACCCGGGACAGCGACCCGACATGACCCGGTGACCCGGGGCCGGGGTAACGACCTGTCCAGGGGACCTGGGCCGGGGTCCCGACAGGACCCGGTGATCTGGGGCTTGGGTAAAAACCCGTCCCGGGGACCCGGGCTGGGTCCTGACATGACCCGGTGACCTGGTTCCGGGGTGCCGACCTGACCCGGGGACCTGGGGCTGTGGTGTCGACCGGACTCGGGGACCTGGTCCGGTGTCCCGTCATGACCCGGGGACCTGGGGTCGGGGTGGTCACCAGACCGTTGTACCCAGGCCTTTGACCCGACATGACCTTGTGACCCTGGGCCTGGGTAAAAATCCAAGCCGGGGACCCGGGCATGGGACGTGACATGACCCGCTGACCTGGGTCCGGGGTCCCGACCTGACCCGGTGACCTGGGGCCGGTGTCCCCACGTGACCCGGGGTCCTGGTGCCTGGGTCCCCACGTGACCCGCTGACCTGGGTCCGGGGTCCCCACGTGACCCGGGGACCTGGGTCCGGTGTCCCCACGTGAACCGCTGACCTGGGTCAGGGGTCCCCACGTGACCCGGTCACCTGGGGCAGGTGTCCCCACGTGACCCGCTGACATGGGTCCGGGGTCCCCACGTGACCCGGTGACCTGGGGCCGGTGTCCCCACGTGACCCGGGGTCCTGCTGCCGGGGTCCCCACGTGACCCGCTGACCTGGGTCCGGGGTCCCCACGTGACCCGGGGACCTGGGGCCGGTGTCCCCACGTGACCCGCTGACCTGGGTCCGGGGTCCCCACGTGACCCAGTCACCTGGGGCCGGTGTCCCCACGTGACCCGCTGACCTGGGTCCGGGGTCCCCACGTGACCCGGTGACCTGGGGCCGGTGTCCCCACGTGACCCGGGGTCCTGCTGCCGGTGTCCCCACGTGACCCGCTGACCTGGGTCCGGGGTACCCACGTGACCCGGTGACCTGGGGCCGGTGTCCCCACGTGACCCGCTGACCTGGGGCCGGGGTCCCCACGTGACCCGGTGACCTGGGGCCGGTGTCCCCACGTGACCCGCTGACCTGGGTCCGGGGTCCCCACGTGACCCGGTGACCTGGGGCCGGTGTCCCCACGTGACCCGCTGACCTGGGGCCGGTGTCCCGACGTGACCCGGGGTCCTGGTGCCGGGGTGGTCATCGGAACCTGGGAATCAGGCTGGGTACCAGACATGACCAGGTGACCTGGGTCCGGGGTCCCCACGTGACCCGCTGACCTGGGGCCGGGGTCCCCACGTGACCCGGGGTCCTGGTGCCGGGGTTGTCACCGGAACCTGGGAACCAGGCCGGGTGCGCGACATGACCCGGTGACCCGGGGCCGGGTTAACGACCTGTCCAGGGGACCCGGGCCGGGGACCCGACAGGACCCGGTGATCCTTCGCTGGTGTCCCGATGCAACCCGGGGACCCGGGCCGGGGACCCCACGTGACCCGGGGACCTGGGGCCGGGGATGTCACCCGACACTGGTACCCGGGGCAGCGACCCGATACGACCCGGGGACCTGGGTCCGGGGTCCCGACCTGACCCGGTGACCTGGGGCCAGGGTAACCACCTGACCCGGGGACCCGGGCCGGGGAACCGGTATGACTCCGTCTCCCGGGGCCGGGGTGGTCACCTGACACTGGTACCCGGGACAGCGACCCGACATGACCCGGGGCCGGGGTAACGACCTGTCCAGGGGACCTGGGCCGGGGACCCGACAGGACCCGGTGATCTGGGGCTTGGGTAAAAACCCGTCCCGGGGACCCGGGCTGGGTCCCGACATGACCCGGTGACCTGGTTCCGGGGTGCCGACCTGACCCGGTGACCTGGGGCTGTGGTGTCGACCGGACTCGGGGACCTGGTCCGGTGTCCCGTCATGACCCGGGGACCTGGGGTCGGGGTGGTCACCAGACCCTTGTACCCAGGCCGTTGACCCGACATGACCCTGTGACCCGGGGCCTGGGTAAAAATCCAACCCGGGGACCCGGGCATGGGACGTGACATGACCCGACCTGGGTCCGGGGTCCCGACCTGACCCGGTGACCTGGAGCCGGTGTCCCCACGTGACCCGCTGACCTGGGTCCGGTGTCCCCACGTGACCCGGGGTCCTGGTGCCGGGGTGGTCATCGGAACCTGGGAACCAGGCTGGGTACCAGACATGACCAGGTGACCTGGGTCCGGGGTCCCCACGTGACCCGCTGACCTGGGGCCGGGGTCCCCACGTGACCCGGGGTCCTGGTGCCGGGGTGGTCACCGGAACCTGGGAACCAGGCCGGGTGCGCGACATGACCCGGTGACCCGGGGCCGGGTTAACGACCTGTCCAGGGGACCCGGGCCGGGGACCCGACAGGACCCGGTGATCCTTCGCTGGTGTCCTGATGCAACCCGGGGACCCGGGCCGGGGTCCCGACCTGACCCGGTGACCTGGGGCCAGGGTAACCACCTGACCCGGGGACCCGGGCCGGGGAACCGGTATGACTCCGTCTCCCGGGGCCGGGGTGGTCACCTGACACTGGTACCCGGGACAGCGACCCGACATGACCCGGGGCCGGGGTAACGACCTGTCCAGGGGACCTGGGCCGGGGACCCGACAGGACCCGGTGATCTGGGGCTTGGGTAAAAACCCGTCCCGGGGACCCGGGCTGGGTCCCGACATGACCCGGTGACCTGGTTCCGGGGTGCCGACCTGACCCGGGGACCTGGGGCTGTGGTGTCGACCGGACTCGGGGAGCTGGTCCGGTGTCCCGTCATGACCCGGGGACCTGGGGTCGGGGTGGTCACCAGACCGTTGTACCCAGGCCGTTGACCCGACATGACCCTGTGACCCGGGGCCTGGGTAAAAATCCAACCCGGGGACCCGGGCATGGGACGTGACATGACCCGACCTGGGTCCGGGGTCTCGACCTGACCCGGTGACCTGGAGCCGGTGTCCCCACGTGACCCGCTGACCTGGGTCCGGGGTCCCCACGTGACCCGGTGACCTGGGGCCGGTGTCCCCACGTGACCCGCTGACCTGGGGCCGGTGTCCCCACGTGACCCGGGGTCCTGGTGCCGGGGTGGTCATCGAAACCTGGGAACCAGGCTGGGTACCAGACATGACCAGGTGACCTGGGTCCGGGGTTCCCACGTGACCCGCTGACCTGGGGCCGGGGTCCCCACGTGACCCGGGGTCCTGGTGCCGGGGTCCCTACGTGACCCGCTGACCTGGAGCCGGGGTCCCCACGTGACCCGGTGACCTGGGGCCGGTGTCCCCACGTGACTCGCTGACCTGGGTCCGGGGTCCCCACGTGACCCGGTCACCTGGGGCCGGTGTCCCCACGTGACCCGGGGTCCTGGTGCCGGGGTGGTCATCGGAACCTGGGAATCAGGTTGGGTACCAGACATGACCAGGTGACCTTGATCCGGGGTCCCCACGTGACCCGCTGACCTGGGGCCGGGGTCCCCACGTGACCCGGGGTCCTGGTGCCGGGGTTGTCACCGGAACCTGGGAACCAGGCCGGGTGCGCGACATGACCCGGTGACCCGGGGCCGCGTTAACGACCTGTCCAGGGGACCCGGGCCGGGGACCCGACAGGACCCGGTGATCCTTCGCTGGTGTCCCGATGCAACCCGGGGACCCGGGCCGGGGACCCCACGTGACCCGGGGACCTGGGGCCGGGGATGTCACCCGACACTGGTACCCGGCGCAGCGACCCGATACGACCCGGGGACCTGGGTCCGGGGTCCCGACCTGACCCGGTGACCTGGGGCCAGGGTAACCACCTGACCGGGGGACCCGGGCCAGGGAACCGGTATGACTCCGTCTCCCGGGGCCGGGGTGGTCACCTGACACTGGTACCCGGGACAGCGACCCGACATGACCCGGGGCCGGGGTAACGACCTGTCCAGGGGACCTGGGCCGGGGTCCCGACAGGACCCGGTGATCTGGGGCTTGGGTAAAAACCCGTCCCGGGGACCCGGGCTGGGTCCCGACATGACCCGGTGACCTGGTTCCGGGGTGCCGACCTGACCCGGGGACCTGGGGCTGTGGTGTCGACCGGACTCGGGGACCTGGTCCGGTGTCCCGTCATGACCCGGGGACCTGGGGTCGGGGTGGTCACCAGACCGTTGTACCCAGGCCGTTGACCCGACATGACCCTGTGACCCGGGGCCTGGGTAAAAATCCAACCCGGGGACCCGGGCATGGGACGTGACATGACCCGCTGACCTGGGTCTGGGGTCCCGACCTGACCCGGTGACCTGGGGCCAGTGTCCCCACGTGACCCGCTGACCTGGGTCCGGGGTCCCCACGTGACCCGGTGACCTGGGGCCGGTGTCCCCACGTGACCCGCTGACCTGGGTCCGGGGTCCCCACGTGACCCGGTGACCTGGGTCCGGGGTCCCCACGTGACCCGGTCACCTGGGGCCGGTGTCCCCACGTGACCCGGGGTCCTGGTGCCGGGGTGGTCATCGGAACCTGGGAACCAGGCTGGGTACCAGACATGACCAGGTGACCTGGGGCCGGGGTCCACACGTGACCCGGTGACCTGGAGCCGGTGTCCCCACGTGACCCGCTGACCTGGGTCCGGTGTCCCCACGTGACCCGGGGTCCTGGTGCCGGGGTGCTCATCGGAAGCTGGGAACCAGGCTGGGAACCAGACATGACCAGGTGACCTGGGTCCGGGGTCCCCACGTGACCCGCTGACCTGGGTCGGGGATCCCCACGTGACCCGGTCACCTGGGGCCGGTGTCCCCACGTGACCCGGGGTCCTGGTGCCGGGGTCCCCACGTGACCCGCTGACCTGGGGCCGGGGTCCCCACGTGACCCGGTGACCTGGGGCCGGTGTCCCCACGTGACTCGCTGACCTGGGTCCGGGGTCCCCACGTGACCCGGGGACCTGGGGCCGCTGTCCCCACGTGACCCGGGGTCCTGCTGCCGGGGTCCCCACGTGACCCGCTGACCTGGGGCTGGGGTCCCCACGTGACCCGGTGACCTGGGGCCGGTGTCCCCACGTGACCCGCTGACCTGGGGCCGGGGTCCCCACGTGACCCGGGGTCCTGGTGCCAGGGTTGTCACCGGAACCTGGGAACCAGGCCGGGTGCGCGACATGACCCGGTGACCCGGGGCCGGGTTAACGACCTGTCCAGGGGACCCGGGCCGGGGACCCGACAGGACCCGGTGATCCTTCGCTGGTGTCTTGATGCAACCCGGGGACCCGGGCCGGGGACCCCACGTGACCCGGGGACCTGGGGCCGGGGATGTCACCCGACACTGGTACCCGGGGCAGCGACCCGATACGACCCGGGGACCTGGGTCCGGTGTCCCCACGTGACCCGGTGACCTGGGGCCGGGGTCCCCACGTGACCCGCTGACCTGGGGCCGGTGTCCCCACGTGACCCGGGGTCCTGGTGCCGGGGTGGTCATCGGAACCTGGGAATCAGGCTGGGTACCAGACATGACCAGGTGACCTGGGTCCGGGGTCCCCACGTGACCCGCTGACCTGGGTCCGGTGTCCCCACGTGACCCGGGGTCCTGGTGCCGGGGTGGTCACCGGAACCTGGGAACCAGGCCGGGTGCGCGACATGACCCGGTGACCCGGGGCCGGGTTAACGACCTGTCCAGGGGACCCGGGCCGGGGACCCGACAGGACCCGGTGATCCTTCGCTGGTGTCCCGATGCAACCCGGGGACCCGGGCCGGGGTCCCGACCTGACCCCGTGACCTGGGGCCAGGGTAACCACCTGACCCGGGGACCCGGGCCGGGGAACCGGTATGACTCCGTCTCCCGGGGCCGGGGTGGTCACCTGACACTGGTACCCGGGACAGCGACCCGACGTGACCCGGGGCCGGGGTAACGACCTGTCCAGGGGACCTGGGCCGGGGTCCCGACAGGACCCGGTGATCTGGGGCTTGGGTAAAAACCCGTCCCGGGGACCTGGGCTGGGTCCCGACATGACCCGGTGACCTGGTTCCGGGGTGCCGACCTGACCCGGGGACCTGGGGCTGTGGTGTCGACCGGACTCGGGGACCTGGTCCGGTGTCCCGTCATGACCCGGGGACCTGGGGTCGGGGTGGTCACCAGATCGTTGTACCCAGGCCGTTGACCCGACATGACTCTGTGACCCGGGGCCTGGGTAAAAATCCAACCCGGGGACCCGGGCATGGGACGTGACATGACCCGACCTGGGTCCGGGGTCCCGACCTGACGCGGTGACCTGGGGCCGGTGTCCCCACGTGACCCGCTGACCTGGGTCCGGGGTCCCCATGTGACCCGGTGACTTGGGGCCGGTGTCCCCACGTGACCCGCTGACCTGGGGCCGGTGTCCCCACGTGACCCGGGGTCCTGGTGCCGGGGTGGTCATCGGAACCTGGGAACCAGGCTGGGTACCAGACATGACCAGGTGACCTGGGTCCGGGGTCCCCACGTGACCCGCTGACCTGGGTCCGGGGTCCCGACCTGACCCGGTGACCTGGGGCCGGTGTCCCCACGTGACCCGGGGTCCTGGTGCCGGGGTCCCCACGTGACCCGCTGACCTGGGTCCGGGGTCCCCACGTGACCCGGGGACCTGGGTCCGGTGTCCCCACGTGACCCGCTGACTTGGGTCCGGGATCCCCACGTGACCCGGTGTCCTGGGGCCGGTGTCCCCACGTGACCCGGGGTCCTGCTGCCGGGGTCCCCACGTGACCCGCTGACCTGGGTCCGGGGTCCCCACGTGACCCGGGGACCTGGGTCCGGTGTCCCCACGTGACCCGCTGACCTGGGTCCGGGGTCCCCACGTGACCTGGTGACCTGGGGCCGGTGTCCCCACGTGACCCGCTGACATGAGTCCGGGGTCCCCACGTGACCCGGTGACCTGGGGCCGGTGTCCCCACGTGACCCGGGGTCCTGCTGCCGGGGTCCCCACGTGACCCGCTGACCTGGGTCCGGGGTACCCACGTGACCCGGTGACCTGGGGCCGGTGTCCCCACGTGACCCGCTGACCTGGGTCCGGGGTCCCCACGTGACCCGGTGACCTGGGGCCGGTGTCCCCACGTGACCCGCTGACCTGGGTCCGGGGTCCCCACGTGACCCGGTGACCTGGGGCCGGTGTCCCCACGTGACCCGCTGACCTGGGGCCGGTGTCCCCACGTGACCCGGGGTCCTGGTGCCGGGGTGGTCATCGAAACCTGGGAACCAGGCTGGGTACCAGACATGACCAGGTGACCTGGGTCCGGGGTCCCCACGTGACCCGCTGACCTGGGGCCGGGGTCCCCACGTGACCCGCTGACCTGGGTTTGGGATCCCCACGTGACCCGGTCACCTGGGGCCGGTGTCCCCACGTGACCCGGGGTCCTGGGTCCGGGGTCCCCACGTGACCCGGTGACCTGGGGCCGGGGTCCCCACGTGACCCGGGGACATGTGGGCTGGTGTCCCCACGTGACCCGCTGACCTGGGTCCGGGGTCCCCACGTGACCCGCTGACCTGGGGCCGGTGTCCCCACGTGACCCGCTGACCTGGGTCCGGGGTCCCCACGTGACCCGGTGACCTGGGGCCGGTGTCCCCACGTGACCCGGTGACCTGGGGCCGGTGTCCCCACGTGACCCGCTGACCTGGGGCCGGTGTCCCCACGTGACCCGGGGTCCTGGTGCCGGGGTGGTCATCGGAACCTGGGAATCAGGCTGGGTACCAGACATGACCAGGTGACCTGGGTCCGGGGTCCCCACGTGACCCGCTGACCTGGGTCCGGTGTCCCCACGTGACCCGGGGTCCTGGTGCCGGGGTGGTCACCGGAACCTGGGAACCAGGCCGGGTGCGCGACATGACCCGGTGACCCGGGGCCGGGTTAACGACCTGTCCAGGGGACCCGGGCCGGGGACCCGACAGGACCCGGTGATCCTTCGCTGGTGTCCCGATGCAACCCGGGGACCCGGGCCGGGGTCCCGACCTGACCCCGTGACCTGGGGCCAGGGTAACCACCTGACCCGGGGACCCGGGCCGGGGAACCGGTATGACTCCGTCTCCCGGGGCCGGGGTGGTCACCTGACACTGGTACCCGGGACAGCGACCCGACGTGACCCGGGGCCGGGGTAACGACCTGTCCAGGGGACCTGGGCCAGGGTCCCGACAGGACCCGGTGATCTGGGGCTTGGGTAAAAACCCGTCCCGGGGACCTGGGCTGGGTCCCGACATGACCCGGTGACCTGGTTCCGGGGTGCCGACCTGACCCGGGGACCTGGGGCTGTGGTGTCGACCGGACTCGGGGACCTGGTCCGGTGTCCCGTCATGACCCGGGGACCTGGGGTCGGGGTGGTCACCAGATCGTTGTACCCAGGCCGTTGACCCGACATGACTCTGTGACCCGGGGCCTGGGTAAAAATCCAACCCGGGGACCCGGGCATGGGACGTGACATGACCCGACCTGGGTCCGGGGTCCCGACCTGACGCGGTGACCTGGGGCCGGTGTCCCCACGTGACCCGCTGACCTGGGTCCGGGGTCCCCATGTGACCCGGTGACTTGGGGCCGGTGTCCCCACGTGACCCGCTGACCTGGGGCCGGTGTCCCCACGTGACCCGGGGTCCTGGTGCCGGGGTGGTCATCGGAACCTGGGAACCAGGCTGGGTACCAGACATGACCAGGTGACCTGGGTCCGGGGTCCCCACGTGACCCGCTGACCTGGGTCCGGGGTCCCGACCTGACCCGGTGACCTGGGGCCGGTGTCCCCACGTGACCCGGGGTCCTGGTGCCGGGGTCCCCACGTGACCCGCTGACCTGGGTCCGGGGTCCCCACGTGACCCGGGGACCTGGGTCCGGTGTCCCCACGTGACCCGCTGACTTGGGTCCGGGATCCCCACGTGACCCGGTGTCCTGGGGCCGGTGTCCCCACGTGACCCGGGGTCCTGCTGCCGGGGTCCCCACGTGACCCGCTGACCTGGGTCCGGGGTCCCCACGTGACCCGGGGACCTGGGTCCGGTGTCCCCACGTGACCCGCTGACCTGGGTCCGGGGTCCCCACGTGACCTGGTGACCTGGGGCCGGTGTCCCCACGTGACCCGCTGACATGAGTCCGGGGTCCCCACGTGACCCGGTGACCTGGGGCCGGTGTCCCCACGTGACTCGCTGACCTGGGTCCGGGGTCCCCACGTGACCCGGTGACCTGGGGCCGGGGTCCCCACGTGACCCGGGGACATGTGGGCTGGTGTCCCCACGTGACCCGCTGACCTGGGTCCGGGGTCCCCACGTGACCCGCTGACCTGGGGCCGGTGTCCCCACGTGACCCGCTGACCTGGGTCCGGGGTCCCCACGTGACCCGGTGACCTGGGGCCGGTGTCCCCACGTGACCCGGTGACCTGGGGCCGGTGTCCCCACGTGACCCGCTGACCTGGGGCCGGTGTCCCCACGTGACCCGGGGTCCTGGTGCCGGGGTGGTCATCGGAACCTGGGAATCAGGCTGGGTACCAGACATGACCAGGTGACCTGGGTCCGGGGTCCCCACGTGACCCGCTGACCTGGGTCCGGTGTCCCCACGTGACCCGGGGTCCTGGTGCCGGGGTGGTCACCGGAACCTGGGAACCAGGCCGGGTGCGCGACATGACCCGGTGACCCGGGGCCGGGTTAACGACCTGTCCAGGGGACCCGGGCCGGGGACCCGACAGGACCCGGTGATCCTTCGCTGGTGTCCCGATGCAACCCGGGGACCCGGGCCGGGGTCCCGACCTGACCCCGTGACCTGGGGCCAGGGTAACCACCTGACCCGGGGACCCGGGCCGGGGAACCGGTATGACTCCGTCTCCCGGGGCCGGGGTGGTCACCTGACACTGGTACCCGGGACAGCGACCCGACGTGACCCGGGGCCGGGGTAACGACCTGTCCAGGGGACCTGGGCCAGGGTCCCGACAGGACCCGGTGATCTGGGGCTTGGGTAAAAACCCGTCCCGGGGACCTGGGCTGGGTCCCGACATGACCCGGTGACCTGGTTCCGGGGTGCCGACCTGACCCGGGGACCTGGGGCTGTGGTGTCGACCGGACTCGGGGACCTGGTCCGGTGTCCCGTCATGACCCGGGGACCTGGGGTCGGGGTGGTCACCAGATGGTTGTACCCAGGCCGTTGACCCGACATGACTCTGTGACCCGGGGCCTGGGTAAAAATCCAACCCGGGGACCCGGGCATGGGACGTGACATGACCCGACCTGGGTCCGGGGTCCCGACCTGACGCGGTGACCTGGGGCCGGTGTCCCCACGTGACCCGCTGACCTGGGTCCGGGGTCCCCATGTGACCCGGTGACTTGGGGCCGGTGTCCCCACGTGACCCGCTGACCTGGGGCCGGTGTCCCCACGTGACCCGGGGTCCTGGTGCCGGGGTGGTCATCGGAACCTGGGAACCAGGCTGGGTACCAGACATGACCAGGTGACCTGGGTCCGGGGTCCCCACGTGACCCGCTGACCTGGGTCCGGGGTCCCGACCTGACCCGGTGACCTGGGGCCGGTGTCCCCACGTGACCCGGGGTCCTGGTGCCGGGGTCCCCACGTGACCCGCTGACCTGGGTCCGGGGTCCCCACGTGACCCGGGGACCTGGGTCCGGTGTCCCCACGTGACCCGCTGACTTGGGTCCGGGATCCCCACGTGACCCGGTGTCCTGGGGCCGGTGTCCCCACGTGACCCGGGGTCCTGCTGCCGGGGTCCCCACGTGACCCGCTGACCTGGGTCCGGGGTCCCCACGTGACCCGGGGACCTGGGTCCGGTGTCCCCACGTGACCCGCTGACCTGGGTCCGGGGTCCCCACGTGACCTGGTGACCTGGGGCCGGTGTCCCCACGTGACCCGCTGACATGAGTCCGGGGTCCCCACGTGACCCGGTGACCTGGGGCCGGTGTCCCCACGTGACCCGGGGTCCTGCTGCCGGGGTCCCCACGTGACCCGCTGACCTGGGTCCGGGGTACCCACGTGACCCGGTGACCTGGGGCCGGTGTCCCCACGTGACCCGCTGACCTGGGTCCGGGGTCCCCACGTGACCCGGTGACCTGGGGCCGGTGTCCCCACGTGACCCGCTGACCTGGGTCCGGGGTCCCCACGTGACCCGGTGACCTGGGGCCGGTGTCCCCACGTGACCCGCTGACCTGGGGCCGGTGTCCCCACGTGACCCGGGGTCCTGGTGCCGGGGTGGTCATCGAAACCTGGGAACCAGGCTGGGTACCAGACATGACCAGGTGACCTGGGTCCGGGGTCCCCACGTGACCCGCTGACCTGGGGCCGGGGTCCCCACGTGACCCGCTGACCTGGGTTTGGGATCCCCACGTGACCCGGTCACCTGGGGCCGGTGTCCCCACGTGACCCGGGGTCCTGGGTCCGGGGTCCCCACGTGACCCGCTGACCTGGGTCCGGGGTCCCCACGTGACCCGGTGACCTGGGGCCGGTGTCCCCACGTGACCCGGGGACCTGGTGCCGGGGTGCTCATCGGAACCTGGGAACCAGGCTGGGTACCAGACATGACCAGGTGACCTGGGTCCGGGGTCCCCACGTGACCCGCTGACCTGGGGCCGGGGTCCCCACGTGACCCGGGGTCCTGGTGCCGGGGTGGTCACCGGAACCTGGGAACCAGGCCGGGTGCGCGACATGACCCGGTGACCCGGGGCCGGGTTAACGACCTGTCCAGGGGACCCGGGCCGGGGACCCGACAGGACCCGGTGATCCTTCGCTGGTGTCCTGATGCAACCCGGGGACCCGGGCCGGGGTCCCGACCTGACCCGGTGACCTGGGGCCAGGGTAACCACCTGACCCGGGGACCCGGGCCGGGGAACCGGTATGACTCCGTCTCCCGGGGCCGGGGTGGTCACCTGACACTGGTACCCGGGACAGCGACCCGACGTGACCCGGGGCCGGGGTAACGACCTGTCCAGGGGACCTGGGCCGGGGTCCCGACAGGACCCGGTGATCTGGGGCTTGGGTAAAAACCCGTCCCGGGGACCCGGGCTGGGTCCCGACATGACCCGGTGACCTGGTTCCGGGGTGCCGACCTGACCCGGTGACCTGGGGCTGTGGTGTCGACCGGACTCGGGGACCTGGTCCGGTGTCCCGTCATGACCCGGGGACCTGGGGTCGGGGTGGTCACCAGACCCTTGTACCCAGGCCGTTGACCCGACATGACCCTGTGACCCGGGGCCTGGGTAAAAATCCAACCCGGGGACCCGGGCATGGGACGTGACATGACCCGACCTGGGTCCGGGGTCCCGACCTGACCCGGTGACCTGGAGCCGGTGTCCCCACGTGACCCGCTGACCTGGGTCCGGGGTCCCCACGTGACCCGGTGACCTGGGGCCGGTGTCCCCACGTGACCCGCTGACCTGGGGCCGGTGTCCCCACGTGACCCGGGGTCCTGGTGCCGGGGTGGTCATCGAAACCTGGGAACCAGGCTGGGTACCAGACATGACCAGGTGACCTGGGTCCGGGGTTCCCACGTGACCCGCTGACCTGGGTCCGGGGTCCCCACGTGACCCGGGGTCCTGGTGCCGGGGTCCCTACGTGAGCCGCTGACCTGGAGCCGGGGTCCCCACGTGACCCGGTGACCTGGGGCCGGTGTCCCCACGTGACTCGCTGACCTGGGCCCGGGGTCCCCACGTGACCCGCTGACCTGGGGCCGGTGTCCCCACGTGACCCGGGGTCCTGGTGCCGGGGTGGTCATCGGAACCTGGGAATCAGGCTGGGTACCAGACATGACCAGGTGACCTTGATCCGGGGTCCCCACGTGACCCGGTGACCTGGGGCCAGGGTAACCACCTGACCCGGGGACCCGGGCCGGGGAACCGGTATGACTCCGTCTCCCGGGGCCGGGGTGGTCACCTGACACTGGTACCCGGGACAGCGACCCGACATGACCCGGTGACCCGGGGCCGGGGTAACGACCTGTCCAGGGGACCTGGGCCGGGGTCCCGACAGGACCCGGTGATCTGGGGCTTGGGTAAAAACCCGTCCCGGGGACCCGGGCTGGGTCCCGACATGACCCGGTGACCTGGTTCCGGGGTGCCGACCTGACCCGGGGACCTGGGGCTGTGGTGTCGACCGGACTCGGGGACCTGGTCCGGTGTCCCGTCATGACCCGGGGACCTGGGGTCGGGGTGGTCACCAGACCGTTGTACCCAGGCCGTTGACCCGACATGACCCTGTGACCCGGGGCCTGGGTAAAAATCCAACCCGGGGACCCGGGCATGGGACGTGACATGACCCGCTGACCTGGGTCCGGGGTCCCGACCTGACCCGGTGACCTGGAGCCGGTGTCCCCACGTGACCCGCTGACCTGGGGCCGGTGTCCCCACGTGACTCGCTGACCTGGGTCCGGGGTCCCCACGTGACCCGGTCACCTGGGGCCGGTGTCCCCACGTGACCCGGGGTCCTGGTGCTGGGGTGGTCATCGGAACCTGGGATTCAGGCTGGGTACAAGACATGACCAGGTGACCTGGGTCCGGGGTCCCC
Source organism: Somateria mollissima (assembly GCA_951411735.1). NCBI lineage: Eukaryota > Metazoa > Chordata > Aves > Anseriformes > Anatidae > Somateria > Somateria mollissima. The sequence continues at coordinate 362,653 of CATOCB010000428.1, forward strand.
ACGTGACCCGCTGACCTGGGGCCGGGGTCCCCACGTGACCCGGGGTCCTGGTGCCGGGGTGGTCACCGGAACCTGGGAACCAGGCCGGGTGCGCGACATGACCCGGTGACCCGGGGCCGGGTTAACGACCTGTCCAGGGGACCCGGGCCGGGGACCCGACAGGACCCGGTGATCCTTCGCTGGTGTCCCGATGCTACCCGGGTACCCGGGCCGGGGACCCCACGTGACCCGGGGACCTGGGGCCGGGGATGTCACCCGACACTCGTACCCGGCGCAGCGACCCGATACGACCCGGGGACCTGGGTCCAGGGTCCCGACCTGACCCGGTGACCTGGGGCCAGGGTAACCACCTGACCCGGGGACCCGGGCCGGGGAACCGGTATGACTCCGTCTCCTGGGGCCGGGGTGGTCACCTGACACTGGTACCCGGGACAGCGACCCGACAGGACCCGGTGACCCGGGGCCGGGGTAACGACCTGTCCAGGGGACCTGGGCCGGGGAGCCGACACGACCCGGTGATCTGGGGCTTGGGTAAAAACCCGTCCCGGGGACCCGGGCTGGGTCCCGACATGACCCGGTGACCTGGTTCCGGGGTGCCGACCTGACCCGGGGACCTGGGGCTGTGGTGTCGACCGGACTCGGGGACCTGGTCCGGTGTCCCGTCATGACCCGGGGACCTGGGGTCGGGGTGGTCACCAGACCGTTGTACCCAGGCTGTTGACCCGACATGACCCTGTGACCCGGGGCCTGGGTAAAAATCCAACCCGGGGACCCAGGCATGGGACGTGACATGACCCGCTGACCTGGGTCCGGGGTCCCCACGTGACCCGGTGACCTGGGGCCGGTGTCCCCACGTGACCCGCTGACCTGGGTCCGGGGTCCCCACGTGACCCGGTGACCTGGGGCCGGTGTCCCCACGTGACCCGGTAACCTGGGGCCGGGGTCCCCACGTGACCCGGGGTCCTGGTGCCGGGGTGGTCATCGGAACCTGGGAACCAGGCTGGGTACCAGACATGACCAGGTGACCTGGGTCCGGGGTCCCCACGTGACCCGGTGACCTGGAGCCGGTGTCCCCACGTGACCCGCTGACCTGGGTCCGGTGTCCCCACGTGACCTGGGGTCCTGGTGCCGGGGTGCTCATCGGAACCTGGGAACCAGGCTGGGAACCAGACATGACCAGGTGACCTGGGTCCGGGGTCCCCACGTGACCCGCTGACCTGGGTCGGGGATCCCCACGTGACCCGGTCACCTGGGGCCGGTGTCCCCACGTGACCCGGGGTCCTTGTGCCGGGGTCCCCACGTGACTCGCTGACCTGGGTCCGGGGTCCCCACGTGACCCGGTCACCTGGGGCAGGTGTCCCCACGTGACCCGCTGACATGGGTCCGGGGTCCCCACGTGACCCGGTGACCTGGGGCCGGTGTCCCCACGTGACCCGGTGACCTGGGGCCGGTGTCCCCACGTGACCCGCTGACCTGGGTCCGGGGTCCCCACGTGACCCGGGGACCTGGGTCCGGTGTCCCCACGTGACCCGCTGACCTGGGTCCGGTGTCCCCACGTGACCCGCTGACCTGGGTCCGGGGTCCCCACGTGACCCGGTGACCTGGGGCCGGTGTCCCCACGTGACCCTCTGACATGGGTCCGGGGTCCCCACGTGACCCGGTGACCTGGGGCCGGTGTCCCCACGTGACCCGGGGTCCTGCTGCCGGGGTCCCCACGTGACCCGCTGACCTGGGGCTGGGGTCCCCACGTGACCCGGTGACCTGGGGCCGGTGACCCCACGTGACCCGCTGACCTGGGGCCGGGGTCCCCACGTGACCCGGTGACCTGGGGCCGGTGTCCCCACGTGACCCGGGGTCCTGCTGCCGGGGTCCCCACGTGACCCGCTGACCTGGGGCTGGGGTCCCCACGTGACCCGCTGACCTGGGGCCGGGGTCCCCACGTGACCCGGTGACCTGGGGCCGGTGTCCCCACGTGACTCGCTGACCTGGGTCCGGGGTCCCCACGTGACCCGGTGACCTGGGGCCGGTGTCCCCACGTGACCCGGGGTCCTGGTGCCGGGGTGGTCATCGGAACCTGGGAATCAGGCTGGGTACCAGACATGACCAGGTGACCTGGGGCCGGGGTCCCCATGTGACCCGCTGACCTGGGGCCGGGGTCCCCACGTGACCCGGGGTCCTGGTGCCGGGGTGGTCACCGGAACCTGGGAACCAGGCCGGGTGCGCGACATGACCCGGTGACCCGGGGCCGGGTTAACGACCTGTCCAGGGGACCCGGGCCGGGGACCCGACAGGACCCGGTGATCCTTCGCTGGTGTCCCGATGCAACCCGGGGACCCGGGCCGGGGACCCCACGTGACCCGGGGACCTGGGGCCGGGGATGTCACCCGACACTGGTACCCGGGGCAGCGACCCGATACGACCCGGGGACCTGGGTCCGGGGTCCCGACCTGACCCGGTGACCTGGGGCCAGGGTAACCACCTGACCCGGGGACCCGGGCCGGGGAACCGGTATGACTCCGTCTCCCGGGGCCGGGGTGGTCACCTGACACTGGTACCCGGGACAGCGACCCGACATGACCCGGTGACCTGGGGCTGTGGTGTCGACCGGACTCGGGGACCTGGTCCGGTGTCCCGTCATGACCCGGGGACCTGGGGTCGGGGTGGTCACCAGACCCTTGTACCCAGGCCGTTGACCCGACATGACCCTGTGACCCGGGGCCTGGGTAAAAATCCAACCCGGGGACCCGGGCATGGGACGTGACATGACCCGACCTGGGTCCGGGGTCCCGACCTGACCCGGTGACCTGGAGCCGGTGTCCCCACGTGACCCGCTGACCTGGGTCCGGTGTCCCCACGTGACCCGGGGTCCTGGTGCCGGGGTGGTCATCGGAACCTGGGAACCAGGCTGGGTACCAGACATGACCAGGTGACCTGGGTCTGGGGTCCCCACGTGACCCGCTGACCTGGGGCCGGGGTCCCCACGTGACCCGGGGTCCTGGTGCCAGGGTGGTCACCGGAACCTGGGAACCAGGCCGGGTGCGCGACATGACCCGGTGACCCGGGGCCGGGTTAACGACCTGTCCAGGGGACCCGGGCCGGGGACCCGACAGGACCCGGTGATCCTTCGCTGGTGTCCCGATGCAACCCGGGGACCCGGGCCGGGGTCCCGACCTGACCAGGTGACCTGGGGCCAGGGTAACCACCTGACCCGGGGACCCGGGCCGGGGAACCGGTATGACTCCGTCTCCCGGGGCCGGGGTGGTCACCTGACACTGGTACCCGGGACAGCGACCCGACATGACCCGGGGCCGGGGTAACGACCTGTCCAGGGGACCTGGGCCGGGGTCCCGACAGGACCCGGTGATCTGGGGCTTGGGTAAAAACCCGTCCCGGGGACCCGGGCTGGGTCCCGACATGACCCGGTGACCTGGTTCCGGGGTGCCGACCTGACCCGGGGACCTGGGGCTGTGGTGTCGACCGGACTCGGGGACCTGGTCCGGTGTCCCGTCATGACCCGGGGACCTGGGGTCGGGGTGGTCACCAGACCGTTGTACCCAGGCCGTTGACCCGACATGACCCTGTGACCCGGGGCCTGGGTAAAAATCCAACCCGGGGACCCGGGCATGGGACGTGACATGACCCGCTGACCTGGGTCCGGGGTCCCGACCTGACCCGGTGACCTGGGGCCAGTGTCCCCACGTGACCCGCTGACCTGGGTCCGGGGTCCCCACGTGACCCGGGGTCCTGGTGCCGGGGTGGTCATCGGAACCTGGGATTCAGGCTGGGTACAAGACATGACCAGGTGACCTGGGTCCGGGGTCCCCACGTGACCCGCTGACCTGGGGCCGGGGTCCCCACGTGACCCGGGGTCCTGGTGCCGGGGTGGTCACCGGAACCTGGGAACCAGGCCGGGTGCGCGACATGACCCGGTGACCTGGGGCCGGGTTAACGACCTGTCCAGGGGACCCGGGCCGGGGACCCGACAGGACCCGGTGATCCTTCGCTGGTGTCCCGATGCAACCCGGGGACCCGGGCCGGGGACCCCACGTGACCCGGGGACCTGGGGCCGGGGATGTCACCCGACACTGGTACCCGGGGCAGCGACCCGATACGACCCGGGGACCTGGGTCCGGGGTCCCGACCTGACCCGGTGACCTGGGGCCAGGGTAACCACCTGACCCGGGGACCCGGGCCGGGGAACCGGTATGACTCCGTCTCCTGGGGCCGGGGTGGTCACCTGACACTGGTACCCGGGACAGCGACCCGACATGACCCGGTGACCCGGGGCCGGGGTAACGACCTGTCCAGGGGACCTGGGCCGGGGTCCCGACAGGACCCGGTGATCTGGGGCTTGGGTAAAAACCCGTCCCGGGGACCCGGGCTGGGTCCCGACATGACCCGGTGACCTGGTTCCGGGGTGCCGACCTGACCCGGGGACCTGGGGCTGTGGTGTCGACCGGACTCGGGGACCTGGTCCGGTGTCCCGTCATGACCCGGGGACCTGGGGTCGGGGTGGTCACCAGACCGTTGTACCCAGGCCGTTGACCCGACATGACCCTGTGACCCGGGGCCTGGGTAAAAATCCAACCCGGGGACCCGGGCATGGGACGTGACATGACCCGCTGACCTGGGTCTGGGGTCCCGACCTGACCCGGTGACCTGGGGCCAGTGTCCCCACGTGACCCGCTGACCTGGGTCCGGGGTCCCCACGTGACCCGGTGACCTGGGGCCGGTGTCCCCACGTGACCCGCTGACCTGGGTCCGGGGTCCCCACGTGACCCGGTGACCTGGGGCCGGTGTCCCCACGTGACCCGGTAACCTGGGGCCGGTGTCCCCACGTGACCCGGCGTCCTGGTGCCGGGGTGCTCATCGGAACCTGGGAACCAGGCTGGGAACCAGACATGACCAGGTGACCTGGGTCCGGGGTCCCCACGACACCCGCTGACCTGGGTCGGGGATCCCCACGTGACCCGGTGACCTGGGGCCGGTGTCCCCACGTAACCCGGGGTCCTGGTGCCGGGGTCCCCACGTGACCCGCTGACCTGGGTCCGGGGTCCCCACGTGACCCGGTCACCTGGGGCAGGTGTCCCCACGTGACCCGCTGACATGGGTCCGGGGTCCCCACGTGACCCGGTGACCTGGGGCCGGTGTCCCCACGTGACCCGGGGTCCTGCTGCCGGGGTCCCCACGTGACCCGCTGACCTGGGTCCGGGGTCCCCACGTGACCCGGGGTCCTGGGTCCGGGGTCCACACGTGACCCGCTGACCTGGGTCCGGGGTCCCCACGTGACCCGGTGACCTGGGGCCGGTGTCCCCACGTGACCCTCTGACATGGGTCCGGGGTCCCCACGTGACCCGGTGACCTGGGGCCGGTGTCCCCACGTGACCCGGGGTCCTGCTGCCGGGGTCCCCACGTGACCCGCTGACCTGGGGCTGGGGTCCCCACGTGACCCGGTCACCTGGGGCTGGTGTCCCCACGTGACCCGCTGACCTGGGGCCGGGGTCCCCACGTGACCCGGTGACCTGGGGCCGGTGTCCCCACGTGACTCGCTGACCTGGGTCCGGGGTCCCCACGTGACCCGGTGACCTGGGGCCGGTGTCCCCACGTGACCCGGGGTCCTGGTGCCGGGGTGGTCATCGGAACCTGGGAATCAGGCTGGGTACCAGACATGACCAGGTGACCTGGGTCCGGGGTCCCCACGTGACCCGCTGACCTGGGGCCGGGGTCCCCACGTGACCCGGGGTCCTGGTGCCGGGGTTGTCACCGGAACCTGGGAACCAGGCCGGGTGCGCGACATGACCCGGTGACCCGGGGCCGGGTTAACGACCTGTCCAGGGGACCCGGGCCGGGGACCCGACAGGACCCGGTGATCCTTCGCTGGTGTCCCGATGCAACCCGGGGACCCGGGCCGGGGACCCCACGTGACCCGGGGACCTGGGGCCGGGGATGTCACCCGACACTGGTACCCGGGGCAGCGACCCGATACGACCCGGGGACCTGGGTCCGGGGTCCCGACCTGACCCGGTGACCTGGGGCCAGGGTAACCACCTGACCCGGGGACCCGGGCCGGGGAACCGGTATGACTCCGTCTCCCGGGGCCGGGGTGGTCACCTGACACTGGTACCCGGGACAGCGACCCGACATGACGCGGTGACCCGGGGCCGGGGTAACGACCTGTCCAGGGGACCTGGGCCGGGGTCCCGACAGGACCCGGTGATCTGGGGCTTGGGTAAAAACCCGTCCCGGGGACCCGGGCTGGGTCCCGACATGACCCGGTGACCTGGTTCCGGGGTGCCGACCTGACCCGGGGACCTGGGGCTGTGGTGTCGACCGGACTCGGGGACCTGGTCCGGTGTCCCGTCATGACCCGGGGACCTGGTGTCGGGGTGGTCACCAGACCCTTGTACCCAGGCCGTTGACCCGACATGACCCTGTGACCCGGGGCCTGGGTAAAAAGCCAACCCGGGGACCCGGGCATGGGACGTGACATGACCCGACCTGGGTCCGGGGTCCCGACCTGACCTGGTGACCTGGAGCCGGTGTCCCCACGTGACCCGCTGACCTGGGTCCGGGGTCCCCACGTGACCCGGTGACCTGGGGCCGGTGTCCCCACGTGACCCGCTGACCTGGGGCCGGTGTCCCCACGTGACCCGGGGTCCTGGTGACGGGGTGGTCATCGAAACCTGGGAACCAGGCTGGGTACCAGACATGACCAGGTGACCTGGGTCCGGGGTTCCCACGTGACCCGCTGACCTGGGTCCGGGGTCCCCACGTGACCCGGGGTCCTGGTGCCGGGGTCCCTACGTGACCCGCTGACCTGGAGCCGGGGTCCCCACGTGACCCGGTGACCTGGGGCCGGTGTCCCCACGTGACTCGCTGACCTGGGTCCGGGGTCCCCACGTGACCCGGTGACCTGGGGCCGGTGTCCCCACGTGACCCGGGGTCCTGGTGCCGGGGTGGTCATCGGAACCTGGGAATCAGGCTGGGTACCAGACATGACCAGGTGACCTTGATCCGGGGTCCGCACGTGACCCGCTGACCTGGGGCCGGGGTCCCCACGTGACCCGGGGTCCTGGTGCCGGGGTGGTCACCGGAACCTGGGAACCAGGCCGGGTGCGCGACATGACCCGGTGACCCGGGGCCGGGTTAACGACCTGTCCAGGGGACCCGGGCCGGGGACCCGACAGGACCCGGTGATCCTTCGCTGGTGTCCCGATGCAACCCGGGGACCCGGGCCGGGGACCCCACGTGACCCAGGGACCTGGGGCCGGGGATGTCACCCGACACTGGTACCCGGGGCAGCGACCCGATACGACCCGGGGACCTGGGTCCGGGGTCCCGACCTGACCCGGTGACCTGGGGCCAGGGTAACCACCTGACCCGGGGACCCGGGCCGGGGAACCGGTATGACTCCGTCTCCCGGGGCCGGGGTGGTCACCTGACACTGGTACCCGGGACAGCGACCCGACATGACGCGGTGACCCGGGGCCGGGGTAACGACCTGTCCAGGGGACCTGGGCCGGGGTCCCGACAGGACCCGGTGATCTGGGGCTTGGGTAAAAACCCGTCCCGGGGACCCGGGCTGGGTCCCGACATGACCCGGTGACCTGGTTCCGGGGTGCCGACCTGACCCGGGGACCTGGGGCTGTGGTGTCGACCGGACTCGGGGACCTGGTCCGGTGTCCCGTCATGACCCGGGGACCTGGGGTCGGGGTGGTCACCAGACCGTTGTACCCAGGCCGTTGAGCCGACATGACCCTGTGACCCGGGGCCTGGGTAAAAATCCAACCCGGGGACCCGGGCATGGGACGTGACATGACCCGCTGACCTGGGTCCGGGGTCGCGACCTGACCCGGTGACCTGGAGCCGGTGTCCCCACGTGACCCGCTGACCTGGGGCCGGTGTCCCCACGTGACTCGCTGACCTGGGTCCGGGGTCCCCACGTGACCCGGTCACCTGGGGCCGGTGTCCCCACGTGACCCGGGGTCCTGGTGCTGGGGTGGTCATCGGAACCTGGGATTCAGGCTGGGTACAAGACATGACCAGGTGACCTGGGTCCGGGGTCCCCACGTGACCCGCTGACCTGGGGCCGGGGTCCCCACGTGACCCGGGGTCCTGGTGCCGGGGTGGTCACCGGAACCTGGGAACCAGGCCGGGTGCGCGACATGACCCGGTGACCCGGGGCCGGGTTAACGACCTGTCCAGGGGACCCGGGCCGGGGACCCGACAGGACCCGGTGATCCTTCGCTGGTGTCCCGATGCAACCCGGGGACCCGGGCCGGGGACCCCACGTGACCCGGGGACCTGGGGCCGGGGATGTCACCCGACACTCGTACCCGGCGCAGCGACCCGATACGACCCGGGGACCTGGGTCCAGGGTCCCGACCTGACCCGGTGACCTGGGGCCAGGGTAACCACCTGACCCGGGGACCCGGGCCGGGGAACCGGTATGACTCCGTCTCCTGGGGCCGGGGTGGTCACCTGACACTGGTACCCGGGACAGCGACCCGACAGGACCCGGTGACCCGGGGCCGGGGTAACGACCTGTCCAGGGGACCTGGGCCGGGGAGCCGACACGACCCGGTGATCTGGGGCTTGGGTAAAAACCCGTCCCGGGGACCCGGGCTGGGTCCCGACATGACCCGGTGACCTGGTTCCGGGGTGCCGACCTGACCCGGGGACCTGGGGCTGTGGTGTCGACCGGACTCGGGGACCTGGTCCGGTGTCCCGTCATGACCCGGGGACCTGGGGTCGGGGTGGTCACCAGACCGTTGTACCCAGGCCGTTGACCCGACATGACCCTGTGACCCGGGGCCTGGGTAAAAATCCAACCCGGGGACCCGGGCATGGGACGTGACATGACCCGCTGACCTGGGTCCGGGGTCCCCACGTGACCCGGTGACCTGGGGCCGGTGTCCCCACGTGACCCGCTGACCTGGGTCCGGGGTCCCCACGTGACCCGGTGACCTGGGGCCGGTGTCCCCACGTGACCCGGTAACCTGGGTCCGGTGTCCCCACGTGACCCGGGGTCCTGGTGCCGGGGTGGTCATCGGAACCTGGGAACCAGGCTGGGTACCAGACATGACCAGGTGACCTGGGGCCGGGGTCCACACGTGACCCGGTGACCTGGGGCCGGTGTCCCCACGTGACCCGCTGACCTGGGTCCGGTGTCCCCACGTGACCTGGGGTCCTGGTGCCGGGGTGCTCATCGGAACCTGGGAACCAGGCTGGGAACCAGACATGACCAGGTGACCTGGGTCCGGGGTCCCCACGTGACCCGCTGACCTGGGTCGGGGATCCCCACGTGACCCGGTCACCTGGGGCTGGTGTCCCCACGTGACCCGGGGTCCTTGTGCCGGGGTCCCCACGTGACTCGCTGACCTGGGTCCGGGGTCCCCACGTGACCCGGTCACCTGGGGCAGGTGTCCCCACGTGACCCGCTGACATGGGTCCGGGGTCCCGACCTGACCCGGTGACCTGGGGCCGGTGTCCCCACGTGACCCTGTGACCTGGGGCCGGTGTCCCCACGTGACCCGCTGACCTGGGTCCGGGGTCCCCACGTGACCCGGGGACCTGGGTCCGGTGTCCCCACGTGACCCGCTGACCTGGGTCCGGTGTCCCCACGTGACCCGCTGACCTGGGTCCGGGGTCCCCACGTGACCCGGTGACCTGGGGCCGGTGTCCCCACGTGACCCTCTGACATGGGTCCGGGGTCCCCACGTGACCCGGTGACCTGGGGCCGGTGTCCCCACGTGACCCGGGGTCCTGCTGCCGGGGTCCCCACGTGACCCGCTGACCTGGGGCTGGGGTCCCGACGTGACCCGGTGACCTGGGGCCGGTGACCCCACGTGACCCGCTGACCTGGGGCCGGGGTCCCCACGTGACCCGGTGACCTGGGGCCGGTGTCCCCACGTGACCCGGGGTCCTGCTGCCGGGGTCCCCACGTGACCCGCTGACCTGGGGCTGGGGTCCCCACGTGACCCGGTGACCTGGGGCCGGTGTCCCCACGTGACCCGCTGACCTGGGGCCGGGGTCCCCACGTGACCCGGTGACCTGGGGCCGGTGTCCCCACGTGACTCGCTGACCTGGGTCCGGGGTCCCCACGTGACCCGGTGACCTGGGGCCGGTGTCCCCACGTGACCCGGGGTCCTGGTGCCGGGGTGGTCATCGGAACCTGGGAATCAGGCTGGGTACCAGACATGACCAGGTGACCTGGGTCCGGGGTCCCCACCTGACCCGCTGACCTGGGGCCGGGGTCCCCACGTGACCCGGGGTCCTGGTGCCGGGGTGGTCACCGGAAACTGGGAACCAGGCCGGGTGCGCGACATGACCCGGTGACCCGGGGCCGGGTTAACGACCTGTCCAGGGGACCCGGGCCGGGGACCCGACAGGACCCGGTGATCCTTCGCTGGTGTCCCGATGCAACCCGGGGACCCGGGCCGGGGACCCCACGTGACCCGGGGACCTGGGGCCGGGGATGTCACCCGACACTGGTACCCGGGGCAGCGACCCGATACGACCCGGGGACCTGGGTCCGGGGTCCCGACCTGACCCGGTGACCTGGGGCCAGGGTAACCACCTGACCCGGGGACCCGGGCCGGGGAACCGGTATGACTCCGTCTCCCGGGGCTGGGGTGGTCACCTGACACTGGTACCCGGGACAGCGACCCGACATGACCCGGTGACCTGGGGCTGTGGTGTCGACCGGACTCGGGGACCTGGTCCGGTGTCCCGTCATGACCCGGGGACCTGGGGTCGGGGTGGTCACCAGACCGTTGTACCCAGGCCGTTGACCCGACATGACCCTGTGACCCGGGGCCTGGGTAAAAATCCAACCCGGGGACCCGGGCATGGGACGTGACATGACCCGACCTGGGTCCGGGGGTCCCGACCTGACCCGGTGACCTGGAGCCGGTGTCCCCACGTGACCCGCTGACCTGGGTCCGGTGTCCCCACGTGACCCGGGGTCCTGGTGCCGGGGTGGTCATCGGAACCTGGGAACCAGGCTGGGTACCAGACATGACCAGGTGACCTGGGTCTGGGGTCCCCACGTGACCCGCTGACCTGGGGCCGGGGTCCCCACGTGACCCGGGGTCCTGGTGCCAGGGTGGTCACCGGAAGCTGGGAACCAGGCCGGGTGCGCGACATGACCCGGTGACCCGGGGCCGGGTTAACGACCTGTCCAGGGGACCCGGGCCGGGGACCCGACAGGACCCGGTGATCCTTCGCTGGTGTCCCGATGCAACCCGGGGACCCGGGCCGGGGTCCCGACCTGACCAGGTGACCTGGGGCCAGGGTAACCACCTGACCCGGGGACCCGGGCCGGGGAACCGGTATGACTCCGTCTCCCGGGGCCGGGGTGGTCACCTGACACTGGTACCCGGGACAGCGACCCGATGTGACCCGGGGCCGGGGTAACGACCTGTCCAGGGGACCTGGGCCGGGGTCCCGACAGGACCCGGTGATCTGGGGCTTGGGTAAAAACCCGTCCCGGGGACCCGGGCTGGGTCCCGACATGACCCGGTGACCTGGTTCCGGGGTGCCGACCTGACCCGGGGACCTGGGGCTGTGGTGTCGACCGGACTCGGGGACCTGGTCCGGTGTCCCGTCATGACCCGGGGACCTGGGGTCGGGGTGGTCACCAGACCCTTGTACCCAGGCCGTTGACCCGACATGACCCTGTGACCCGGGGCCTGGGTAAAAATCCAACCCGGGGACCCGGGCATGGGACGTGACATGACCCGACCTGGGTCCGGGGTCCCAACCTGACCCGGTGACCTGGAGCCGGTGTCCCCACGTGACCCGCTGACCTGGGTCCGGTGTCCCCACGTGACCCGGGGTCCTGGTGCCGGGGTGGTCATCGGAACCTGGGATTCAGGCTGGGTACAAGACATGACCAGGTGACCTGGGTCCGGGGTCCCCACGTGACCCGCTGACCTGGGGCCGGGGTCCCCACGTGACCCGGGGTCCTGGTGCCGGGGTGGTCACCGGAACCTGGGAACCAGGCCGGGTGCGCGACATGACCCGGCGACCCGGGGCCGGGTTAACGACCTGTCCAGGGGACCCGGGCCGGGGACCCGACAGGACCCGGTGATCCTTCGCTGGTGTCCCGATGCATCCCGGGGACCCGGGCCGGGGACCCCACGTGACCCGGGGACCTGGGGCCGGGGATGTCACCCGACACTGGTACCCGGGGCAGCGACCCGATACGACCCGGGGACCTGGGTCCGGGGTCCCGACCTGACCCGGTGACCTGGGGCCAGGGTAACCACCTGACCCGGGGACCCGGGCCGGGGAACCGGTATGACTCCGTCTCCTGGGGCCGGGGTGGTCACCTGACACTGGTACCCGGGACAGCGACCCGACATGACCCGGTGACCCGGGGCCGGGGTAACGACCTGTCCAGGGGACCTGGGCCGGGGTCCCGACAGGACCCGGTGATCTGGGGCTTGGGTAAAAACCCGTCCCGGGGACCCGGGCTGGGTCCCGACATGACCCGGTGACCTGGTTCCGGGGTGCCGACCTGACCCGGTGACCTGGGGCTGTGGTGTCGACCGGACTCGGGGACCTGGTCCGGTGTCCCGTCATGACCCGGGGACCTGGGGTCGGGGTGGTCACCAGACCGTTGTACCCAGGCCGTTGACCCGACATGACCCTGTGACCCGGGGCCTGGGTAAAAATCCAACCCGGGGACCCGGGCATGGGACGTGACATGACCCGCTGACCTGGGTCTGGGGTCCCGACCTGACCCGGTGACCTGGGGCCAGTGTCCCCACGTGACCCGCTGACCTGGGTACGGGGTCCCCACGTGACCCGGTGACCTGGGTCCGGTGTCCCCACGTGACCCGCTGACCTGGGTCCGGGGTCCCCACGTGACCCGGTGACCTGGGGCCGGTGTCCCTACGTGACCCGGTCACCTGGGGCCGGTGTCCCCACGTGACCCGCGGTCCTGGTGCCGGGGTGGTCATCGGAACCTGGGAACCAGGCTGGGTACCAGACATGACCAGGTGACCTGGGGCCGGGGTCCACACGTGACCCGGTGACCTGGAGCCGGTGTCCCCACGTGACCCGCTGACCTGGGTCCGGTGTCCCCACGTGACCTGGGGTCCTGGTGCCGGGGTGCACATCGGAACCTGGGAACCAGGCTGGGAACCAGACATGACCAGGTGACCTGGGTCCGGGGTCCCCACGTGACCCGCTGACCTGGGTCGGGGATCCCCACGTGACCCGGTGACCTGGGGCCGGTGTCCCCACGTGACCCGGGGTCCTGGTGCCGGGGTCCCCACGTGACCCGCTGACCTGGGTCCGGGGTCCCCACGTGACCCGGTCACCTGGGGCAGGTGTCCCCACGTGACCCGCTGACATGGGTCCGGGGTCCCCACGTGACCCGGTGACCTGGGGCCGGTGTCCCCACGTGACCCGGGGTCCTGCTGCCGGGGTCCCCACGTGACCCGCTGACCTGGGTCCGGGGTCCCCACGTGACCCGGGGTCCTGGTGCCGGGGTCACCACTTGACCCGCTGACCTGGGTCCGGGGTCCCCACGTGACCCGGTGACCTGGGGCCGGTGTCCCCACGTGACCCTCTGACATGGGTCCGGGGTCCCCACGTGACCCGGTGACCTGGGGGCCGGTGTCCCTACGTGACCCGGGGTCCTGCTGCCGGGGTCCCCACGTGACCCGCTGACCTGGGGCTGGGGTCCCCACGTGACCCGGTGACCTGGGGCCGGTGTCCCCACGTGACCTGCTGACCTGGGGCCGGGGTCCCCACGTGACCCGGTGACCTGGGGCCGGTGTCCCCACGTGACTCGCTGACCTGGGTCCGGGGTCCCCACGTGACCCGGTGACCTGGGGCCGGTGTCCCCACGTGACCCGGGGTCCTGGTGCCGGGGTGGTCATCGGAACCTGGGAATCACGCTGGGTACCAGACATGACCAGGTGACCTGGGTCCGGGGTCCCCACGTGACCCGCTGACCTGGGGCCGGGGTCCCCACGTGACCCGGGGTCCTGGTGCCGGGGTGGTCACCGGAACCTGGGAACCAGGCCGGGTGCGCGACATGACCCGGTGACCCGGGGCCGGGTTAACGACCTGTCCAGGGGACCCGGGCCGGGGACCCGACAGGACCCGGTGATCCTTCGCTGGTGTCCCGATGCAACCCGGGGACCCGGGCCGGGGACCCCACGTGACCCGGGGACCTGGGGCCGGGGATGTCACCCGACACTGGTACCCGGGGCAGCGACCCGATACGACCCGGGGACCTGGGTCCGGGGTCCCGACCTGACCCGGTGACCTGGGGCCAGGGTAACCACCTGACCCGGGGACCCGGGCCGGGGAACCGGTATGACTCCGTCTCCCGGGGCCGGGGTGGTCACCTGACACTGGTACCCGGGACAGCGACCCGACATGACCCGGTGACCTGGGGCTGTGGTGTCGACCGGACTCGGGGACCTGGTCCGGTGTCCCGTCATGACCCGGGGACCTGGGGTCGGGGTGGTCACCAGACCGTTGTACCCAGGCCGTTGACCCGACATGACCCTGTGACCCGGGGCCTGGGTAAAAATCCAACCCGAGGACCCGGGCATGGGACGTGACATGACCCGACCTGGGTCCGGGGTCCCGACCTGACCCGGTGACCTGGAGCCGGTGTCCCCACGTGACCCGCTGACCTGGGTCCGGTGTCCCCACGTGACCCGGGGTCCTGGTGCCGGGGTGGTCATCGGAACCTGGGAATCAGGCTGGGTACCAGACATGACCAGGTGACCTGGGTCCGGGGTCCCCACGTGACCCGCTGACCTGGGGCCGGGGTCCCCACGTGACCCGGGGTCCTGGTGCCGGGGTGGTCACCGGAACCTGGGAACCAGGCCGGGTGCGCGACATGACCCGGTGACCCGGGGCCGGGTTAACGACCTGTCCAGGGGACCCGGGCCGGGGACCCGACAGGACCCGGTGATCCTTCGCTGGTGTCCCGATGCAACCCGGGGACCCGGGCCGGGGTCCCGACCTGACCAGGTGACCTGGGGCCAGGGTAACCACCTGACCCGGGGACCCGGGCCGGGGAACCGGTATGACTCCGTCTCCCGGGGCCGGGGTGGTCACCTGACACTGGTACCCGGGACAGCGACCCGACGTGACCCGGGGCCGGGGTAACGACCTGTCCAGGGGACCTGGGCCGGGGTCCCGACAGGACCCGGTGATCTGGGGCTTGGGTAAAAACCCGTCCCGGGGACCCGGGCTGGGTCCCGACATGACCCGGTGACCTGGTTCCGGGGTGCCGACCTTACCCGGGGACCTGGGGCTGTGGTGTCGACCGGACTCGGGGACCTGGTCCGGTGTCCCGTCATGACCCGGGGACCTGGGGTCGGGGTGGTCACCAGACCCTTGTACCCAGGCCGTTGACCCGACATGACCCTGTGACCCGGGGCCTGGGTAAAAATCCAACCCGGGGACCCGGGCATGGGACGTGACATGACCCGACCTGGGTCCGGGGTCCCGACCTGACCCGGTGACCTGGGGCCGGTGTCCCCACGTGACCCGGTGACCTGGGGCCGGGGTCCCCACGTGACCCAGGGTCCTGGTGCCGGGGTGGTCACTGGAACCTGGGAACCAGGCCGGGTGCGCGACATGACCCGGTGACCCGGGGCCGGGTTAACGACCTGTCCAGGGGACCCGGGCCGGGGACCCGACAGGACCCGGTGATCCTTCGCTGGTGTCCCGATGCAACCCGGGGACCCGGGCCGGGGACCCCACGTGACCCAGGGACCTGGGGCCGGGGATGTCACCCGACACTGGTACCCGGGGCAGCGACCCGATACGACCCGGGGACCTGGGTCCGGGGTCCCGACCTGACCCGGTGACCTGGGGCCAGGGTAACCACCTGACCCGGGGACCCGGGCCGGGGACCCGGTATGACTCCGTCTCCCGGGGCCGGGGTGGTCACCTGACACTGGTACCCGGGACAGCGACCCGACATGACCCGGTGACCCGGGGCCGGGGTAACGACCTGTCCAGGGGACCTGGGCCGGGGTCCCGACAGGACCCGGTGATCTGGGGCTTGGGTAAAAACCCGTCCCGGGGACCCGGGCTGGGTCCCGACATGACCCGGTGACCTGGTTCCGGGGTGCCGACCTGACCCGGGGACCTGGGGCTGTGGTGTCGACCGGACTCGGGGACCTGGTCCGGTGTCCCGTCATGACCCGGGGACCTGGGGTCGGGGTGGTCACCAGACCGTTGTACCCAGGCCTTTGACCCGACATGACCTTGTGACCCGGGGCCTGGGTAAAAATCCAACCCGGGGACCCGGGCATGGGACGTGACATGACCCGACCTGGGTCCGGGGTCCCGACCTGACCCGGTGACCTGGAGCCGGTGTCACCACGTGACCCGCTGACCTGGGTCCGTGGTCCCCACGTGACCCGGTGACCTGGGGCCGGTGTCCCCACGTGACCCGCTGACCTGGGGCAGGTGTCCCCACGTGACCCGGGGTCCTGGTGCCGGGGTGGTCATCGGAACCTGGGAACCAGGCTGGGTACCAGACATGACCAGGTGACCTGGGGCTGGTGTCCCCACGTGACCCGCTGACCTGGGTCCAGGGTCCCGACCTGACCCGGTGACCTGGGGCCGGTGTCCCCACGTGACCCGGGGTCCTGGTGCCGGGGTCCCCACGTGACCGGCTGACCTGGGTCCGGGGTCCCCACGTGACCCGGTCACCTGGGGCCGGTGTCCCCACGTGACCCGCTGACCTGGGTCCAGGGTCCCCACGTGACCCGGTCACTTGGGGCCGGTGTCCCCACGTGACCCGCTGACATGGGTCCGGGGTCCCCACGTGACCCGGTGACCTGGGTCCGGTGTCCCCACGTGACCCGCTGACCTGGGGCCGGTGTCCCCACGTGACCCGGGGTCCTGGTGCCGGGGTGGTCATCGGAACCTGGGAACCAGGCTGGGTCCCGACCTGACCCGGTGACCTGGGGCCGGTGTCCCCACGTGACCCGGGGTCCTGCTGCCGGGGTCCCCACGTGACCCGCTGACCTGGGTCCGGGGTCCCCACGTGACCCGGGGACCTGGGTCCGGTGTCCCCACGTGACCCGCTGACCTGGGTCCGGGGTCCCCACGTGACAAGGTGACCTGGGGCCGGTGTCCCCACGTGACCCGCTGACATGAGTCCGGGGTCCCCACGTGACCCGGGGTCCTGCTGCCGGGGTCCCCACGTGACCCGCTGACCTGGGTCCGGGGTCCCCACGTGACCTGGGGACCTGGGGCCGGCGTCCCCACGTGACCCGCTGACCTGGGTCCGGGGTCCCCACGTGACCCGGTGACCTGGGGCCGGTGTCCCCACGTGACCCGCTGACCTGGGTACGGGGTCCCCACGTGACCCGGTGACCTGGGGCCGGTGTCCCCACGTGACTCGCTGACCTGGGTCCGGGGTCCCCACGTGACCCGGTGACCTGGGGCCGGTGTGCCCACGTGACCCGGTCACCTGGGGCCGGTGTCCCCACGTGACCCGGGGTCCTGGTGCCGGGGTGGTCATCGGAACCTGGGAATCAGGCTGGGTACCAGACATGACCAGGTGACCTGGGTCCGGGGTCCCCACGTGACCCGCTGACCTGGGGCCGGGGTCCCCACGTGACCCGGGGTCCTGGTGCCGGGGTTGTCACCGGAACCTGGGAACCAGGCCGGGTGCGCGACATGACCCGGTGACCCGGGGCCGGGTTAACGACCTGTCCAGGGGACCCGGGCCGGGGACCCGACAGGACCCGGTGATCCTTCGCTGGTGTCCCGATGCAACCCGGGGACCCGGGCCGGGGACCCCACGTGACCCGGGGACCTGGGGCCGGGGATGTCACCCGACACTGGTACCCGGGGCAGCGACCCGATACGACCCGGGGACCTGGGTCCGGGGTCTCGACCTGACCCGTTGACCTGGGGCCAGGGTAACCACCTGACCCGGGGACCCGGGCCGGGGACCCGGTATGACTCCGTCTCCCGGGGCCGGGGTGGTCACCTGACACTGGTACCCGGGACAGCGACCCGACATGACCCGGGGCCGGGGTAACGACCTGTCCAGGGGACCTGGGCCGGGGTCCCGACAGGACCCGGTGATCTGGGGCTGGGGTAAAAACCCGTCCCGGGGACCCGGGCTGGGTCCCGACATGACCCGGTGACCTGGTTCCGGGGTGCCGACCTGACCCGGGGACCTGGGGCTGTGGTGTCGACCGGACTCGGGGACCTGGTCCGGTGTCCCGTCATGACCCGGGGACCTGGGGTCGGGGTGGTCACCAGACCGTTGTACCCAGGCCGTTGACCCGACATGACCCTGTGACCCGGGGCCTGGGTAAAAATCCAACCCGGGGACCCGGGCATGGGACGTGACATGACCCGACCTGGGTCCGGGGTCCCGACCTGACCCGGTGACCTGGAGCCGGTGTCCCCACGTGACCTGCTGACCTGGGTCCGGTGTCCCCACGTGACCCGGGGTCCTGGTGCCGGGGTGCTCACCGGAACCTGGGAACCAGGCCGGGTGCGCGACATGACCAGGTGACCCGGGGCCGGGTTAACGACCTGTCCAGGGGACCCGGGCCGGGGACCCGACAGGACCCGTTGATCCTTCGCTGGTGTCCCGATGCAACCCGGGGACCCGGGCCGGGGTCCCGACCTGACCCGGTGACCTGGGGCCAGGGTAACCACCTGACCCGGGGACCCGGGCCGGGGAACCGGTATGACTCCGTCTCCCGGGGCCGGGGTGGTCACCTGACACTGGTACCCGGGACAGCGACCCGATGTGACCCGGGGCCGGAGTAACGACCTGTCCAGGGGACCTGGGCCGGGGTCCCGACAGGACCCGGTGATCTGGGGCTTGGGTAAAAACCCGTCCCGGGGACCCGGGCTGGGTCCCGACATGACCCGGTGACCTGGTTCCGGGGTGCCGACCTGACCCGGGGACCTGGGGCTGTGGTGTCGACCGGACTCGGGGACCTGGTCCGGTGTCCCGTCATGACCCGGGGACCTGGGGTCGGGGTGGTCACCAGACCGTTGTACCCAGGCCGTTGACCCGACATGACCCTGTGACCCGGGGCCTGGGTAAAAATCCAACCCGGGGACCCGGGCATGGGACGTGACATGACCCGACCTGGGTCAGGGGTCCCGACCTGACCCGGTGACCTGGAGCCAGTGTCCCCACGTGACCCGCTGACCTGGGGCCGGTGTCCCCACGTGACCCAGGGTCCTGGTGCCGGGGTGGTCATCGGAACCTGGGAACCAGGCTGGGTACCAGACATGACCAGGTGACCTGGGGCTGGTGTCCCCACGTGACCCGCTGACCTGGGTCCGGGGTCCCGACCTGACCCGGTGACCTGGGGCCGGTGTCCCCACGTGACCCGGGGTCCTGGTGCCGGGGTCCCCACGTGACCCGCTGACGTGGGTCCGGTGTCCCCACGTGACCCGGGGACCTGGGTCCGGTGTCCCCACGTGACCCGCTGACCTGGGTCCGGGGTCCCCACGTGACCCGGGGACCTGGGTCCGGTGTCCCCACGTGACCCGGTCACCTGGGTCCGGGGTCCCCACGTGACCCGGTGACCTGGGGCCGGTGTCCCCACGTGACCCGGGGTCCTGCTGCCGGGGTCCCCACGTGACCCGCTGACGTGGGTCCGGGGTCCCCACGTGACCTGGTGACCTGGGTCCGGGGTCCCCACGTGACGTGCTGACCTGGGTCCGGGGTCCCGACCTGACCCGGTGACCTGGGGCCGGTGTCCCCACGTGACCCGGGGTCCTGGTGCCGGGGTGGTCATCGGAACCTGGGAACCAGGCTGGTTACCAGACATGACCAGGTGACCTGGGTCCGGTGTCCCCACGTGACCCGGGGACCTGGGTCCGGTGTCCCCACGTGACCCGCTGACCTGGGTCCGGGGTCCCCACGTGACCTGGTGACCTGGGTCCGGGGTCCCCACGTGACCTGCTGACCTGGGTCCGGGGTCCCCACGTGACCCGGTGACCTGGGGCCGGTGTCCCCACGTGACCCGGGGTCCTGCTGCCGGGGTCCCCACGTGACCCGCTGACGTGGGTCCGGGGTCCCCACGTGACCTGGTGACCTGGGTCCGGGGTCCCCACGTGACCTGCTGACCTGGGTCCGGGGTCCCGACCTGACCCGGTGACCTGGGGCCGGTGTCCCCACGTGACCCGGGGTCCTGGTGCCGGGGTGGTCATCGGAACCTGGGAACCAGGCTGGTTACCAGACATGACCAGGTGACCTGGGTCCGGGGTCCCCACGTGACCCGGTGACCTGGGGCCGGTGTCCCCACGTGACCCGCTGACCTGGGGCCGGTGTCCCCACGTGACCCGGGGTCCTGGTGCCGGGGTGGTCATCGGAACCTGGGAACCAGGCTGGGTACCAGACATGACCAGGTGACCTGGGTCCGGGGTCCCCACGTGACCCGCTGACCTGGGGCCGGGGTCCCCACGTGACCCGGGGTCCTGGTGCCGGGGTGGTCACCGGAACCTGGGAACCAGGCCGGGTGCGCGACATGACCCGGTGACCCGGGGCCGGATTAACGACCTGTCCAGGGGACCCGGGCCGGGGACCCGACAGGACCCGGTGATCCTTCGCTGGTGTCCCGATGCAACCCGGGGACCCGGGCCGGGGTCCCGACCTGACCCGGTGACCTGGGGCCAGGGTAACCACCTGACCCGGGGACCCGGGCCGGGGAACCGGTATGACTCCGTCTCCCGGGGCCGGGGTGGTCACCTGACACTGGTACCCGGGACAGCGACCCGATGTGACCCGGGGCCGGGGTAACGACCTGTCCAGGGGACCTGGGCCGGGGTCCCGACATGACCCGGTGACCTGGTTCCGGGGTGCCGACCTGACCCGGGGACCTGGGGCTGTGGTGTCGACCGGACTCGGGGACCTGGTCCGGTGTCCCGTCATGACCCGGGGACCTGGGGTCGGGGTGGTCACCAGACCGTTGTACCCAGGCCGTTGACCCGACATGACCCTGTGACCCGGGGCCTGGGTAAAAATCCAACCCGGGGACCCAGGCATGGGACGTGACATGACCCGACCTGGGTCCGGGGTCCCGACCTGACCCGGTGACCTGGAGCCGGTGTCCCCACGTGACCCGGTGACCTGGGGCCGGTGTCCCCACGTGACCCGGTCACCTGGGGCCGGTGTCCCCACGTGACCCGGGGTCCTGGTGCCGGGGTGGTCATCGGAACCTGGGAACCAGGCTGGGTACCAGACATGACCAGGTGACCTGGGGCCGGGGTCCCCACGTGACCCGCTGACCTGGGGCCGGGGTCCCAACGTGACCCGGTGACCTGGGGCCGGTGTCCCCACGTGACCCGGGGTCCTGGTGCCGGGGTCCCCACGTGACCAGGTGACCTGGGACCGGTGTCCCCACGTGACCCGGTGACCTGGGGCCGGTGTCCCCACGTGACTCGCTGACCTGGGGCCGGGGTCCCCACGTGACCCGGGGACCTGGGGCCGGTGTCCCCACGTGACCCGGTCACCTGGGGCCGGTGTCCCCACGTGACCCGGGGTCCTGGTGCCGGGGTGGTCATCGGAACCTGGGATTCAGGCTGGGTACCAGACATGACCAGGTGACCTGGGTCCGGGGTCCCCACGTGACCCACTGACCTGGGGCCGGGGTGGTCACCGGAACCTGGGAACCAGGCCGGGTGCGCGACATGACCCGGTGACCCGGGGCCGGGTTAACGACCTGTCCAGGGGACCCGGGCCGGGGACCCGACAGGACCCGGTGATCCTTCGCTGGTGTCCCGATGCAACCCGGGGACCCGGGCCGGGGACCCCACGTGACCCGGGGACCTGGGGCCGGGGATGTCACCCGACACTGGTACCCGGGGCAGCGACCCGATACGACCCGGGGACCTGGGTCCGGGGTCCCGACCTGACCCGGTGACCTGGGGCCAGGGTAACCACCTGACCCGGGGACCCGGGCCGGGGAACCGGTATGACTCCGTCTCCCGGGGCCGGGGTGGTCACCTGACACTGGTACCCGGGACAGCGACCCGACGTGACCCGGGGCCGGGGTAACGACCTGTCCAGGGGACCTGGGCCGGGGTCCCGACAGGACCCGGTGATCTGGGGCTTGGGTAAAAACCCGTCCCGGGGACCCGGGCTGGGTCCCGACATGACCCGGTGACCTGGTTCCGGGGTGCCGACCTGACCCGGGGACCTGGGGCTGTGGTGTCGACCGGACTCGGGGACCTGGTCCGGTGTCCCGTCATGACCCGGGGACCTGGGGTCGGGGTGGTCACCAGACCGTTGTACCCAGGCCGTTGACCCGACATGACCCTGTGACCCGGGGCCTGGGTAAAAATCCAACCTGGGGACCCGGGCATGGGACGTGACATGACCCGACCTGGGTCCGGGGTCCCGACCTGACCCGGTGACCTGGAGCCGGTGTCCCCACGTGACCCGCTGACCTGGGTCCGGGGTCCCCACGTGACCCGGTGACCTGGGGCCGGTGTCCCCACGTGACCCGCTGACCTGGGGCTGGTGTCCCCACGTGACCCGGGGTCCTGGTGCCGGTGTGGTCATCGAAACCTGGGAATCAGGCTGGGTACCAGACATGACCAGGTGACCTGGGTTCGGGGTCCCCACGTGACCCGCTGACCTGGGGCCGGGGTCCCCACGTGACCCGGGGTCCTGGTGCCGGGGTGGTCATCGGAACCTGGGAATCAGGCTGGGTACCAGACATGACCAGGTGACCTGGGTCCGGGGTCCCCACGTGACCCGCTGACCTGGGGCCGGGGTCCCCACGTGACCCGGGGTCCTGGTGCCGGGGTTGTCACCGGAACCTGGGAACCAGGCCGGGTGCGCGACATGACCCGGTGACCCGGGGCCGGGTTAACGACCTGTCCAGGGGACCCGGGCCGGGGACCCGACAGGACCCGGTGATCCTTCGCTGGTGTCCCGATGCAACCCGGGGACCCGGGCCGGGGACCCCACGTGACCCGGGGACCTGGGGCCGGGGATGTCACCCGACACTGGTACCCGGGGCAGCGACCCGATACGACCCGGGGACCTGGGTCCGGGGTCCCGACCTGACCCGGTGACCTGGGGCCAGGGTAACCACCTGACCCGGGGACCCGGGCCGGGGAACCGGTATGACTCCGTCTCCCGGGGCCGGGGTGGTCACCTGACACTGGTACCCGGGACAGCGACCCGACATGACCCGGGGCCGGGGTAACGACCTGTCCAGGGGACCTGGGCCGGGGTCCCGACAGGACCCGGTGATCTGGGGCTTGGGTAAAAACCCGTCCCGGGGACCCGGGCTGGGTCCCGACATGACCCGGTGACCTGGTTCCGGGGTGCCGACCTGACCCGGGGACCTGGGGCTGTGGTGTCGACCGGACTCGGGGACCTGGTCCGGTGTCCCGTCATGACCCGGGGACCTGGGGTCGGGGTGGTCACCAGACCCTTGTACCCAGGCCGTTGACCCGACATGACCCTGTGACCCGGGGCCTGGGTAAAAATCCAACCCGGGGACCCGGGCATGGGACGTGACATGACCCGACCTGGGTCCGGGGTCCCGACCTGACCCGGTGACCTGGAGCCGGTGTCCCCACGTGACCCGCTGACCTGGGTCCGGGGTCCCAACGTGACCCGGTGACCTGGGGCCGGTGTCCCCACGTGACCCGCTGACCTGGGTCCGGGGTCCCCACGTGACCCGGTCACCTGGGGCCGGTGTCCCCACGTGACCCGGGGTCCTGGTGCCGGGGTGGTCATCGGAACCTGGGAACCAGGCTGGGTACCAGACATGACCAGGTGACCTGGGGCCGGGGTCCCCACGTGACCCGCTGACCTGGGGCCGGGGTCCCCACGTGACCCGGGGTCCTGGTGCCGGGGTTGTCACCGGAACCTGGGAACCAGGCCGGGTGCGCGACATGACCCGGTGACCCGGGGCCGGGTTAACGACCTGTCCAGGGGACCCGGGCCGGGGACCCGACAGGACCCGGTGATCCTTCGCTGGTGTCCCGATGCAACCCGGGGACCCCGGCCGGGGACCCCACGTGACCCGGGGACCTGGGTCCGGGGTCCCGACCTGACCCGGTGACCTGGGGCCAGGGTAACCACCTGACCCGGGGACCCGGGCCGGGGACCCGGTATGACTCCGTCTCCCGGGGCCGGGGTGGTCACCTGACACTGGTACCCGGGACAGCGACCCGACATGACCCGGTGACCCGGGTCCGGGGTAACGACCTGTCCAGGGGACCTGGGCCGGGGTCCCGACAGGACCCGGTGATCTGGGGCTTGGGTAAAAACCCGTCCCGGGGACCCAGGCTGGGTCTCGACATGACCCGGTGACCTGGTTCCGGGGTGCCGACCTGACCCGGTGACCTGGGGCTGTGGTGTCGACCGGACTCGGGGACCTGGTCCGGTGTCCCGTCATGACCCAGGGACCTGGGGTCGGGGTGGTCACCAGACCCTTGTACCCAGGCCGTTGACCCGACATGACCCTGTGACCCGGGGCCTGGGTAAAAATCCAACCCGGGGACCCGGGCATGGGACGTGACATGACCCGCTGACCTGGGTCCGGGGTCCCGACCTGACCCGGTGACCTGGGGCCGGTGTCCCCACGTGACCCGCTGACCTGGGGCCGGTATCCCCACGTGACCCGGGGTCCTGGTGCCGGGGTGGTCATCGGAACCTGGGAACCAGGCTGGGTACCAGACATGACCAGGTGACCTGGGTCCGGGGTCTCCACGTGACCCGCTGACCTGGGGCCGGGGTCCCCACGTGACCCGGGGACCTGGGGCCGGTGTCCCCACGTGACCCGCTGACCTGGGGCCGGGGTCCCCACGTGACCCGCTGACCTGGGGCCGGTGTGCCCACGTGACCCGGTCACCTGGGGCCGGTGTCCCCACGTGACCCGGGGTCCTGGTGCCGGGGTGGTCATCGGAACCTGGGATTCAGGCTGGGTACCAGACATGACCAGGTGACCTGGGTCCGGGGTCCCCACGTGACCCGCTGACCTGGGGCCGGGGTCCCCACGTGACCCGGGATCCTGGTGCCGGGGTTGTCACCGGAACCTGGGAACCAGGCCGGGTGCGCGACATGACCCGGTGACCCGGGGCCGGGTTAACGACCTGTCCAGGGGACCCGGGCTGGGGACCCGACAGGACCCGGTGATCCTTCGCTGGTGTCCCGATGCAACCCGGGGACCCGGGCCGGGGACCCCACGTGACCCGGGGACCTGGGGCCGGGGATGTCACCCGACACTGGTACCCGGGGCAGCGACCCGATACGACCCGGGGACCTGGGTCCGGGGTCCCGACCTGACCCGGTGACCTGGGGCCAGGGTAACCACCTGACCCGGAGACCCGGGCCGGGGACCCGGTATGACTCCATCTCCCGGGGCCGGGGTGGTCACCTGACACTGGTACCCGGGACAGCGACCCGACATGACCCGGGGCCGGGGTAACGACCTGTCCAGGGGACCTGGGCCGGGGTCCCGACAGGACCCGGTGATCTGGGGCTTGGGTAAAAACCCGTCCCGGGGACCCGGGCTGGGTCCCGACATGACCCGGTGACCTGGTTCCGGGGTGCCGACCTGACCCGGGGACCTGAGGCTGTGGTGTCGACCGGACTCAGGGACCTGGTCCGGTGTCCCGTCATGACCCGGGGACCTGGGGTCGGGGTGGTCACCAGACCGTTGTACCCAGGCCGTTGACCCGACATGACCCTGTGACCCGGGGCCTGGGTAAAAATCCAACCCGGGGACCCGGGCATGGGACGTGACATGACCCGACCTGGGTCCGGGGTCCCGACCTGACCCGGTGACCTGGAGCCGGTGTCCCCACGTGACCCGCTGACCTGGGGCCGGTGTCCCCACGTGACCCGGGGTCCTGGTGCCGGGGTGGTCATCGGAACCTGGGAACCAGGCCGGGTGCGCGACATGACCCGGTGACCCGGGGCCGGGTTAACGACCTGTCCAGGGGACCCGGGCCGGGAACCCGACAGGACCCGGTGATCCTTCGCTGGTGTCCCGATGCAACCCGGGGACCCGGGCCGGGGTCCCAACCTGACCCGGTGACCTGGGGCCAGGGTAACCACCTGACCCGGGGACCCGGGCCGGGGAACCGGTATGACTCCGTCTCCCGGGGCCGGGGTGGTCACCTGACACTGGTACCCGGGACAGCGACCCGACGTGACCCGGGGCCGGGGTAACGACCTGTCCAGGGGACCTGGGCCGGGGTCCCGACAGGACCCGGTGATCTGGGGCTTGGGTAAAAACCCGTCCCGGGGACCCGGGCTGGGTCCCGACATGACCCGGTGACCTGGTTCCGGGGTGCCGACCTGACCCGGGGACCTGGGGCTGTGGTGTCGACCGGACTCGGGGACCTGGTCCGGTGTCCCGTCATGACCCAGGGACCTGGGGTCGGGGTGGTCACCAGACCGTTGTACCCAGGCCGTTGACCCGACATGACCCTGTGACCCGGGGCCTGGGTAAAAATCCAACCCGGGGACCCGGGCATGGGACGTGACATGACCCGACCTGGGTCCGGGGTCCCGACCTGACCCGGTGACCTGGAGCCGGTGTCCCCACGTGACCCGCTGACCTGGGTCCGTGGTCCCCACGTGACCCGGTGACCTGGGGCCGGTGTCCCCACGTGACCTGCTGACCTGGGTTTGGTGTCCCCACGTGACCCGGGGTCCTGGTGCCGGGGTGGTCATCGGAACCTGGGAACCAGGCTGGGTACCAGACATGACCAGGTGACCTGGGGCTGGTGTCCCCACGTGACCCGCTGACCTGGGTCCGGGGTCCCGACCTGACCCGGTGACCTGGGGCCGGTGTCCCCACGTGACCCGGGGTCCTGCTGCCGGGGTCCCCACGTGACCCGCTGACCTGGGTCCGGGGTCCCCACGTGACCCGGGGACCTGGGTCCGGTGTCCCCACGTGACCCGCTGACCTGGGTCCGGGGTCCCCACGTGACCCGGTGACCTGGGGCCGGTGTCCCCACGTGACCCACTGACCTGGGGCCGGGGTCCCCACGTGACCCGGGGTCCTGGTGCCGGGGTCCCCACGTGACCCGCTGACCTGGGGCCGGGGTCCCCACGTGACCCGGGGACCTGGGGCTGGTGTCCCCACGTGACCCGCTGACCTGGGTCCGGGGTGCCCACGTGACCCGCTGACCTGGGGCCGGTGTCCCCACGTGACCCGCTGACCTGGGGCCGGGGTACCAGACATGACCAGGTGACCTGGGTCCGGTGTCCCCACGTGACCCGCTGACCTGGGTCCGGTGTCCCCACGTGACCCGGGGTCCTGGTGCCGGGGTGGTCATCGGAACCTGGGAACCAGGCTGGGTACCAGACATGACCAGGTGACCTGGGTCCGGGGTCCCCACGTGACCCGCTGACCTGGGGCCGGGGTCCCCACGTGACCCGGGGTCCTGGTGCCGGGGTAGTCACCGGAACCTGGGAACCAGGCCGGGTGCGCGACATGAGCCAGTGACCCGGGGCCGGATTAACGACCTGTCCAGGGGACCCGGGCCGTGGACACCACGTGACCCGGGGACCTGGGGCCGGGGATGTCACCCGACACTGGTACCCGGGGCAGAGACCCGATACGACCCGGGGACCTGGGTCCGGGGTCCCGACCTGACCCGGTGACCTGGGGCCAGGGTAACCACCTGACCCGGGGACCCGGGCCGGGGAACCGGTATGACTCCGTCTCCCGGGGCCGGGGTGGTCACCTGACACTGGTACCCGGGACAGCGACCCGACATGACGCGGTGACCCGGGGCCGGGGTAACGACCTGTCCAGGGGACCTGGGCCGGGGTCCCGACAGGACCCGGTGATCTGGGGCTTGGGTAAAAACCCGTCCTGGGGACCCGGGCTGGGTCCCGACATGACCCGGTGACCTGGTTCCGGGGTGCCGACCTGACCCGGGGACCTGGGGCTGTGGTGTCGACCGGACTCGGGGACCTGGTCCGGTGTCCCGTCATGACCCGGGGACCTGGGGTCGGGGTGGTCACCAGACCGTTGTACCCAGGCCGTTGACCCGACATGACCCTGTGACCCGGGGCCTGGGTAAAAATCCAAGCCGGGGACCCGGGCATGGGACGTGACATGACCCGACCTGGGTCCGGGGTCCCGACCTGACCCGGTGACCTGGAGCCGGTGTCCCCACGTGACCCGCTGACCTGGGTCCGTGGTCCCCACGTGACCCGGTGACCTGGGGCCGGTGTCCCCACGTGACCTGCTGACCTGGGTTTGGTGTCCCCACGTGACCCGGGGTCCTGGTGCCGGGGTGGTCATCGGAACCTGGGAACCAGGCTGGGTACCAGACATGACCAGGTGACCTGGGGCTGGTGTCCCCACGTGACCCGCTGACCTGGGTCCGGGGTCCCGACCTGACCCGGTGACCTGGGGCCGGTGTCCCCACGTGACCCGGGGTCCTGCTGCCGGGGTCCCCACGTGACCCGCTGACCTGGGTCCGGGGTCCCCACGTGACCCGGGGACCTGGGTCCGGTGTCCCCACGTGACCCGCTGACCTGGGTCCGGGGTCCCCACGTGACCCGGTGACCTGGGGCCGGGGTCCCCACGTGACCCGCTGACCTGGGGCCGGGGTCCCCACGTGACCCGGGGTCCTGGTGCCGGGGTCCCCACGTGACCCGCTGACCTGGGGCCGGGGTCCCCACGTGACCCGGGGACCTGGGGCTGGTGTCCCCACGTGACCCGCTGACCTGGTTCCGGGGTGCCCACGTGACCCGCTGACCTGGGGCCGGTGTCCCCACGTGACCCGCTGACCTGGGGCCGGGGTACCAGACATGACCAGGTGACCTGGGTCCGGTATCCCCACGTGACCCGGTGACCTGGGGCCGGTGTCCCCACGTGACCCGCTGACCTGGGGCCGGTGTCCCCACGTGACCCGGGGTCCTGGTGCCGGGGTGGTCATCGGAACCTGGGAACCAGGCTGGGTACCAGACATGACCAGGTGACCTGGGTCCGGGGTCCCCACGTGACCCGCTGACCTGGGGCCGGGGTCCCCACGTGACCCGGGGTCCTGGTGCCGGGGTAGTCACCGGAACCTGGGAACCAGGCCGGGTGCGCGACATGAGCCAGTGACCCGGGGCCGGATTAACGACCTGTCCAGGGGACCCGGGCCGTGGACACCACGTGACCCGGGGACCTGGGGCCGGGGATGTCACCCGACACTGGTACCCGGGGCAGCGACCCGATACGACCCGGGGACCTGGGTCCGGGGTCCCGACCTGACCCGGTGACCTGGGGCCAGGGTAACCACCTGACCCGGGGACCCGGGCCGGGGAACCGGTATGACTCCGTCTCCCAGGGCCGGGGTGGTCACCTGACACTGGTACCCGGGACAGCGACCCGACATGACGCGGTGACCCGGGGCCGGGGTAACGACCTGTCCAGGGGACCTGGGCCGGGGTCCCGACAGGACCCGGTGATCTGGGGCTTGGGTAAAAACCCGTCCTGGGGACCCGGGCTGGGTCCCGACATGACCCGGTGACCTGGTTCCGGGGTGCCGACCTGACCCGGTGACCTGGGGCTGTGGTGTCGACCGGACTCGGGGACCTCGTCCGGTGTCCCGTCATGACCCGGGGACCTGGGGTCGGGGTGGTCACCAGACCGTTGTACCCAGGCCGTTGACCCGACATGACCCTGTGACCCGGGGCCTGGGTAAAAATCCAACCCGGGGACCCGGGCATGGGATGTGACATGACCCGCTGACCTGGGTCCAGGGTCCTGACCTGACCCGGTGACCTGGGGCCGGTGTCCCCACGTGACCCGGGGACCTGGGTCCGGGGTCCCCACGTGACCCGGTGACCTGGGTCCGGGGTCCCGACGTGACCCGGGGACCTGGGTCCGGTGTCCCCACGTGACCCGCTGACCTGGGTCCGGGGTCACCACGTGACCCGGTCACCTGGGGCAGGTGTCCCCACGTGACCCGCTGACATGTGTCCGAGGTCCCCACGTGACCCGGTGACCTGGGGCCGGTGTCCCCACGTGACCCGGGGTCCTGCTGCCGGGGTCCCCACGTGACCCGCTGACCTGGGTCCGGGGTCCCAACGTGACCCGGTCACCTGGGGCCGGTGTCCCCACGTGACCCGCTGACCTGGGGCCGGGGTCCCCACATGACCCGCTGACCTGGGGCCGGTGTCCCCACGTGACCCGGGGTCCTGCTGCCGGGGTCCCCACGTGACCCGCTGACCTGGGTCCGGGGTACCCACGTGACCCGGTGACCTGGGGTCGGCGTCCCCACGTGACCCGCTGACCTGGGTCCGGGGTCCCCACGTGACCCGGTGACCTGGGGCCGGTGTCCCCACGTGACCCGCTGACCTGGGTCCGGGGTCCCCACGTGACCCGGTGACCTGGGGCCGGTGTCCCCACGTGACTCGCTGACCTGGGTCCGGGGTCCCCACGTGACCCGCTGACCTGGGGCCGGGGTCCCCACGTGACCCGGGGTCCTGGTGCCGGGGTGGTCACCGGAACCTGGGAACAAGGCCGGGTGCGCGACATGACCCGGTGACCCGGGGCCGGGTTAACGACCTGTCCAGGGGACCCGGGCCGGGGACCCGTCAGGACCCGGTGATCCTTCGCTGGTGTCCCGATGCAACCCGGGGACCCGGGCAGGGGTCCCGACCTGACCCGGTGACCTGGGGCCAGGGTAACCACCTGACCCGGGGACCCGGGCCGGGGAACCGGTATGACTCCGTCTCCCGGGGCCGGGGTGGTCACCTGACACTGGTACCCGGGACAGCGTCCCGACGTGACCCGGGGCCGGGGTAACGACCTGTCCAGGGGACCTGGGCCGGGGTCCCGACAGGACCCGGTGATCTGGGGCTTGGGTAAAAACCCGTCCCGGGGACCCGGGCTGGGTCCCGACATGACCCGGTGACCTGGTTCCGGGGTGCCGACCTGACCCGGGGACCTGGGGCTGTGGTGTCGACCGGACTCGGGGACCTGGTCCGGTGTCCCGTCATGACCCGGGGACCTGGGGTCGGGGTGGTCACCAGACCCTTGTACCCAGGCCGTTGAGCCGACATGACCCTGTGACCCGGGGCCTGGGTAAAAATCCAACCCGGGGACCCGGGCATGGGACGTGACATGACCCGACCTGGGTCCGGGGTCCCGACCTGACCCGGTGACCTGGAGCCGGTGTCCCCACGTGACCCGCTGACCTGGGTCCGGGGTCCCCACGTGACCCGGTGACCTGGGGCCGGTGTCCCCATGTGACCCGCTGACCTGGGGCCGGTATCCCCACGTGACCCGGTCACCTGGGGCCGGTGTCCCCACGTGACCCGGGGTCCTGGTGCCGGGGTGGTCATCGGAACCTGGGAATCAGGCTGGGTACCAGACATGACCAGGTGACCTGGGTCCGGGGTCCCCACGTGACCCGCTGACCTGGGGCCGGGGTCCCCACGTGACCCGGGGTCCTGGTGCCGGGGTTGTCACCGGAACCTGGGAACCAGGCCGGGTGCGCGACATGACCCGGTGACCCGGGGCCGGGTTAACGACCTGTCCAGGGGACCCGGGCCGGGGACCCGACAGGACCCGGTGATCCTTCGCTGGTGTCCCGATGCATCCCGGGGACCCGGGCCGGGGACCCCACGTGACCCGGGGACCTGGGGCCGGGGATGTCACCCGACACTGGTACCCGGGGCAGCGACCCGATACGACCCGGGGACCTGGGTCCGGGGTCCCGACCTGACCCGGTGACCTGGGGCCAGGGTAACCACCTGACCCGGGGACCCGGGCCGGGGACCCGGTATGACTCCGTCTCCCAGGGCCGGGGTGGTCACCTGACACTGGTACCCGGGACAGCGACCCGACATGACCCGGTGACCCGGGGCCGGGGTAACGACCTGTCCAGGGGACCTGGGCCGGGGTCCCGACAGGACCTGGTGATCTGGGGCTTGGGTAAAAACCCGTCCCGGGGACCCGGGCTGGGTCCCGACATGACCCGGTGACCTGGTTCCGGGGTGCCGACCTGACCCGGGGACCTGGGGCTGTGGTGTCGACCGGACTCGGGGACCTGGTCCGGTGTCCCGTCATGACCCGGGGACCTGGGGTCGGGGTGGTCACCAGACCCTTGTACCCAGGCCGTTGACCCGACATGACCCTGTGACCCGGGGCCTGGGTAAAAATCCAACCCGGGGACCCGGGCATGGGACGTGACATGACCCGCTGACCTGGGTCCGGGGTCCCGACCTGACCCGGGGACCTGGGGCTGTGGTGTCGACCGGACTCGGGGACCTGGTCCGGTGTCCCGTCATGACCCGGGGACCTGGGGTCGGGGTGGTCACCAGACCCTTGTACCCAGGCCGTTGACCCGACATGACCCTGTGACCCGGGGCCTGGGTAAAAATCCAAGCCGGGGACCCGGACATGGGACGTGACATGACCCGACCTGGGTCCGGGGTCCCGACCTGATCCGGTGACCTGGGGCCGGGGTAACCACCTGACCCGGGGACCCGGGCCGGGGAACCGGTATGACTCCGTCTCCCGGGGCCGGGGTGGTCACCTGACACTGGTACCTGGGACAGCGACCCGAGGAGACCTGGGGCAAGGGTAACGACCTGTACAGGGGACCTGGGCCGGGGTCCCGACAGGACCCGGTGATCTGGGGCTTGGGTAAAAACCCGTCCGGGGGACCCGGGCTGGGTCCCGACATGACCCGGTGACCTGGTTCCGGGGTGCCGACCTGACCCGTGGACCTGGGGCTGTGGTGTCGACCGGACTCGGGGACCTGGTCCGGTGTCCCGTCATGACCCGGGGACCTGGGGTCGGGGTGGTCACCAGACCCTTGTACCCAGGCCGTTGACCCGACATGACCCTGTGACCCGGGGCCTGGGTAAAAATCCAAGCCGGGGACCCGGGCATGGGACGTGACATGACCCGCTGACCTGGGTCCGGGGTCCCGACCTGACCCGGTGACCTGGGGCCAGTGTCCCCACGTGACCCGCTGACCTGGGTCCGGGGTCGCCACGTGACCCGCTGACCTGGGGCCGGTGTCCCCACGTGACCCGCTGACCTGGGTCCGGGGTCCCCACGTGACCCGGTCACCTGGGGCCGGTGTCCCCACGTGACCCGCTGACCTGGGGCCGGGGTCCCCACGTGACCCGGGGACCTGGGGCTGTGGTGTCGACCGGACTCGGGGACCTGGTCCGGTGTCCCGTCATGACCCAGGGACCTGGGGTCGGGGTGGTCACCAGACCGTTGTACCCAGGCACTTGACCCGACATGACCCTGTGACCCGGGGCCTGGGTAAAAATCCAACCCGGGGACCCGGGCATGGGACCTGACATGACCCGCTGACCTGGGTCCGGGGTCCCGACCTGACCCGGTGACCTGGGGCTGTGGTGTCGACCGGACTCGGGGACCTGGTCCGGTCTCCCGTCATGACCCGGGGACCTGGGGTCGGGGTGGTCACCAGACCCTTGTACCCAGGCCGTTGACCCGACATGACCCTGTGACCCGGGGCCTGGGTAAAAATCCAACCCGGGGACCCGGGCATGGGACGTGACATGACCCGACCTGGGTCCGGGGTCCCGACCTGACCCGGTGACCTGGGGCCGGGGTAACCACCTGACCCGGGGACCCGGGCCGGGGAACCGGTATGACTCCGTCTCCCGGGGCCGGGGTGGTCACCTGACACTGGTACCTGGGACAGCGACCCGACGTGACCTGGGGCAAGTGTAACGACCTGTCCAGGGGACCTGGGCCGGGGTCCCGACAGGACCCGGTGATCTGGGGCTTGGGTAAAAACCCGTCCCGGGGACCCGGGCTGGGTCCCGACATGACCCGGTGACCTGGTTCCGGGGTGCCGACCTGACCCGGGGACCTGGGGCTGTGGTGTCGACCGGACTCGGGGACCTGGTCCGGTGTCCCGTCATGACCCGGGGACCTGGGGTCGGGGTGGTCACCAGACCCTTGTACCCAGGCCGTTGACCCGACATGACCCTGTGACCCGGGGCCTGGGTAAAAATCCAACCCGGGGACCCGGGCATGGGACGTGACATGACCCGACCTGGGTCCGGGGTCCCGACCTGACCCGGTGACCTGGAGCCGGTGTCCCCACGTGACCCGCTGACCTGGGTCCGGGGTCCCCACGTGACCCGGTGACCTGGGGCCGGTGTCCCCATGTGACCCGCTGACCTGGGGCCGGTGTCCCCACGTGACCCGGGGTCCTGGTGCCGGGGTGGTCATCGAAACCTGGGAACCAGGCTGGGTACCAGACATGACCAGGTGACCTGGGTCCGGGGTCCCCACGTGACCCGCTGACCTGGGGCCGGGGTCCCCACGTGACCCGGGGTCCTGCTGCCGGGGTCCCCATGTGACCCGCTGAACTGGGGCCGGTATCCCCACGTGACCCGGTCACCTGGGGCCGGTGTCCCCACGTGACCCGGGGTCCTGGTGCCGGGGTGGTCATCGGAACCTGGGAATCAGGCTGGGTACCAGACATGACCAGGTGACCTGGGTCCGGGGTCCCCACGTGACCCGCTGACCTGGGGCCGGGGTCCCCACGTGACCCGGGGTCCTGGTGCCGGGGTTGTCACCGGAACCTGGGAACCAGGCCGGGTGCGCGACATGACCCGGTGACCCGGGGCCGGGTTAACGACCTGTCCAGGGGACCCGGGCCGGGGACCCGACAGGACCCGGTGATCCTTCGCTGGTGTCCCGATGCATCCCGGGGACCCGGGCCGGGGACCCCACGTGACCCGGGGACCTGGGGCCGGGGATGTCACCCGACACTGGTACCCGGGGCAGCGACCCGATACGACCCGGGGACCTGGGTCCGGGGTCCCGACCTGACCCGGTGACCTGGGGCCAGGGTAACCACCTGACCCGGGGACCCGGGCCGGGGACCCGGTATGACTCCGTCTCCCGGGGCCGGGGTGGTCACCTGACACTGGTACCCGGGACAGCGACCCGACATGACCCGGTGACCCGGGGCCGGGGTAACGACCTGTCCAGGGGACCTGGGCCGGGGTCCCGACAGGACCCGGTGATCTGGGGCTTGGGTAAAAACCCGTCCCGGGGACCCGGGCTGGGTCCCGACATGACCCGGTGACCTGGTTCCGGGGTGCCGACCTGACCCGGGGACCTGGGGCTGTGGTGTCGACCGGACTCGGGGACCTGGTCCGGTGTCCCGTCATGACCCGGGGACCTGGGGTCGGGGTGGTCACCAGACCCTTGTACCCAGGCCGTTGACCCGACATGACCCTGTGACCCGGGGCCTGGGTAAAAATCCAACCCGGGGACCCGGGCATGGGACGTGACATGACCCGCTGACCTGGGTCCGGGGTCCCGACCTGACCCGGGGACCTGGGGCTGTGGTGTCGACCGGACTCGGGGACCTGGTCCGGTGTCCCGTCATGACCCGGGGACCTGGGGTCGGGGTGGTCACCAGACCCTTGTACCCAGGCCGTTGACCCGACATGACCCTGTGACCCGGGGCCTGGGTAAAAATCCAAGCCGGGGACCCGGGCATGGGACGTGACATGACCCGACCTGGGTCCGGGGTCCC
Organism: Somateria mollissima; assembly: GCA_951411735.1. Lineage (NCBI taxonomy): Eukaryota > Metazoa > Chordata > Aves > Anseriformes > Anatidae > Somateria > Somateria mollissima. Next base: position 398,164 of record CATOCB010000428.1, read on the forward strand.
GACCTGATCCGGTGACCTGGGGCCGGGGTAACCACCTGACCCGGGGACCCGGGCCGGGGAACCGGTATGACTCCGTCTCCCGGGGCCGGGGTGGTCACCTGACACTGGTACCTGGGACAGCGACCCGAGGAGACCTGGGGCAAGGGTAACGACCTGTACAGGGGACCTGGGCCGGGGTCCCGACAGGACCCGGTGATCTGGGGCTTGGGTAAAAACCCGTCCGGGGGACCCGGGCTGGGTCCCGACATGACCCGGTGACCTGGTTCCGGGGTGCCGACCTGACCCGGTGACCTGGGGCTGTGGTGTCGACCGGACTCGGGGACCTGGTCCGGTGTCCCGTCATGACCCGGGGACCTGGGGTCGGGGTGGTCACCAGACCCTTGTACCCAGGCCGTTGACCCGACATGACCCTGTGACCCGGGGCCTGGGTAAAAATCCAAGCCGGGGACCCGGGCATGGGACGTGACATGACCCGCTGACCTGGGTCCGGGGTCCCGACCTGACCCGGTGACCTGGGGCCAGTGTCCCCACGTGACCCGCTGACCTGGGTCCGGGGTCGCCACGTGACCCGCTGACCTGGGGCCGGTGTCCCCACTTGACCCGCTGACCTGGGTCCGGGGTCCCCACGTGACCCGGTCACCTGGGGCCGGTGTCCCCACGTGACCCGCTGACCTGGGGCCGGGGTCCCCACGTGACCCGGGGACCTGGGGCTGTGGTGTCGACCGGACTCGGGGACCTGGTCCGGTGTCCCGTCATGACCCAGGGACCTGGGGTCGGGGTGGTCACCAGACCGTTGTACCCAGGCACTTGACCCGACATGACCCTGTGACCCGGGGCCTGGGTAAAAATCCAACCCGGGGACCCGGGCATGGGACCTGACATGACCCGCTGACCTGGGTCCGGGGTCCCGACCTGACCCGGTGACCTGGGGCTGTGGTGTCGACCGGACTCGGGGACCTGGTCCGGTCTCCCGTCATGACCCGGGGACCTGGGGTCGGGGTGGTCACCAGACCCTTGTACCCAGGCCGTTGACCCGACATGACCCTGTGACCCGGGGCCTGGGTAAAAATCCAACCCGGGGACCCGGGCATGGGACGTGACATGACCCGACCTGGGTCCGGGGTCCCGACCTGACCCGGTGACCTGGGGCCGGGGTAACCACCTGACCCGGGGACCCGGGCCGGGGAACCGGTATGACTCCGTCTCCCGGGGCCGGGGTGGTCACCTGACACTGGTACCTGGGACAGCGACCCGACGTGACCTGGGGCAAGGGTAACGACCTGTCCAGGGGACCTGGGCCGGGGTCCCGACAGGACCCGGTGATCTGGGGCTTGGGTAAAAACCCGTCCCGGGGACCCGGGCTGGGTCCCGACATGACCCGGTGACCTGGTTCCGGGGTGCCGACCTGACCCGGGGACCTGGGGCTGTGGTGTCGACCGGACTCGGGGACCTGGTCCGGTGTCCCGTCATGACCCGGGGACCTGGGGTCGGGGTGGTCACCAGACAGTTGTACCCAGGCCGTTGACCCGACATGACCCTGTGACCCGGGGCCTGGGTAAAAATCCAACCCGGGGACCCGGGCATGGGACGTGACATGACCCGACCTGGGTCCGGGGTCCCGACCTGACCCGGTGACCTGGAGCCGGTGTCCCCACGTGACCCGCTGACCTGGGTCCGGGGTCCCCACGTGACCCGGTGACCTGGGGCCGGTGTCCCCATGTGACCCGCTGACCTGGGGCCGGTGTCCCCACGTGACCCGGGGTCCTGGTGCCGGGGTGGTCATCGAAACCTGGGAACCAGGCTGGGTACCAGACATGACCAGGTGACCTGGGTCCGGGGTCCCCACGTGACCCGCTGACCTGGGGCCGGGGTCCCCACGTGACCCGGGGTCCTGCTGCCGGGGTCCCCATGTGACCCGCTGACCTGGGGCCGGTATCCCCACGTGACCCGGTCACCTGGGGCCGGTGTCCCCACGTGACCCGGGGTCCTGGTGCCGGGGTGGTCATCGGAACCTGGGAATCAGGCTGGGTACCAGACATTACCAGGTGACCTGGGTCCGGGGTCCCCACGTGACCCGCTGACCTGGGGCCGGGGTCCCCACGTGACCCGGGGTCCTGGTGCCGGGGTTGTCACCGGAAACTGGGAACCAGGCCGGGTGCGCGACATGACCCGGTGACCCGGGGCCGGGTTAACGACCTGTCCAGGGGACCCGGGCCGGGGACCCGACAGGACCCGGTGATCCTTCGCTGGTGTCCTGATGCAACCCGGGGACCCGGGCCGGGGACCCCACGTGACCCGGGGACCTGGGGCCGGGGATGTCACCCGACACTGGTACCCGGGGCAGCGACCCGATACGACCCGGGGACCTGGGTCCGGGGTCCCGACCTGACCCGGTGACCTGGGGCCGGGGTAACCACCTGACCCGGGGACCCGGGCCGGGGACCCGGTATGACTCCGTCTCCCGGGGCCGGGGTGGTCACCTGACACTGGTACCCGGGACAGCGACCCGACATGACCCGGTGACCCGGGGCCGGGGTAACGACCTGTCCAGGGGACCTGGGCCGGGGTCCCGACAGGACCCGGTGATCTGGTGCTTGGGTAAAAACCCGTCCCGGGGACCCGGGCTGGGTCCCGACATGACCCGGTGACCTGGTTCTGGGGTGCCGACCTGACCCGGGGACCTGGGGCTGTGGTGTCGACCGGACTCGGGGACCTGGTCCGGTGTCCCGTCATGACCCGGGGACCTGGGTTCTGGGTGGTCACCAGACCGTTGTACCCAGGCCGTTGACCCGACATGACCCTGTGACCCGGGGCCTGGGTAAAAATCCAACCCGGGGACCCGGGCATGGGACCTGACATGACCCGCTGACCTGGGTCCGGGGTCCCGACCTGACCCGGTGACCTGGGGCTGTGGTGTCGACCGGACTCGGGGACCTGGTCCGGTGTCCCGTCATGACCCGGGGACCTGGGGTCGGGGTGGTCACCAGACCGTTGTACCCAGGCCGTTGACCCGACATGACCCTGTGACCCGGGGCCTGGGTAAAAATCCAAGCCGGGGACCCGGACATGGGACGTGACATGACCCGACCTGGGTCCGGGGTCCCGACCTGATCCGGTGACCTGGGGCCGGGGTAACCACCTGACCCGGGGACCCGGGCCGGGGAACCGGTATGACTCCGTCTCCCGGGGCCGGGGTGGTCACCTGACACTGGTACCTGGGACAGCGACCCGAGGTGACCTGGGGCAAGGGTAACGACCTGTACAGGGGACCTGGGCCGGGGTCCCGACAGGACCCGGTGATCTGGGGCTTGGGTAAAAACCCGTCCGGGGGACCCGGGCTGGGTCCCGACATGACCCGGTGACCTGGTTCCGGGGTGCCGACCTGACCCGTGGACCTGGGGCTGTGGTGTCGACCGGACTCGGGGACCTGGTCCGGTGTCCCGTCATGACCCGGGGACCTGGGGTCGGGGTGGTCACCAGACCGTTGTACCCAGGCCGTTGAGCCGACATGACCCTGTGACCCGGGGCCTGGGTAAAAATCCAAGCCGGGGACCCGGGCATGGGACGTGACATGACCCGCTGACCTGGGTCCGGGGTCCCGACCTGACCCGGTGACCTGGGGCCAGTGTCCCCACGTGACCCGCTGACCTGGGTCCGGGGTCGCCACGTGACCCGCTGACCTGGGGCCGGTGTCCCCACGTGACCCGCTGACCTGGGTCCGGGGTCCCCACGTGACCCGGTCACCTGGGGCCGGTATCCCCACGTGACCCGCTGACCTGGGGCCGGGGTCCCCACGTGACCCGGGGACCTGGGGCTGTGGTGTCGACCGGACTCGGGGACCTGGTCCGGTGTCCCGTCATGACCCGGGGACCTGGGGTCGGGGTGGTCACCAGACCGTTGTACCCAGGCACTTGACCCGACATGACCCTGTGACCCGGGGCCTGGGTAAAAATCCAACCCGGGGACCCGGGCATGGGACCTGACATGACCCGCTGACCTGGGTCCGGGGTCCCGACCTGACCCGGTGACCTGGGGCTGTGGTGTCGACCGGACTCGGGGACCTGGTCCGGTCTCCCGTCATGACCCGGGGACCTGGGGTCGGGGTGGTCACCAGACCCTTGTACCCAGGCCGTTGACCCGACATGACCCTGTGACCCGGGGCCTGGGTAAAAATCCAACCCGGGGACCCGGGCATGGGACGTGACATGACCCGACCTGGGTCCGGGGTCCCGACCTGACCCGGTGACCTGGGGCCGGGGTAACCACCTGACCCGGGGACCCGGGCCGGGGAACCGGTATGACTCCGTCTCCCGGGGCCGGGGTGGTCACCTGACACTGGTACCTGGGACAGCGACCCGACGTGACCTGGGGCAAGGGTAACGACCTGTCCAGGGGACCTGGGCCGGGGTCCCGACAGGACCCGGTGATCTGGGGCTTGGGTAAAAACCCGTCCCGGGGACCCGGGCTGGGTCCCGACATGACCCGGTGACCTGGTTCCGGGGTGCCGACCTGACCCGGGGACCTGGGGCTGTGGTGTCGACCGGACTCGGGGACCTGGTCCGGTGTCCCGTCATGACCCGGGGACCTGGGGTCGGGGTGGTCACCAGACCGTTGTACCCAGGCCGTTGAGCCGACATGACCCTGTGACCCAGGGCCTGGGTAAAAATCCAAGCCGGGGACCCGGGCATGGGACGTGACATGACCCGCTGACCTGGGTCCGGGGTCCCGACCTGACCCGGTGACCTGGGGCCGGTGTCCCCATGTGACCCGCTGACCTGGGGCCGGTGTCCCCACGTGACCCGGGGTCCTGGTGCCGGGGTGGTCATCGAAACCTGGGAACCAGGCTGGGTACCAGACATGACCAGGTGACCTGGGTCCGGGGTCCCCACGTGACCCGCTGACCTGGGGCCGGGGTCCCCACGTGACCCGGGGTCCTGCTGCCGGGGTCCCCATGTGACCCGCTGACCTGGGGCCGGTATCCCCACGTGACCCGGTCACCTGGGGCCGGTGTCCCCACGTGACCCGGGGTCCTGGTGCCGGGGTGGTCATCGGAACCTGGGAATCAGGCTGGGTACCAGACATGACCAGGTGACCTGGGTCCGGGGTCCCCACGTGACCCGCTGACCTGGGGCCGGGGTCCCCACGTGACCCGGGGTCCTGGTGCCGGGGTTGTCACCGGAACCTGGGAACCAGGCCGGGTGCGCGACATGACCCGGTGACCCGGGGCCGGGTTAACGACCTGTCCAGGGGACCCGGGCCGGGGACCCGACAGGACCCGGTGATCCTTCGCTGGTGTCCCGATGCATCCCGGGGACCCGGGCCGGGGACCCCACGTGACCCGGGGACCTGGGGCCGGGGATGTCACCCGACACTGGTACCCGGGGCAGCGACCCGATACGACCCGGGGACCTGGGTCCGGGGTCCCGACCTGACCCGGTGACCTGGGGCCAGGGTAACCACCTGACCCGGGGACCCGGGCCGGGGACCCGGTATGACTCCGTCTCCCAGGGCCGGGGTGGTCACCTGACACTGGTACCCGGGACAGCGACCCGACATGACCCGGTGACCCGGGGCCGGGGTAACGACCTGTCCAGGGGACCTGGGCCGGGGTCCCGACAGGACCTGGTGATCTGGGGCTTGGGTAAAAACCCGTCCCGGGGACCCGGGCTGGGTCCCGACATGACCCGGTGACCTGGTTCCGGGGTGCCGACCTGACCCGGGGACCTGGGGCTGTGGTGTCGACCGGACTCGGGGACCTGGTCCGGTGTCCCGTCATGACCCGGGGACCTGGGGTCGGGGTGGTCACCAGACCCTTGTACCCAGGCCGTTGACCCGACATGACCCTGTGACCCGGGGCCTGGGTAAAAATCCAACCCGGGGACCCGGGCATGGGACGTGACATGACCCGCTGACCTGGGTCCGGGGTCCCGACCTGACCCGGGGACCTGGGGCTGTGGTGTCGACCGGACTCGGGGACCTGGTCCGGTGTCCCGTCATGACCCGGGGACCTGGGGTCGGGGTGGTCACCAGACCCTTGTACCCAGGCCGTTGACCCGACATGACCCTGTGACCCGGGGCCTGGGTAAAAATCCAAGCCGGGGACCCGGACATGGGACGTGACATGACCCGACCTGGGTCCGGGGTCCCGACCTGATCCGGTGACCTGGGGCCGGGGTAACCACCTGACCCGGGGACCCGGGCCGGGGAACCGGTATGACTCCGTCTCCCGGGGCCGGGGTGGTCACCTGACACTGGTACCTGGGACAGCGACCCGAGGAGACCTGGGGCAAGGGTAACGACCTGTACAGGGGACCTGGGCCGGGGTCCCGACAGGACCCGGTGATCTGGGGCTTGGGTAAAAACCCGTCCGGGGGACCCGGGCTGGGTCCCGACATGACCCGGTGACCTGGTTCCGGGGTGCCGACCTGACCCGTGGACCTGGGGCTGTGGTGTCGACCGGACTCGGGGACCTGGTCCGGTGTCCCGTCATGACCCGGGGACCTGGGGTCGGGGTGGTCACCAGACCCTTGTACCCAGGCCGTTGACCCGACATGACCCTGTGACCCGGGGCCTGGGTAAAAATCCAAGCCGGGGACCCGGGCATGGGACGTGACATGACCCGCTGACCTGGGTCCGGGGTCCCGACCTGACCCGGTGACCTGGGGCCAGTGTCCCCACGTGACCCGCTGACCTGGGTCCGGGGTCGCCACGTGACCCGCTGACCTGGGGCCGGTGTCCCCACGTGACCCGCTGACCTGGGTCCGGGGTCCCCACGTGACCCGGTCACCTGGGGCCGGTGTCCCCACGTGACCCGCTGACCTGGGGCCGGGGTCCCCACGTGACCCGGGGACCTGGGGCTGTGGTGTCGACCGGACTCGGGGACCTGGTCCGGTGTCCCGTCATGACCCAGGGACCTGGGGTCGGGGTGGTCACCAGACCGTTGTACCCAGGCACTTGACCCGACATGACCCTGTGACCCGGGGCCTGGGTAAAAATCCAACCCGGGGACCCGGGCATGGGACCTGACATGACCCGCTGACCTGGGTCCGGGGTCCCGACCTGACCCGGTGACCTGGGGCTGTGGTGTCGACCGGACTCGGGGACCTGGTCCGGTCTCCCGTCATGACCCGGGGACCTGGGGTCGGGGTGGTCACCAGACCCTTGTACCCAGGCCGTTGACCCGACATGACCCTGTGACCCGGGGCCTGGGTAAAAATCCAACCCGGGGACCCGGGCATGGGACGTGACATGACCCGACCTGGGTCCGGGGTCCCGACCTGACCCGGTGACCTGGGGCCGGGGTAACCACCTGACCCGGGGACCCGGGCCGGGGAACCGGTATGACTCCGTCTCCCGGGGCCGGGGTGGTCACCTGACACTGGTACCTGGGACAGCGACCCGACGTGACCTGGGGCAAGTGTAACGACCTGTCCAGGGGACCTGGGCCGGGGTCCCGACAGGACCCGGTGATCTGGGGCTTGGGTAAAAACCCGTCCCGGGGACCCGGGCTGGGTCCCGACATGACCCGGTGACCTGGTTCCGGGGTGCCGACCTGACCCGGGGACCTGGGGCTGTGGTGTCGACCGGACTCGGGGACCTGGTCCGGTGTCCCGTCATGACCCGGGGACCTGGGGTCGGGGTGGTCACCAGACCCTTGTACCCAGGCCGTTGACCCGACATGACCCTGTGACCCGGGGCCTGGGTAAAAATCCAACCCGGGGACCCGGGCATGGGACGTGACATGACCCGACCTGGGTCCGGGGTCCCGACCTGACCCGGTGACCTGGAGCCGGTGTCCCCACGTGACCCGCTGACCTGGGTCCGGGGTCCCCACGTGACCCGGTGACCTGGGGCCGGTGTCCCCATGTGACCCGCTGACCTGGGGCCGGTGTCCCCACGTGACCCGGGGTCCTGGTGCCGGGGTGGTCATCGAAACCTGGGAACCAGGCTGGGTACCAGACATGACCAGGTGACCTGGGTCCGGGGTCCCCACGTGACCCGCTGACCTGGGGCCGGGGTCCCCACGTGACCCGGGGTCCTGCTGCCGGGGTCCCCATGTGACCCGCTGAACTGGGGCCGGTATCCCCACGTGACCCGGTCACCTGGGGCCGGTGTCCCCACGTGACCCGGGGTCCTGGTGCCGGGGTGGTCATCGGAACCTGGGAATCAGGCTGGGTACCAGACATGACCAGGTGACCTGGGTCCGGGGTCCCCACGTGACCCGCTGACCTGGGGCCGGGGTCCCCACGTGACCCGGGGTCCTGGTGCCGGGGTTGTCACCGGAACCTGGGAACCAGGCCGGGTGCGCGACATGACCCGGTGACCCGGGGCCGGGTTAACGACCTGTCCAGGGGACCCGGGCCGGGGACCCGACAGGACCCGGTGATCCTTCGCTGGTGTCCCGATGCATCCCGGGGACCCGGGCCGGGGACCCCACGTGACCCGGGGACCTGGGGCCGGGGATGTCACCCGACACTGGTACCCGGGGCAGCGACCCGATACGACCCGGGGACCTGGGTCCGGGGTCCCGACCTGACCCGGTGACCTGGGGCCAGGGTAACCACCTGACCCGGGGACCCGGGCCGGGGACCCGGTATGACTCCGTCTCCCGGGGCCGGGGTGGTCACCTGACACTGGTACCCGGGACAGCGACCCGACATGACCCGGTGACCCGGGGCCGGGGTAACGACCTGTCCAGGGGACCTGGGCCGGGGTCCCGACAGGACCCGGTGATCTGGGGCTTGGGTAAAAACCCGTCCCGGGGACCCGGGCTGGGTCCCGACATGACCCGGTGACCTGGTTCCGGGGTGCCGACCTGACCCGGGGACCTGGGGCTGTGGTGTCGACCGGACTCGGGGACCTGGTCCGGTGTCCCGTCATGACCCGGGGACCTGGGGTCGGGGTGGTCACCAGACCCTTGTACCCAGGCCGTTGACCCGACATGACCCTGTGACCCGGGGCCTGGGTAAAAATCCAACCCGGGGACCCGGGCATGGGACGTGACATGACCCGCTGACCTGGGTCCGGGGTCCCGACCTGACCCGGGGACCTGGGGCTGTGGTGTCGACCGGACTCGGGGACCTGGTCCGGTGTCCCGTCATGACCCGGGGACCTGGGGTCGGGGTGGTCACCAGACCCTTGTACCCAGGCCGTTGACCCGACATGACCCTGTGACCCGGGGCCTGGGTAAAAATCCAAGCCGGGGACCCGGGCATGGGACGTGACATGACCCGACCTGGGTCCGGGGTCCCGACCTGATCCGGTGACCTGGGGCCGGGGTAACCACCTGACCCGGGGACCCGGGCCGGGGAACCGGTATGACTCCGTCTCCCGGGGCCGGGGTGGTCACCTGACACTGGTACCTGGGACAGCGACCCGAGGAGACCTGGGGCAAGGGTAACGACCGGTACAGGGGACCTGGGCCGGGGTCCCGACAGGACCCGGTGATCTGGGGCTTGGGTAAAAACCCGTCCGGGGGACCCGGGCTGGGTCCCGACATGACCCGGTGACCTGGTTCCGGGGTGCCGACCTGACCCGGTGACCTGGGGCTGTGGTGTCGACCGGACTCGGGGACCTGGTCCGGTGTCCCGTCATGACCCGGGGACCTGGGGTCGGGGTGGTCACCAGACCCTTGTACCCAGGCCGTTGACCCGACATGACCCTGTGACCCGGGGCCTGGGTAAAAATCCAAGCCGGGGACCCGGGCATGGGACGTGACATGACCCGCTGACCTGGGTCCGGGGTCCCGACCTGACCCGGTGACCTGGGGCCAGTGTCCCCACGTGACCCGCTGACCTGGGTCCGGGGTCGCCACGTGACCCGCTGACCTGGGGCCGGTGTCCCCACTTGACCCGCTGACCTGGGTCCGGGGTCCCCACGTGACCCGGTCACCTGGGGCCGGTGTCCCCACGTGACCCGCTGACCTGGGGCCGGGGTCCCCACGTGACCCGGGGACCTGGGGCTGTGGTGTCGACCGGACTCGGGGACCTGGTCCGGTGTCCCGTCATGACCCAGGGACCTGGGGTCGGGGTGGTCACCAGACCGTTGTACCCAGGCACTTGACCCGACATGACCCTGTGACCCGGGGCCTGGGTAAAAATCCAACCCGGGGACCCGGGCATGGGACCTGACATGACCCGCTGACCTGGGTCCGGGGTCCCGACCTGACCCGGTGACCTGGGGCTGTGGTGTCGACCGGACTCGGGGACCTGGTCCGGTCTCCCGTCATGACCCGGGGACCTGGGGTCGGGGTGGTCACCAGACCCTTGTACCCAGGCCGTTGACCCGACATGACCCTGTGACCCGGGGCCTGGGTAAAAATCCAACCCGGGGACCCGGGCATGGGACGTGACATGACCCGACCTGGGTCCGGGGTCCCGACCTGACCCGGTGACCTGGGGCCGGGGTAACCACCTGACCCGGGGACCCGGGCCGGGGAACCGGTATGACTCCGTCTCCCGGGGCCGGGGTGGTCACCTGACACTGGTACCTGGGACAGCGACCCGACGTGACCTGGGGCAAGGGTAACGACCTGTCCAGGGGACCTGGGCCGGGGTCCCGACAGGACCCGGTGATCTGGGGCTTGGGTAAAAACCCGTCCCGGGGACCCGGGCTGGGTCCCGACATGACCCGGTGACCTGGTTCCGGGGTGCCGACCTGACCCGGGGACCTGGGGCTGTGGTGTCGACCGGACTCGGGGACCTGGTCCGGTGTCCCGTCATGACCCGGGGACCTGGGGTCGGGGTGGTCACCAGACAGTTGTACCCAGGCCGTTGACCCGACATGACCCTGTGACCCGGGGCCTGGGTAAAAATCCAACCCGGGGACCCGGGCATGGGACGTGACATGACCCGACCTGGGTCCGGGGTCCCGACCTGACCCGGTGACCTGGAGCCGGTGTCCCCACGTGACCCGCTGACCTGGGTCCGGGGTCCCCACGTGACCCGGTGACCTGGGGCCGGTGTCCCCATGTGACCCGCTGACCTGGGGCCGGTGTCCCCACGTGACCCGGGGTCCTGGTGCCGGGGTGGTCATCGAAACCTGGGAACCAGGCTGGGTACCAGACATGACCAGGTGACCTGGGTCCGGGGTCCCCACGTGACCCGCTGACCTGGGGCCGGGGTCCCCACGTGACCCGGGGTCCTGCTGCCGGGGTCCCCATGTGACCCGCTGACCTGGGGCCGGTATCCCCACGTGACCCGGTCACCTGGGGCCGGTGTCCCCACGTGACCCGGGGTCCTGGTGCCGGGGTGGTCATCGGAACCTGGGAATCAGGCTGGGTACCAGACATTACCAGGTGACCTGGGTCCGGGGTCCCCACGTGACCCGCTGACCTGGGGCCGGGGTCCCCACGTGACCCGGGGTCCTGGTGCCGGGGTTGTCACCGGAAACTGGGAACCAGGCCGGGTGCGCGACATGACCCGGTGACCCGGGGCCGGGTTAACGACCTGTCCAGGGGACCCGGGCCGGGGACCCGACAGGACCCGGTGATCCTTCGCTGGTGTCCTGATGCAACCCGGGGACCCGGGCCGGGGACCCCACGTGACCCGGGGACCTGGGGCCGGGGATGTCACCCGACACTGGTACCCGGGGCAGCGACCCGATACGACCCGGGGACCTGGGTCCGGGGTCCCGACCTGACCCGGTGACCTGGGGCCAGGGTAACCACCTGACCCGGGGACCCGGGCCGGGGACCCGGTATGACTCCGTCTCCCGGGGCCGGGGTGGTCACCTGACACTGGTACCCGGGACAGCGACCCGACATGACCCGGTGACCCGGGGCCGGGGTAACGACCTGTCCAGGGGACCTGGGCCGGGGTCCCGACAGGACCCGGTGATCTGGTGCTTGGGTAAAAACCCGTCCCGGGGACCCGGGCTGGGTCCCGACATGACCCGGTGACCTGGTTCTGGGGTGCCGACCTGACCCGGGGACCTGGGGCTGTGGTGTCGACCGGACTCGGGGACCTGGTCCGGTGTCCCGTCATGACCCGGGGACCTGGGTTCTGGGTGGTCACCAGACCGTTGTACCCAGGCCGTTGACCCGACATGACCCTGTGACCCGGGGCCTGGGTAAAAATCCAACCCGGGGACCCGGGCATGGGACCTGACATGACCCGCTGACCTGGGTCCGGGGTCCCGACCTGACCCGGTGACCTGGGGCTGTGGTGTCGACCGGACTCGGGGACCTGGTCCGGTGTCCCGTCATGACCCGGGGACCTGGGGTCGGGGTGGTCACCAGACCGTTGTACCCAGGCCGTTGACCCGACATGACCCTGTGACCCGGGGCCTGGGTAAAAATCCAAGCCGGGGACCCGGACATGGGACGTGACATGACCCGACCTGGGTCCGGGGTCCCGACCTGATCCGGTGACCTGGGGCCGGGGTAACCACCTGACCCGGGGACCCGGGCCGGGGAACCGGTATGACTCCGTCTCCCGGGGCCGGGGTGGTCACCTGACACTGGTACCTGGGACAGCGACCCGAGGTGACCTGGGGCAAGGGTAACGACCTGTACAGGGGACCTGGGCCGGGGTCCCGACAGGACCCGGTGATCTGGGGCTTGGGTAAAAACCCGTCCGGGGGACCCGGGCTGGGTCCCGACATGACCCGGTGACCTGGTTCCGGGGTGCCGACCTGACCCGTGGACCTGGGGCTGTGGTGTCGACCGGACTCGGGGACCTGGTCCGGTGTCCCGTCATGACCCGGGGACCTGGGGTCGGGGTGGTCACCAGACCGTTGTACCCAGGCCGTTGAGCCGACATGACCCTGTGACCCGGGGCCTGGGTAAAAATCCAAGCCGGGGACCCGGGCATGGGACGTGACATGACCCGCTGACCTGGGTCCGGGGTCCCGACCTGACCCGGTGACCTGGGGCCAGTGTCCCCACGTGACCCGCTGACCTGGGTCCGGGGTCGCCACGTGACCCGCTGACCTGGGGCCGGTGTCCCCACGTGACCCGCTGACCTGGGTCCGGGGTCCCCACGTGACCCGGTCACCTGGGGCCGGTATCCCCACGTGACCCGCTGACCTGGGGCCGGGGTCCCCACGTGACCCGGGGACCTGGGGCTGTGGTGTCGACCGGACTCGGGGACCTGGTCCGGTGTCCCGTCATGACCCGGGGACCTGGGGTCGGGGTGGTCACCAGACCGTTGTACCCAGGCACTTGACCCGACATGACCCTGTGACCCGGGGCCTGGGTAAAAATCCAACCCGGGGACCCGGGCATGGGACCTGACATGACCCGCTGACCTGGGTCCGGGGTCCCGACCTGACCCGGTGACCTGGGGCTGTGGTGTCGACCGGACTCGGGGACCTGGTCCGGTCTCCCGTCATGACCCGGGGACCTGGGGTCGGGGTGGTCACCAGACCCTTGTACCCAGGCCGTTGACCCGACATGACCCTGTGACCCGGGGCCTGGGTAAAAATCCAACCCGGGGACCCGGGCATGGGACGTGACATGACCCGACCTGGGTCCGGGGTCCCGACCTGACCCGGTGACCTGGGGCCGGGGTAACCACCTGACCCGGGGACCCGGGCCGGGGAACCGGTATGACTCCGTCTCCCGGGGCCGGGGTGGTCACCTGACACTGGTACCTGGGACAGCGACCCGACGTGACCTGGGGCAAGGGTAACGACCTGTCCAGGGGACCTGGGCCGGGGTCCCGACAGGACCCGGTGATCTGGGGCTTGGGTAAAAACCCGTCCCGGGGACCCGGGCTGGGTCCCGACATGACCCGGTGACCTGGTTCCGGGGTGCCGACCTGACCCGGGGACCTGGGGCTGTGGTGTCGACCGGACTCGGGGACCTGGTCCGGTGTCCCGTCATGACCCGGGGACCTGGGGTCGGGGTGGTCACCAGACCGTTGTACCCAGGCCGTTGACCCGACATGACCCTGTGACCCAGGGCCTGGGTAAAAATCCAAGCCGGGGACCCGGGCATGGGACGTGACATGACCCGCTGACCTGGGTCCGGGGTCCCGACCTGACCCGGTGACCTGGGGCCGGTGTCCCCATGTGACCCGCTGACCTGGGGCCGGTGTCCCCACGTGACCCGGGGTCCTGGTGCCGGGGTGGTCATCGAAACCTGGGAACCAGGCTGGGTACCAGACATGACCAGGTGACCTGGGTCCGGGGTCCCCACGTGACCCGCTGACCTGGGGCCGGGGTCCCCACGTGACCCGGGGTCCTGCTGCCGGGGTCCCCATGTGACCCGCTGACCTGGGGCCGGTATCCCCACGTGACCCGGTCACCTGGGGCCGGTGTCCCCACGTGACCCGGGGTCCTGGTGCCGGGGTGGTCATCGGAACCTGGGAATCAGGCTGGGTACCAGACATGACCAGGTGACCTGGGGCCGGGGTCCCCACGTGACCCGCTGACCTGGGGCCGGGGTCCCCACGTGACCCGGGGTCCTGGTGCCGGGGTTGTCACCGGAACCTGGGAACCAGGCCGGGTGCGCGACATGACCCGGTGACCCGGGGCCGGGTTAACGACCTGTCCAGGGGACCCGGGCCGGGGACCCGACAGGACCCGGTGATCCTTCGCTGGTGTCCTGATGCAACCCGGGGACCCGGGCCGGGGACCCCACGTGACCCGGGGACCTGGGGCCGGGGATGTCACCCGACACTGGTACCCGGGGCAGCGACCCGATACGACCCGGGGACCTGGGTCCGGGGTCCCGACCTGACCCGGTGACCTGGGGCCAGGGTAACCACCTGACCCGGGGACCCGGGCCGGGGACCCGGTATGACTCCGTCTCCCGGGGCCGGGGTGGTCACCTGACACTGGTACCCGGGACAGCGACCCGACATGACCCGGTGACCCGGGGCCGGGGTAACGACCTGTCCAGGGGACCTGGGCCGGGGTCCCGACAGGACCCGGTGATCTGGGGCTTGGGTAAAAACCCGTCCCGGGGACCCGGGCTGGGTCCCGACATGACCCGGTGACCTGGTTCCGGGGTGCCGACCTGACCCGGGGACCTGGGGCTGTGGTGTCGACCGGACTCGGGGACCTGGTCCGGTGTCCCGTCATGACCCGGGGACCTGGGGTCGGGGTGGTCACCAGACCGTTGTACCCAGGCCGTTGACCCGACATGACCCTGTGACCCGGGGCCTGGGTAAAAATCCAACCCGGGGACCCGGGCATGGGACCTGACATGACCCGCTGACCTGGGTCCGGGGTCCCGACCTGACCCGGTGACCTGGGGCTGTGGTGTCGACCGGACTCGGGGACCTGGTCCGGTGTCCCGTCATGACCCGGGTACCTGGGGTCGGGGTGGTCACCAGACCGTTGTACCCAGGCCGTTGACCCGACATGACCCTGTGACCCGGGGCCTGGGTAAAAATCCAAGCCGGGGACCCGGACATGGGACGTGACATGACCCGACCTGGGTCCGGGGTCCCGACCTGATCCGGTGACCTGGGGCCGGGGTAACCACCTGACCCGGGGACCCGGGCCGGGGAACCGGTATGACTCCGTCTCCCGGGGCCGGGGTGGTCACCTGACACTGGTACCTGGGACAGCGACCCGAGGTGACCTGGGGCAAGGGTAACGACCTGTACAGGGGACCTGGGCCGGGGTCCCGACAGGACCCGGTGATCTGGGGCTTGGGTAAAAACCCGTCCGGGGGACCCGGGCTGGGTCCCGACATGACCCGGTGACCTGGTTCCGGGGTGCCGACCTGACCCGTGGACCTGGGGCTGTGGTGTCGACCGGACTCGGGGACCTGGTCCGGTGTCCCGTCATGACCCGGGGACCTGGGGTCGGGGTGGTCACCAGACCCTTGTACCCAGGCCGTTGACCCGACATGACCCTGTGACCCGGGGCCTGGGTAAAAATCCAAGCCGGGGACCCGGGCATGGGACGTGACATGACCCGCTGACCTGGGTCCGGGGTCCCGACCTGACCCGGTGACCTGGGGCCAGTGTCCCCACGTGACCCGCTGACCTGGGTCCGGGGTCGCCACGTGACCCGCTGACCTGGGGCCGGTGTCCCCACGTGACCCGCTGACCTGGGTCCGGGGTCCCCACGTGACCCGGTCACCTGGGGCCGGTGTCCCCACGTGACCCGGTCACCTGGGGCCGGGGTCCCCACGTGACCCGGGGACCTGGGGCTGTGGTGTCGACCGGACTCGGGGACCTGGTCCGGTGTCCCGTCATGACCCGGGGACCTGGGGTCGGGGTGGTCACCAGACCGTTGTACCCAGGCACTTGACCCGACATGACCCTGTGACCCGGGGCCTGGGTAAAAATCCAACCCGGGGACCCGGGCATGGGACCTGACATGACCCGCTGACCTGGGTCCGGGGTCCCGACCTGACCCGGTGACCTGGGGCTGTGGTGTCGACCGGACTCGGGGACCTGGTCCGGTCTCCCGTCATGACCCGGGGACCTGGGGTCGGGGTGGTCACCAGACCCTTGTACCCAGGCCGTTGACCCGACATGACCCTGTGACCCGGGGCCTGGGTAAAAATCCAAGCCGGGGACCCGGGCATGGGACGTGACATGACCCGACCTGGGTCCGGGGTCCCGACCTGACCCGGTGACCTGGGGCCAGGGTAACCACCTGACCCGGGGACCCGGGCCGGGGAACCGGTATGACTCCGTCTCCCGGGGCCGGGGTGGTCACCTGACACTGGTACCCGGGACAGCGACCCGACGTGACCTGGGGCAAGGGTAACGACCTGTCCAGGGGACCTGGGCCGGGGTCCCGACAGGACCCGGTGATCTGGGGCTTGGGTAAAAACCCGTCCCGGGGACCCGGGCTGGGTCCCGACATGACCCGGTGACCTGGTTCCGGGGTGCCGACCTGACCCGGGGACCTGGGGCTGTGGTGTCGACCGGACTCGGGGACCTGGTCCGGTGTCCCGTCATGACCCGGGGACCTGGGGTCGGGGTGGTCACCAGACCGTTGTACCCAGGCCGTTGAGCCGACATGACCCTGTGACCCGGGGCCTGGGTAAAAATCCAAGCCGGGGACCCGGGCATGGGACGTGACATGACCCGCTGACCTGGGTCCGGGGTCCCGACCTGACCCGGTGACCTGGGGCCAGTGTCCCCACGTGACCCGCTGACCTGGGTCCGGGGTCCCCACGTGACCCGGTGACCTGGGGCCGGTGTCCCCACGTGACCCGCTGACCTGGGTCCGGGGTCCCCACGTGACCCGGTCACCTGGGGCCGGTGTCCCCACGTGACCCGCTGACCTTGGGCCGGGGTCCCCACGTGACCCGGGGACCTGGGGCTGTGGTGTCGACCGGACTCGGGGACCTGGTCCGGTGTCCCGTCATGACCCGGGGACCTGGGGTCGGGGTGGTCACCAGACCCTTGTACCCAGGCCGTTGACCCGACATGACCCTGTGACCCGGGGCCTGGGTAAAAATCCAACCCGGGGACCCGGGCATGGGACGTGACATGACCCGCTGACCTGGGTCCGGGGTCACGACCTGACCCGGTGACCTGGGGCCAGTGTCCCCACGTGACCCGCTGACCTGGGTCCGGGGTCCCCACGTGACCCGGTGACCTGGGGCCGGTGTCCCCACGTGACCCGCTGACCTGGGGCCGGTGTCCCCACGTGACCCGCTGACCTGGGGCCGGTGTCCCCACGTGACCCAGGGACCTGGGGCCGGTGTCCCCACGTGACCCGGTCACCTGGGGCCGGGGTCCCCACGTGACCCGGGGTCCTGGTGCCGGGGTGGTCATCGGAACCTGGGATTCAGGCTGGGTACCAGACATGACCAGGTGACCTGGGTCCGGGGTCCCCACGTGACCCGCTAACCTGGGGCCGGGGTCCCCACGTGACCCGGGGTCCTGGTGCCGGGGTGGTCACCGGAACCTGGGAACCAGGCCGGGTGCGTGACATGACCCGGTGACCCGGGGCCGGGTTAACGACCTGTCCAGGGGACCCGGGCCGGGGACCCGACAGGACCCGGTGATCCTTCGCTGGTGTCCCGATGCAACCCGGGGACCCGGGCTGGGGACCCCACGTGACCCGGGGACCTGGGGCCGGGGATGTCACCCGACACTGGTACCCGGGGCAGCGACCCGATACGACCCGGGGACCTGGGTCCGGGGTCCCGACCTGACCCGGTGACCTGGGGCCAGGGTAACCACCTGACCCAGGGACCCGGGCCGGGGAACCGGTATGACTCCGTCTCCCAGGGCCGGGGTGGTCACCTGACACTGGTACCCGGGACAGCGACCCGACATGACCCGGTGACCCGGGGCCGGGGTAACGACCTGTCCAGGGGACCTGGGCCGGGGTCCCGACAGGACCCGGTGATCTGGGGCTTGGGTAAAAACCCGTCCCGGGGACCCGGGCTGGGTCTCGACATGACCCGGTGACCTGGTTCCGGGGTGCCGACCTGACCCGGTGACCTGGGGCTGTGGTGTCGACCGGACTCGGGGACCTGGTCCGGTGTCCTGTCATGACCCGGGGACCTGGGGTCGGGGTGGTCACCAGACCCTTGTACCCAGGCCGTTGACCCGACATGACCCTGTGACCCGGGGCCTGGGTAAAAATCCAAGCCGGGGACCCGGGCATGGGACGTGACATGACCCGCTGACCTGGGTCCGGGGTCCCGACCTGACCCGGTGACCTGGGGCCGGTGTCCCCACGTGACCCGCTGACCTGGGTCCGGGGTCCCCACGTGACCCGGTCACCTGGGGCCGGTGTCCCCACGTGACCCGGTCACCTGGGGCCGGTGTCCCCACGTGACCCGGGGTCCTGGTGCCAGGGTGGTCATCGGAACCTGGGAACGAGGCTGGGTACCAGACATGACCAGGTGACCTGGGGCCGGGGTCCCCACGTGACCCGCTGACCTGGGTCCGGGGTCCCCACGTGACCCGGTCAGCTGGGGCCGGTGTCCCCACGTGACCCGCTGACCTGGGTCCGGGGTCCCCACGTGACCCGGTGACCTGGGGCCGGTGTCCCTACGTGACCCGGTGACCTGGGGCCTGTGTCCCCACGTGACTCGCTGACCTGGGTCCGGGGTCCCCATGTGACCCGGGGACCTGGGGCCGGGGATGTCACCCGACACTGGTACCCGGGGCAGCGACCCGATACGACCCGGGGACCTGGGTCCGGGGTCCCGACCTGACCCGGTGACCTGGGGCCAGGGTAACCACCTGACCCGGGGACCCGGGCCGGGGAACCGGTATGACTCCGTCTCCCGGGGCCGGGGTGGTCACCTGACACTGGTACCCGGGACAGCGACCCGACATGACCCGGGGCCGGGGTAACGACCTGTCCAGGGGACCTGGGCCGGGGTCCCGACAGGACCCGGTGATCTGGGGCTTGGGTAAAAACCCGTCCCGGGGACCCGGGCTGGGTCCCGACATGACCCGGTGACCTGGTTCCGGGGTGCCGACCTGACCCGGGGACCTGGGGCTGTGGTGTCGACCGGACTCGGGGACCTGGTCCGGTGTCCCGTCATGACCCGGGGACCTGGGGTCGGGGTGGTCACCAGACCGTTGTACCCAGGCCGTTGACCCGACATGACCCTGTGACCCGGGGCCTGGGTAAAAATCCAACCCGGGGACCCGGTCATGGGACGTGACATGACCCGCTGACCTGGGTCCGGGGTCCCGACCTGACCCGGTGACCTGGAGCCGGTGTCCCCACGTGACCCGCTGACCTGGGGCCGGGGTCCCCACGTGACCCGGGGTCCTGGTGCCGGGGTGGTCACCGGAACCTGGGAACCAGGCCGGGTGCGCGACATGACCCGGTGACCCGGGGCCGGGTTAACGACCTGTCCAGGGGACCCGGGCCGGGGACCCGACAGGACCCGGTGATCCTTCGCTGGTGTCCCGATGCAACCCGGGGACCCAGGCCGGGGTCCCGACCTGACCCGGTGACCTGGGCCCAGGGTAACCACCTGACCCGGGGACCCGGGCCGGGGAACCGGTATGACTCCGTCTCCCGGGGCCGGGGTGGTCACCTGACACTGGTACCCGGGACAGCGACCCGACGTGACCAGGGGCCGGGGTAACGACCTGTCCAGGGGACCTGGGCCGGGGTCCCGACCTGACCCGGTGACCTGGAGCCGGTGTCCCGACGTGACCCGCTGACCTGGAGCCGGTGTCCCCACGTGACCCGGTGACCTGGGGCCGGTGTCCCCACGTGACCCGCTGACCTGGGGCCGGTGTCCCCACGTGACCCGTGGTCCAGGTGCCGGGGTGGTCATCGAAACCTGGGAACCAGGCTGGGTACCAGACATGACCAGGTGACCTGGGTCCGGGGTCCCCACGTGACCCGCTGACCTGGGGCCGGTGTCCCCACGTGACCCGCTGACCTGGGTCCGGGGTCCCCACGTGACCCGGTGACCTGGGGCCGGTGTCCCCACGTGACCCGGTGACCTGGGGCCCGTGTCCCCACGTGACTCGCTGACCTGGGGCCGGGGTCCCCACGTGACCCGTGGTCCTGGTGCCGGGGTGGTCATCGAAACCTGGGAACCAGGCTGGGTACCAGACATGACAAGGTGACCTGGGTCCGGGGTCCCCACGTGACCCGCTGACCTGGGTCCGGTGTCCCCACGTGACCCGGTGACCTGGGGCCGGTGTCCCCACGTGACCCGGTCACCTGGGGCCGGTGTCCCCACGTGACCCGGGGTCCTGGTGCCGGGGTGGTCATCGGAACCTGGGATTCAGGCTGGGTACAAGACATGACATGGTGACCTGGGTCCGGGGTCCCCATGTGACCCGCTGACCTGGGGCCGGGGTCCCCACGTGACCCGGGGTCCTGGTGCCGGGGTGGTCACCGGAACCTGGGAACCAGGCCGGGTGCGCGACATGACCCGGTGACCCGGGGCCGGGTTAACGACCTGTCCAGGGGACCCGGGCCGGGGACCCGACAGGACCCGGTGATCCTTCGCTGGTGTCCCGATGCAACCCGGGGACCCGGGCCGGGGACCCCACGTGACCCGGGGACCTGGGGCCGGGGATGTCACCCGACACTGGTACCCGGGGCAGCGACCCGATACGACCCGGGGACCTGGGTCCGGGGTCCCGACCTGACCCGGTGACCTGGGGCCAGGGTAACCACCTGACCCGGGGACCCGGGCCGGGGAACCGGTATGACTCCGTCTCCCGGGGCCGGGGTGGTCACCTGACACTGGTACCCGGGACAGCGACCCGACATGACCTGGTGACCCGGGGCCGGGTTAACGACCTGTCCAGGGGACCCGGGCCGGGGACCCGACAGGACCCGGTGATCCTTCGCTGGTGTCCCGATGCAACCCGGGGACCCGGGCCGGGTTCCCGACCTGACCCGGTGACCTGGGGCCAGGGTAACCACCTGACCAGGGGACCCGGGCCGGGGAACCGGTATGACTCCGTCTCCCGGGGCCGGGGTGGTCACCTGACACTGGTACCCGGGACAGCGACCCGACATGACCCGGTGACCCGGGGCCGGGGTAACGACCTGTCCAGGGGACCTGGGCCGGGGTCCCGACAGGACCCGGTGATCTGGTTCCGGGGTGCAGACCTGACCCGGTGACCTGGGGCTGTGGTGTCGACCGGACTCGGGGACCTGGTCCGGTGTCCCGTCATGACCCGGGGACCTGGGGTCGGGGTGGTCACCAGACAGTTGTACCCAGGCCTTTGACCCGACATGACCTTGTGACCCGGGGCCTGGGTAAAAATCCAAGCCGGGGACCCGGGCATGGGACGTGACATGACCCGCTGACCTGGGTCCGGGGTCCCGACCTGACCCGGTGACCTGGGGCCGGTGTCCCCACGTGACCCGGGGTCCTGGGGCCTGTGTCCCCACGTGACCCGCTGACCTGGGTCCGGGGTCCCCACGTGACCCGGTCACCTGGGGCAGGTGTCCCCACGTGACCCGCTGACATGTGTCCGGGGTCCCCACGTGACCCGGTGACCTCGGGCCGGTGTCCCCACGTGACCCGGGGTCCTGCTGCCGGGGTCCCCACGTGACCCGCTGACCTGGGTCCGGGGTCCCCACGTGACCCGGTCACCTGGGGCCGGTGTCCCCACGTGACCCGGGGTCCTGGTGCCGGGGTGGTCATCGGAACCTGGGAACCAGGCTGGGTACCAGACATGACCAGGTGACCTGGGTCCGGGGTCCCCACGTGACCCGCTGACCTGGGGCCGGGGTCCCGACCTGACCCGGTGACCTGGAGCCGGTGTCCCCACGTGACCCGCTGACCTGGGTCCGGTGTCCCCACGTGACCCGGGGTCCTGGTGCCGGGGTGGTCACCGGAACCTGGGAACCAGGCCGGGTGCGCGACATGACCCGGTGACCCGGGGCCGGGTTAACGACCTGTCCAGGGGACCCGGGCCGGGGACCCGACAGGACCCGGTGATCCTTCGCTGGTGTCCCGATGCAACCCGGGGACCCGGGCCGGGGACCCCACGTGACCCGGGGACCTGGGGCCGGGGATGTCACCCGACACTGGTACCCGGGGCAGCGACCCGATACGACCCGGGGACCTGGGTCCAGGGTCCCGACCTGACCCGGTGACCTGGGGCCAGGGTAACCACCTGACCCGGGGACCCGGGCCGGGGAACCGGTATGACTCCGTCTCCCGGGGCCGGGGTGGTCACCTGACACTGGTATCCGGGACAGCGACCCGACATGACCCGGGGCCGGGGTAACGACCTGTCCAGGGGACCTGGGCCGGGGTCCCGACAGGACCCGGTGATCTGGGGCTTGGGTAAAAACCCGTCCCGGGGACCCGGGCTGGGTCCCGACATGACCCGGTGACCTGGTTCCGGGGTGCCGACCTGACCCGGGGACCTGGGGCTGTGGTGTCGACCGGACTCGGGGACCTGGTCCGGTGTCCCGTCATGACCCGGGGACCTGGGGTCGGGGTGGTCACCAGACCGTTGTACCCAGGCCGTTGACCCGACATGACCCTGTGACCCGGGGCCTGGGTAAAAATCCAAGCCGGGGACCCGGGCATGGGACGTGACATGACCCGCTGACCTGGGTCCGGGGTCCCGACCTGACCCGGTGACCTGGAGCCGGTGTCCCCACGTGACCCGCTGACCTGGGTCCGGTGTCCCCACATGACCCGGGGTCCTGGTGCCGGGGTGGTCACCGGAACCTGGGAACCAGGCCGGGTGCGCGACATGACCCGGTGACCCGGGGCCGGGTTAACGACCTGTCCAGGGGACCCGGGCCGGGGACCCGACAGGACCCGGTGATCCTTCGCTGGTGTCCCGATGCAACCCGGGGACCCAGGCCGGGGTCCCGACCTGACCCGGTGACCTGGGCCCAGGGTAACCACCTGACCCGGGGACCCGGGCCGGGGAACCAGTATGACTCCGTCTCCCGGGGCCGGGGTGGTCACCTGACACTGGTACCCGGGACAGCGACCCGACGTGACCCGGGGCCGGGGTAACGACCTGTCCAGGGGACCTGGGCCGGGGTCCCGACCTGACCCGGTGACCTGGAGCCGGTGTCCCGACGTGACCCGCTGACCTGGAGCCGGTGTCCCCACGTGACCCGGTGACCTGGGGCCGGTGTCCCCACGTGACCCGCTGACCTGGGGCCGGTGTCCCCACGTGACCCGTGGTCCTGGTGCCGGGGTGGTCATCGAAACCTGGGAACCAGGCTGGGTACCAGACATGACCAGGTGACCTGGGTCCGGGGTCCCCACGTGACCCGCTGACCTGGGGCCAGTGTCCCCACGTGACCCGCTGACCTGGGTCCGGGGTCCCCACGTGACCCGGTGACCTGGGGCCGGTGTCCCCACGTGACCCGCTGACCTGGGGCCGGTGTCCCCACGTGTCCCAGGGACCTGGGGCCGGTGTCCCCATGTGACCCGGTCACCTGGGGCCGGGGTCCCCACGTGACCCGGGGTCCTGGTGCCGGGGTGGACATCGGAACCTGGGATTCAGGCTGGGTACCAGACATGACCAGGTGACCTGGGTCCGGGGTCCCCACGTGACCCGGGGTCCTGGTGCCGGGGTGGTCACCGGAACCTGGGAACCAGGCCGGGTGCGCGACATGACCCGGTGACCCGGGGCCGGGTTAACGACCTGTCCAGGGGACCCGGGCCGGGGACCCGACAGGACCCGGTGATCCTTCGCTGGTGTCCCGATGCAACCCGGGGACCCGGGCCGGGGACCCCACGTGACCCGGGGACCTGGGGCCGGGGATGTCACCCGACACTGGTACCCGGGGCAGCGACCCGATACGACCCGGGGACCTGGGTCCGGGGTCCCGACCTGACCCGGTGACCTGGGGCCAGGGTAACCACCTGACCCAGGGACCCGGGCCGGGGAACCGGTATGACTCCGTCTGCCAGGGCCGGGGTGGTCACCTGACACTGGTACCCGGGACAGCAACCCGACATGACCCGGTGACCCGGGGCCGGGGTAACGACCTGTCCAGGGGACCTGGGCCGGGGTCCCGACAGGACCCGGTGATCTGGGGCTTGGGTAAAAACCCGTCCCGGGGACCCGGGCTGGGTCTCGACATGACCCGGTGACCTGGTTCCGGGGTGCCGACCTGACCCGGTGACCTGGGGCTGTGGTGTCGACCGGACTCGGGGACCTGGTCCGGTGTCCTGTCATGACCCGGGGACCTGGGGTCGGGGTGGTCACCAGACCGTTGTACCCAGGCCGTTGACCCGACATGACCCTGTGACCCGGGGCCTGGGTAAAAATCCAAGCCGGGGACCCGGGCATGGGACGTGACATGACCCGCTGACCTGGGTCCGGGGTCCCGACCTGACCCGGTGACCTGGGGCCGGTGTCCCCACGTGACCCGCTGACCTGGGTCCGGGGTCCCCACGTGACCCGGTCACCTGGGGCCGGTGTCCCCACGTGACCCGGTCACCTGGGGCCGGTGTCCCCACGTGACCCGGGGTCCTGGTGCCAGGGTGGTCATCGGAACCTGGGAACCAGGCTGGGTACCAGACATGACCAGGTGACCTGGGTCCGGGGTCCCCACGTGACCCGCTGACCTGGGTCCGGGGTCCCCACGTGACCCGGTCACCTGGGGCCGGTGTCCCCACGTGACCCGCTGACCTGGGTCCGGGGTCCCCACGTGACCCGGTGACCTGGGGCCGGTGTCCCTACGTGACCCGGTGACCTGGGGCCTGTGTCTCCACGTGACTCGCTGACCTGGGTCCGGGGTCCCCATGTGACCCGGGGACCTGGGGCCGGTGTCCCCACGTGACCCGGTCACCTGGGGCCGGTGTCCCCACGTGACCCGGGATCCTGGTGCCGGGGTGCTCATCGGAACCTGGGATTCAGGCTGGGTACCAGACATGACCAGGTGACCTGGGTCCGGGGTCCCCACGTGACCCGCTGACCTGGGTCCGGGGTCCCCACGTGACCCGGTGACCTGGGGCCGGGGTCCCCACGTGACCCGGGGTCCTGCTGCCGGGGTCCCCACGTGACCCGCTGACCTGGGTCCGGGGTCCCCACGTAACCCGCTGACCTGGGGCCGGTGTCCCCACGTGACCCGCTGACCTGGGGCCGGTGTCCCCACGTGACTCGCTGACCTGGGGCCGGGGTCCCCACGTGACTCGCTGACCTGGGTCCGGGGTCCCCACGTGACCGTGTGACCTGGGGCCGGTGTCCCCACGTGACCCGGTCACCTGGGGCCGGGGTCCCCACGTGACCCGGTGACCTGGGGCCGGTGTCCCCACGTGACCCGGGGTCCTGGTGCCGGGGTCCCCACGTGACTCGCTGACCTGGGTCCGGGGTCCCCACGTGACCCGGTGACCTGGGGCCGGTGTCCCCACGTGACCCGGTCACCTGGGTCCGGGGTCCCCACGTGACCCGCTGACCTGGGGCCGGGGTCCCCACGTGACCTGGGGTCCTGGTGCCGGGGTGGTCACCGGAACCTGGGAACCAGGCCGGGTGCGCGACATGACCCGGTGACCCGGGGCCGGGTTAACGACCTGTCCAGGGGACCCGGGCCGGGGACCCGACAGGACCCGGTGATCCTTCGCTGGTGTCCCGATGCAACCCGGGGACCCGGGCCGGGGACCCCACGTGACCCGGGGACCTGGGGCCGGGGATGTCACCCGACACTGGTACCCGGGGCAGCGACCCGATACGACCCGGGGACCTGGGTCCGGGGTCCCGACCTGACCCGGTGACCTGGGGCCAGGGTAACCACCTGACCCGGGGACCCGGGCCGGGGAACCGGTATGACTCCGTCTCCCGGGGCCGGGGTGGTCACCTGACACTGGTACCCGGGACAGCGACCCGACATGACCCGGGGCCGGGGTAACGACCTGTCCAGGGGACCTGGGCCGGGGTCCCGACAGGACCCGGTGATCTGGGGCTTGGGTAAAAACCCGTCCCGGGGACCCGGGCTGGGTCCCGACATGACCCGGTGACCTGGTTCCGGGGTGCCGACCTGACCCGGGGACCTGGGGCTGTGGTGTCGACCGGACTCGGGGACCTGGTCCGGTGTCCCGTCATGACCCGGGGACCTGGGGTCGGGGTGGTCACCAGACCCTTGTACCCAGGCCGTTGACCCGACATGACCCTGTGACCCGGGGCCTGGGTAAAAATCCAACCCGGGGACCCGGGCATGGGACGTGACATGACCCGCTGACCTGGGTCCGGGGTCCCGACCTGACCCGGTGACCTGGAGCCGGTGTCCCCACGTGACCCGCTGACC
The DNA here is from genome assembly GCA_951411735.1 of Somateria mollissima. Classification (NCBI taxonomy): domain Eukaryota; kingdom Metazoa; phylum Chordata; class Aves; order Anseriformes; family Anatidae; genus Somateria; species Somateria mollissima. Next base: position 424,762 of record CATOCB010000428.1, read on the forward strand.
TGGGTCCGGTGTCCCCACATGACCCGGGGTCCTGGTGCCGGGGTGGTCACCGGAACCTGGGAACCAGGCCGGGTGCGCGACATGACCCGGTGACCCGGGGCCGGGTTAACGACCTGTCCAGGGGACCCGGGCCGGGGACCCGACAGGACCCGGTGATCCTTCGCTGGTGTCCCGATGCAACCCGGGGACCCAGGCCGGGGTCCCGACCTGACCCGGTGACCTGGGCCCAGGGTAACCACCTGACCCGGGGACCCGGGCCGGGGAACCGGTATGACTCCGTCTCCCGGGGCCGGGGTGGTCACCTGACACTGGTACCCGGGACAGCGACCCGACGTGACCCGGGGCCGGGGTAACGACCTGTCCAGGGGACCTGGGCCGGGGTCCCGACCTGACCCGGTGACCTGGAGCCGGTGTCCCGACGTGACCCGCTGACCTGGAGCCGGTGTCCCCACGTGACCCGGTGACCTGGGGCCGGTGTCCCCACGTGACCCGCTGACCTGGGGCCGGTGTCCCCACGTGACCCGTGGTCCTGGTGCCGGGGTGGTCATCGAAACCTGGGAACCAGGCTGGGTACCAGACATGACCAGGTGACCTGGGTCCGGGGTCCCCACGTGACCCGCTGACCTGGGGCCGGTGTCCCCACGTGACCCGCTGACCTGGGTCCGGGGTCCCCACGTGACCCGGTGACCTGGGGCCGGTGTCCCCACGTGACCCGGTGACCTGGGGCCCGTGTCCCCACGTGACTTGCTGACCTGGGTCCGGGGTCCCCACGTGACCCAGGGACCTGGGGCCGGTGTCCCCACGTGACCCGGTCACCTGGGGCCGGTGTCCCCACGTGACCCGGGGTCCTGGTGCCGGGGTGGTCATCGGAACCTGGGATTCAGGCTGGGTACAAGACATGACATGGTGACCTGGGTCCGGGGTCCCCATGTGACCCGCTGACCTGGGGCCGGGGTCCCCACGTGACCCGGGGTCCTGGTGCCGGGGTGGTCACCGGAACCTGGGAACCAGGCCGGGTGCGCGACATGACCCGGTGACCCGGGGCCGGGTTAACGACCTGTCCAGGGGACCCGGGCCGGGGACCCGACAGGACCCGGTGATCCTTCGCTGGTGTCCCGATGCAACCCGGGGACCCGGGCCGGGGACCCCACGTGACCCGGGGACCTGGGGCCGGGGATGTCACCCGACACTGGTACCCGGGGCAGCGACCCGATACGACCCGGGGACCTGGGTCCGGGGTCCCGACCTGACCCGGTGACCTGGGGCCAGGGTAACCACCTGACCCGGGGACCCGGGCCGGGGAACCGGTATGACTCCGTCTCCCGGGGCCGGGGTGGTCACCTGACACTGGTACCCGGGACAGCGACCCGACATGACCTGGTGACCCGGGGCCGGGGTAACGACCTGTCCAGGGGACCTGGGCCGGGGTCCCGACAGGACCCGGTGATCTGGGGCTTGGGTAAAAACCCGTCCCGGGGACCCGGGCTGGGTCTCGACATGACCCGGTGACCTGGTTCCGGGGTGCCGACCTGACCCGGTGACCTGGGGCTGTGGTGTCGACCGGACTCGGGGACCTGGTCCGGTGTCCTGTCATGACCCGGGGACCTGGGGTCGGGGTGGTCACCAGACCGTTGTACCCAGGCCGTTGACCCGACATGACCCTGTGACCCGGGGCCTGGGTAAAAATCCAAGCCGGGGACCCGGGCATGGGACGTGACATGACCCGCTGACCTGGGTCCGGGGTCCCGACCTGACCCGGTGACCTGGGGCCGGTGTCCCCACGTGACCCGCTGACCTGGGTCCGGGGTCCCCACGTGACCCGGTCACCTGGGGCCGGTGTCCCCACGTGACCCGGTCACCTGGGGCCGGTGTCCCCACGTGACCCGGGGTCCTGGTGCCAGGGTGGTCATCGGAACCTGGGAACCAGGCTGGGTACCAGACATGACCAGGTGACCTGGGTCCGGGGTCCCCACGTGACCCGCTGACCTGGGTCCGGGGTCCCCACGTGACCCGGTCACCTGGGGCCGGTGTCCCCACGTGACCCGCTGACCTGGGTCCGGGGTCCCCACGTGACCCGGTGACCTGGGGCCGGTGTCCCTACGTGACCCGGTGACCTGGGGCCTGTGTCTCCACGTGACTCGCTGACCTGGGTCCGGGGTCCCCATGTGACCCGGGGACCTGGGGCCGGTGTCCCCACGTGACCCGGTCACCTGGGGCCGGTGTCCCCACGTGACCCGGGATCCTGGTGCCGGGGTGCTCATCGGAACCTGGGATTCAGGCTGGGTACCAGACATGACCAGGTGACCTGGGTCCGGGGTCCCCACGTGACCCGCTGACCTGGGTCCGGGGTCCCCACGTGACCCGGTGACCTGGGGCCGGGGTCCCCACGTGACCCGGGGTCCTGCTGCCGGGGTCCCCACGTGACCCGCTGACCTGGGTCCGGGGTCCCCACGTAACCCGCTGACCTGGGGCCGGTGTCCCCACGTGACCCGCTGACCTGGGGCCGGTGTCCCCACGTGACTCGCTGACCTGGGGCCGGGGTCCCCACGTGACTCGCTGACCTGGGTCCGGGGTCCCCACGTGACCGTGTGACCTGGGGCCGGTGTCCCCACGTGACCCGGTCACCTGGGGCCGGGGTCCCCACGTGACCCGGTGACCTGGGGCCGGTGTCCCCACGTGACCCGGGGTCCTGGTGCCGGGGTCCCCACGTGACTCGCTGACCTGGGTCCGGGGTCCCCACGTGACCCGGTGACCTGGGGCCGGTGTCCCCACGTGACCCGGTCACCTGGGTCCGGGGTCCCCACGTGACCCGCTGACCTGGGGCCGGGGTCCCCACGTGACCTGGGGTCCTGGTGCCGGGGTGGTCACCGGAACCTGGGAACCAGGCCGGGTGCGCGACATGACCCGGTGACCCGGGGCCGGGTTAACGACCTGTCCAGGGGACCCGGGCCGGGGACCCGACAGGACCCGGTGATCCTTCGCTGGTGTCCCGATGCAACCCGGGGACCCGGGCCGGGGACCCCACGTGACCCGGGGACCTGGGGCCGGGGATGTCACCCGACACTGGTACCCGGGGCAGCGACCCGATACGACCCGGGGACCTGGGTCCGGGGTCCCGACCTGACCCGGTGACCTGGGGCCAGGGTAACCACCTGACCCGGGGACCCGGGCCGGGGAACCGGTATGACTCCGTCTCCCGGGGCCGGGGTGGTCACCTGACACTGGTACCCGGGACAGCGACCCGACATGACCCGGGGCCGGGGTAACGACCTGTCCAGGGGACCTGGGCCGGGGTCCCGACAGGACCCGGTGATCTGGGGCTTGGGTAAAAACCCGTCCCGGGGACCCGGGCTGGGTCCCGACATGACCCGGTGACCTGGTTCCGGGGTGCCGACCTGACCCGGGGACCTGGGGCTGTGGTGTCGACCGGACTCGGGGACCTGGTCCGGTGTCCCGTCATGACCCGGGGACCTGGGGTCGGGGTGGTCACCAGACCCTTGTACCCAGGCCGTTGACCCGACATGACCCTGTGACCCGGGGCCTGGGTAAAAATCCAACCCGGGGACCCGGGCATGGGACGTGACATGACCCGCTGACCTGGGTCCGGGGTCCCGACCTGACCCGGTGACCTGGAGCCGGTGTCCCCACGTGACCCGCTGACCTGGGTCCGGTGTCCCCACATGACCCGGGGTCCTGGTGCCGGGGTGGTCACCGGAACCTGGGAACCAGGCCGGGTGCGCGACATGACCCGGTGACCCGGGGCCGGGTTAACGACCTGTCCAGGGGACCCGGGCCGGGGACCCGACAGGACCCGGTGATCCTTCGCTGGTGTCCCGATGCAACCCGGGGACCCAGGCCGGGGTCCCGACCTGACCCGGTGACCTGGGCCCAGGGTAACCACCTGACCCGGGGACCCGGGCCGGGGAACCGGTATGACTCCGTCTCCCGGGGCCGGGGTGGTCACCTGACACTGGTACCCGGGACAGCGACCCGACGTGACCCGGGGCCGGGGTAACGACCTGTCCAGGGGACCTGGGCCGGGGTCCCGACCTGACCCGGTGACCTGGAGCCGGTGTCCCGACGTGACCCGCTGACCTGGAGCCGGTGTCCCCACGTGACCCGGTGACCTGGGGCCGGTGTCCCCACGTGACCCGCTGACCTGGGGCCGGTGTCCCCACGTGACCCGTGGTCCTGGTGCCGGGGTGGTCATCGAAACCTGGGAACCAGGCTGGGTACCAGACATGACCAGGTGACCTGGGTCCGGGGTCCCCACGTGACCCGCTGACCTGGGGCCGGTGTCCCCACGTGACCCGCTGACCTGGGTCCGGGGTCCCCACGTGACCCGGTGACCTGGGGCCGGTGTCCCCACGTGACCCGGTGACCTGGGGCCCGTGTCCCCACGTGACTTGCTGACCTGGGTCCGGGGTCCCCACGTGACCCAGGGACCTGGGGCCGGTGTCCCCACGTGACCCGGTCACCTGGGGCCGGTGTCCCCACGTGACCCGGGGTCCTGGTGCCGGGGTGGTCATCGGAACCTGGGATTCAGGCTGGGTACAAGACATGACATGGTGACCTGGGTCCGGGGTCCCCATGTGACCCGCTGACCTGGGGCCGGGGTCCCCACGTGACCCGGGGTCCTGGTGCCGGGGTGGTCACCGGAACCTGGGAACCAGGCCGGGTGCGCGACATGACCCGGTGACCCGGGGCCGGGTTAACGACCTGTCCAGGGGACCCGGGCCAGGGACCCGACAGGACCCGGTGATCCTTCGCTGGTGTCCCGATGCAACCCGGGGACCCGGGCCGGGGACCCCACGTGACCCGGGGACCTGGGGCCGGGGATGTCACCCGACACTGGTACCCGGGGCAGCGACCCGATACGACCCGGGGACCTGGGTCCGGGGTCCCGACCTGACCCGGTGACCTGGGGCCAGGGTAACCACCTGACCCGGGGACCCGGGCCGGGGAACCGGTATGACTCCGTCTCCCGGGGCCGGGGTGGTCACCTGACACTGGTACCCGGGACAGCGACCCGACATGACCTGGTGACCCGGGGCCGGGTTAACGACCTGTCCAGGGGACCCGGGCCGGGGACCCGACAGGACCCGGTGATCCTTCGCTGGTGTCCCGATGCAACCCGGGGACCCGGGCCGGGTTCCCGACCTGACCCGGTGACCTGGGGCCAGGGTAACCACCTGACCAGGGGACCCGGGCCGGGGAACCGGTATGACTCCGTCTCCCGGGGCCGGGGTGGTCACCTGACACTGGTACCCGGGACAGCGACCCGACATGACCCGGTGACCCGGGGCCGGGGTAACGACCTGTCCAGGGGACCTGGGCCGGGGTCCCGACAGGACCCGGTGATCTGGTTCCGGGGTGCAGACCTGACCCGGTGACCTGGGGCTGTGGTGTCGACCGGACTCGGGGACCTGGTCCGGTGTCCCGTCATGACCCGGGGACCTGGGGTCGGGGTGGTCACCAGACAGTTGTACCCAGGCCTTTGACCCGACATGACCTTGTGACCCGGGGCCTGGGTAAAAATCCAAGCCGGGGACCCGGGCATGGGACGTGACATGACCCGCTGACCTGGGTCCGGGGTCCCGACCTGACCCGGTGACCTGGGGCTGGTGTCCCCACGTGACCCGGGGTCCTGGTGCCGGGGTCCCCACGTGACCCGCTGACCTGGGTCCGGGGTCCCCACGTGACCCGGGGACCTGGGGCCTGTGTCCCCACGTGACCCGCTGACCTGGGTCCGGGGTCCCCACGTGACCCGGTCACCTGGGGCAGGTGTCCCCACGTGACCCGCTGACATGGGTCCGGGGTCCCCACGTGACCCGGTGACCTGGGGCCGGTGTCCCCACGTGACCCGGGGTCCTGCTGCCGGGGTCCCCACGTGACCCGCTGACCTGGGTCTGGGGTCCCCACGTGACCCGGTCACCTGGGGCCGGTGTCCCCACGTGACCCGGGGTCCTGGTGCCGGGGTGGTCATCGGAACCTGGGAACCAGGCTGGGTACCAGACATGACCAGGTGACCTGGGTCCGGGGTCCCCACGTGACCCGCTGACCTGGGTCCGGGGTCCCGACCTGACCCGGTGACCTGGAGCCGGTGTCCCCACGTGACCCGCTGACCTGGGTCCGGTGTCCCCACATGACCCGGGGTCCTGGTGCCGGGGTGGTCACCGGAACCTGGGAACCAGGCCGGGTGCGCGACATGACCCGGTGACCCGGGGCCGGGTTAACGACCTGTCCAGGGGACCCGGGCCGGGGACCCGACAGGACCCGGTGATCCTTCGCTGGTGTCCCGATGCAACCCGGGGACCCAGGCCGGGGTCCCGACCTGACCCGGTGACCTGGGCCCAGGGTAACCACCTGACCCGGGGACCCGGGCCGGGGAACCGGTATGACTCCGTCTCCCGGGGCCGGGGTGGTCACCTGACACTGGTACCCGGGACAGCGACCCGACGTGACCCGGGGCCGGGGTAACGACCTGTCCAGGGGACCTGGGCCGGGGTCCCGACCTGACCCGGTGACCTGGAGCCGGTGTCCCGACGTGACCCGCTGACCTGGAGCCGGTGTCCCCACGTGACCCGGTGACCTGGGGCCGGTGTCCCCACGTGACCCGCTGACCTGGGGCCGGTGTCCCCACGTGACCCGTGGTCCTGGTGCCGGGGTGGTCATCGAAACCTGGGAACCAGGCTGGGTACCAGACATGACCAGGTGACCTGGGTCCGGGGTCCCCACGTGACCCGCTGACCTGGGGCCGGTGTCCCCACGTGACCCGCTGACCTGGGTCCGGGTTCCCCACGTGACCCGGTGACCTGGGGCCGGTGTCCCCACGTGACCCGGTGACCTGGGGCCCGTGTCCCCACGTGACTCGCTGACCTGGGTCCGGGGTCCCCACGTGACCCAGGGACCTGGGGCCGGTGTCCCCACGTGACCCGGTCACCTGGGGCCGGTGTCCCCACGTGACCCGGGGTCCTGGTGCCGGGGTGGTCATCGGAACCTGGGATTCAGGCTGGGTACAAGACATGACATGGTGACCTGGGTCCGGGGTCCCCATGTGACCCGCTGACCTGGGGCCGGGGTCCCCACGTGACCCGGGGTTCTGGTGCCGGGGTGGTCACCGGAACCTGGGAACCAGGCCGGGTGCGCGACATGACCCGGTGACCCGGGGCCGGGTTAACGACCTGTCCAGGGGACCCGGGCCGGGGACCCGACAGGACCCGGTGATCCTTCGCTGGTGTCCCGATGCAACCCGGGGACCCGGGCCGGGGACCCCACGTGACCCGGGGACCTGGGGCCGGGGATGTCACCCGACACTGGTACCCGGGGCAGCGACCCGATACGACCCGGGGACCTGGGTCCGGGGTCCCGACCTGACCCGGTGACCTGGGGCCAGGGTAACCACCTGACCCGGGGACCCGGGCCGGGGAACCGGTATGACTCCGTCTCCCGGGGCCGGGGTGGTCACCTGACACTGGTACCCGGGACAGCGACCCGACATGACCTGGTGACCCGGGGCCGGGTTAACGACCTGTCCAGGGGACCCGGGCCGGGGACCCGACAGGACCCGGTGATCCTTCGCTGGTGTCCCGATGCAACCCGGGGACCCGGGCCGGGTTCCCGACCTGACCCGGTGACCTGGGGCCAGGGTAACCACCTGACCAGGGGACCCGGGCCGGGGAACCGGTATGACTCCGTCTCCCGGGGCCGGGGTGGTCACCTGACACTGGTACCCGGGACAGCGACCCGACATGACCCGGTGACCCGGGGCCGGGGTAACGACCTGTCCAGGGGACCTGGGCCGGGGTCCCGACAGGACCCGGTGATCTGGTTCCGGGGTGCAGACCTGACCCGGTGACTTGGGGCTGTGGTGTCGACCGGACTCGGGGACCTGGTCCGGTGTCCCGTCATGACCCGGGGACCTGGGGTCGGGGTGGTCACCAGACAGTTGTACCCAGGCCTTTGACCCGACATGACCTTGTGACCCGGGGCCTGGGTAAAAATCCAAGCCGGGGACCCGGGCATGGGACGTGACATGACCCGCTGACCTGGGTCCGGGGTCCCGACCTGACCCGGTGACCTGGGGCCGGTGTCCCCACGTGACCCGGGGTCCTGGTGCCGGGGTCCCCACGTGACCTGCTGACCTGGGTCCGGGGTCCCCACGTGACCCGGGGACCTGGGGCCTGTGTCCCCACGTGACCCGCTGACCTGGGTCCGGGGTCCCCACGTGACCCGGTCACCTGGGGCAGGTGTCCCCACGTGACCCGCTGACATGGGTCCGGGGTCCCCACGTGACCCGGTGACCTGGGGCCGGTGTCCCCACGTGACCCGGGGTCCTGCTGCCGGGGTCCCCACGTGACCCGCTGACCTGGGTCCGGGGTCCCCACGTGACCCGGGGACCTGGGGCCGGTGTCCCCACGTGACCTGCTGACCTGGGTCCGGGGTCCCCACGTGACCCGGTGACCTGGGGCCGGTGTCCCCACGTGACCCGCTGACATGGGTCCGGGGTCCCCACGTGACCCGGTGACCTGGGGCCGGTGTCCCCACGTGACCCGGGGTCCTGCTGCCGGGGTCCCCACGTGACCCGCTGACCTGGGTCCGCGGTCCCCACGTGATCCGGTGACCTGGGGCCGGTGTCCCCACGTGACCCGCTGACCTGGGTCCGGGGTCCCCACGTGACCCGGTGACCTGGGGCCGGTGTCCCCACGTGACTCGCTGACCTGGGTCCGGGGTCCCCACGTGACCCGGTGACCTGGGGCCGGTGTCCCCACGTGACCCGGTCACCTGGGTCCGGGGTCCCCACGTGACCCGGGGTCCTGGTGCCGGGGTGGTCATCGAAACCTGGGAATCAGGCTGGGTACCAGACATGACCAGGTTACCTGGGTCCGGGGTCCCCACGTGACCCGCTGACCTGGGTCCGGTGTCCCCACGTGACCCGGGGTCCTGGTGCCGGGGTGGTCACCGGAACCTGGGAACCAGGCCGGGTGCGCGACATGACCCGGTGACCCGGGGCCGGGTTAACGACCTGTCCAGGGGACCCGGGCCGGGGACCCGACAGGACCCGGTGATCCTTCGCTGGTGTCCCGATGCAACCCGGGGACCCGGGCCGGGGACCCCACGTGACCCGGGGACCTGGGGCCGGGGATGTCACCCGACACTGGTACCCGGGGCAGCGACCCGATACGACCCGGGGACCTGGGTCCAGGGTCCCGACCTGACCCGGTGACCTGGGGCCAGGGTAACCACCTGACCCGGGGACCCGGGCCGGGGACCCGGTATGACTCCGTCTCCCGGGGCCGGGGTGGTCACCTGACACTGGTACCCGGGACAGCGACCCGACATGACCTGGTGACACGGGGCCGGGTTAACGACCTGTCCAGGGGACCCGGGCCGGGGACCCGACAGGACCCGGTGATCCTTCGCTGGTGTCCCGATGCAACCCGGGGACCCGGGCCGGGGTCCCGACCTGACCCGGTGACCTGGAGCCGGAGTCCCCACGTGACCCGCTGACCTGGGTCCGGGGTCCCCACGTGACCCGGTGACCTGGGGCCGGTGTCCCCACGTGACCCGCTGACCGGGGTCCGGGGTCCCCACGTGACCCGGGGTCCTGGTGCCGGGGTGGTCATCGAAACCTGGGAACCAGGCTGGGTACCAGACATGACCAGGTGACCTGGGGCCGGGGTCCCCACGTGACCCGCTGACCTGGGGCCGGGGTCCCCACGTGACCCGGGGTCCTGGTGCCGGGGTCCCCACGTGACCCGCTGACCTGGGGCCGGGGTCCCCACGTGACCAGGGGACCTGGGGCTGGTGTCCACACGTGACCCGCTGACCTGGGTCCGGGGTCCCCACGTGACCCGGTGACCTGGGGCCGGTGTCCCCACGTGACCTGCTGACCTGGGTCCGGGGTCCCCACGTGACCCGGTGACCTGGGGCCGGTGTCCCCACGTGACCCGGGGTCCTGGTGCCGGGGTGCTCATCGGAACCTGGGATTCAGGCTGGGTACAAGACATGACATGGTGACCTGGGTCCGGGGTCCCCATGTGACCCGCTGACCTGGGGCCGGGGTCCCCACGTGACCCGGGGTACTGGTGCCGGGGTGGTCACCGGAACCTGGGAACCAGGCCGGGCGCGCGACATGACCCGGTGACCCGGGGCCGGGTTAACGACCTGTCCAGGGGACCCGGGCCGGGGACCCGACAGGACCCGGTGATCCTTCGCTGGTGTCCCGATGCAACCCGGGGACCCGGGCCGGGGACCCCACGTGACCCGGGGACCTGGGGCCGGGGATGTCACCCGACACTGGTACCCGGGGCAGCGACCCGATACGACCCGGGGACCTGGGTCCGGGGTCCCGACCTGACCCGGTGACCTGGGTCCGGGGTCCCGACCTGACCCGGTGACCTGGGGCCAGTGTAACCACCTGACCCGGGGACCCGGGCCGGGGAACCGGTATGACTCCGTCTCCCGGGGCCGGGGTGGTCACCTGACACTGGTACCCGGGACAGCGACCCGACATGACCCGGTGACCCGGGGCTGGGGTAACGACCTGTCCAGGGGACCTGGGCCGGGGTCCCGACAGGACCCGGTGATCTGGGGCTTGGGTAAAAACCCGTCCCGGGGACCCGGGCTGGGTCCCGACATGACCCGGTGACCTGGTTCCGGGGTGCCGACCTGACCGGGGGACCTGGGGCTGTGGTGTCGACCGGACTCGGGGACCTGGTCCGGTGTCCCGTCATGACCCGGGGACCTGGGGTCTGGGTGGTCACCAGACCGTTGTACCCAGGCCGTTGACCCGACATGACCCTGTGACCCGGGGCCTGGGTAAAAATCCAAGCCGGGGACCCGGGCATGGGACGTGACATGACCCGCTGACCTGGGTCCGGGGTCCCGACCTGACCCGGTGACCTGGGGCCAGTGTCCCCACGTGACCCGCTGACCTGGGTCCGGGGTCGCCACGTGACCCGCTGACCTGGGGCCGGTGTCCCCACGTGACCCGCTGACCTGGGTCCGGGGTCCCCACGTGACCCGGTCACCTGGGGCCGGTGTCCCCACGTGACCCGGTCACCTGGGTCCGGGGTCCCCACGTGACCCGGGGTCCTGGTGCCGGGGTGGTCATCGGAACCTGGGAACCAGGCTGGGTACCAGACATGACCAGGTGACCTGGGGCCGGGGTCCCCACGTGACCCGGTGACCTGGAGCCGGTGTCCCCACGTGACCCGCTGACCTGGGTCCGGTGTCCCCACGTGACCCGGGGTCCTGGTGCCGGGGTGCTCATTGGAACCTGGGAACCAAGCTGGGTACCAGAAATGACCAGGTGACCTGGGGCCGGGGTCCCCACGTGACCCGCTGACCTGGGGCCGGGGTCCCCACGTGACCCGGGGTCCTGGTGCCGGGGTGGTCACCGGAACCTGGGAACCAGGCCGGGTGCGCGACATGACCCGGTGACCCAGGGCCGGGTTAACGACCTGTCCAGGGGACCCGGGCCGGGGACCCGACAGGACCCGGTGATCCTTCGCTGGTGTCCCGACGCAACCCGGGGACCCGGGCCGGGGTCCCGACCTGACCCGGTGACCTGGGCCCTGGGTAACCACCTGACCCGGGGACCCGGGCCGGGGAACCGGTATGACTCTGTCTCCCGGGGCCGGGGTGGTCACCTGACACTGGTACCCGGGACAGCGACCCGACATGACCCGGTGACCCGGGGCCGGGGTAACGACCTGTCCAGGGGACCTGGGCCGGGGTCCCGACAGGACCCGGTGATCTGGGGCTTGGGTAAAAACCCGTCCCGGGGACCCGGGCTGGGTCCCGACATGACCCGGTGACCTGGTTCCGGGGTGCCGACCTGACCCGGGGACCTGGGGCTGTGGTGTCGACCGGACTCGGGGACCTGGTCCGGTGTCCCGTCATGACCCGGGGACCTGGGGTCGGGGTGGTCACCAGACCGTTGTACCCAGGCCGTTGACCCGACATGACCCTGTGACCCGGGGCCTGGGTAAAAATCCAAGCCGGGGACCCGGGCATGGGACGTGACATGACCCGCTGACCTGGGTCCGGGGTCCCGACCTGACCGGGTGACGGTCCCGACCTGACCGGGTGACCTGGGGCCAGTGTCCCCACGTGACCCGCTGACCTGGGTCCGGGGTCCCCACGTGACCCGGTGACCCGGGGCCGGTGTCCCCACGTGACCCGCTGACCTGGGTCCGGGGTCCCCACGTGACCCGGTCACCTGGGGCCGGTGTCCCCACGTGACCCGGTCACCTGGGGCTGGTGTCCCCACGTGACCCGGGGTCCTGGTGCCGGGGTGGTCATCGGAACCTGGTATTCAGGCTGGGTACAAGACATGACATGGTGACCTGGGTCCGGGGTCCCCATGTGACCCGCTGACCTGGGGCCGGGGTCCCCACGTGACCCGGGGTCCTGGTGCCGGGGTGGTCACCGGAACCTGGGAACCAGGCCGGGTGCGCGACATGACCCGGTGACCCGGGGCCGGGTTAACGACCTGTCCAGGGGACCCGGGCCGGGGACCCGACAGGACCCGGTGATCCTTCGCTGGTGTCCCGATGCAACCCGGGGACCCGGGCCGGGGACCCCACGTGACCCGGGGACCTGGGGCCGGGGATGTCACCCGACACTGGTACCCGGGGCAGCGACCCGATACGACCCGGGGACCTGGGTCCGGGGTCCCGACCTGACCCGGTGACCTGGAGCCAGGGTAACCACCTGACCCGGGGACCCGGGCCGGGGAACCGGTATGACTCCGTCTCCCGGGGCCGGGGTGGTCACCTGACACTGGTACCCGGGACAGCAACCCGACATGACCCGGTGACCCGGGGCCGGGGTAACGACCTGTCCAGGGGACGTGGGCCGGGGTCCCGACAGGACCCGGTGATCTGGGGCTTGGGTAAAAACCCGTCCCGGGGACCCGGGCTGGGTCCCGACATGACCCGGTGACCTGGTTCCGGGGTGCCGACCTGACCCGGGGACCTGGGGCTGTGGTGTTGACCGGACTCGGGGACCTGGTCCGGTGTCCCGTCATGACCCGGGGACCTGGGGTCGGGGTGGTCACCAGACCGTTGTACCCAGGCCGTTGACCCGACATGACCCTGTGACCCGGGGCCTGGGTAAAAATCCAACCCGGGGACCCGGGCATGGGACGTGACATGACCCGCTGACCTGGGTCCGGGGTCCCGACCTGACCCGGTGACCTGCAGCCAGTGTCCCCACGTGACCCGCTGACCTGGGTCCGGGGTCCCCACATGACCCGGTCACCTGGGGCCGGTGTCCCCACGTGACCCGGTCACCTGAGGCCGGTGTCCCCACGTGACCCGGGGTCCTGGTGCCGGGGTGGTCATCGGAACCTGGGAACCAGGCTGGGTACCAGACATGACATGGTGACCTGGGTCCGGGGTCCCCACGTGACCCGCTGACCTGGGGCCGGGGTCCCCACGTGACCCGGGGTCCTGGTGCCGGGGTGGTCACCGGAACCTGGGAACCAGGCCGGGTGCGCGACATGACCCGGTGACCCGGGGCCGGGTTAACGACCTGTCCAGGGGACCCGGGCCGGGGACCCGACAGGACCCGGTGATCCTTCGCTGGTGTCCCGATGCAACCCGGGGACCCGGGCCGGGGACCCCACGTGACCCGGGGACCTGGGGCCGGGGATGTCACCCGACACTGGTACCCGGGGCAGCGACCCGATACGACCCGGGGACCTGGGTCCGGGGTCCCGACCTGACCCGGTGACCTGGGGCCAGGGTAACCACCTGACCCGGGGACCCGGGCCGGGGAACCGGTATGACTCCGTCTCCCGGGGCCGGGGTGGTCACCTGACACTGGTACCTGGGACAGCGACCCGACATGACCCGGTTACCCGGGGCCGGGGTAACGACCTGTCCAGGGGACCTGGGCCGGGGTCCCGACAGGACCCGGTGAACTGGGCCTTGGGTAAAAACCCGTCCCGGGGACCCGGGCTGGGTCCCGACATGACCCGGTGACCTGGTTCCGGGGTGCCGACCTGACCCGGGGACCTGGGGCTGTGGTGTCGACTGGACTCGGGGACCTGGTCTGGTGTCCCGTCATGACCCGGGGACCTGGGGTCGGGGTGGTCACCAGACCGTTGTACCCAGGCCGTTGACCCGACATGACCCTGTGACCCGGGGCCTGGGTAAAAATCCAACCCGGGGACCCGGGCATGGGACGTGACATGACCCGCTGACCTGGGTCCGGGGTCCCGACCTGACCCGGTGACCTGGGGCCAGTGTCCCCACGTGACCCGCTGACCTGGGTCCGTGGTCCCCACGTGACCCGGTGACCTGGGGCCGGTGTCCCCACGTGACCCGCTGACCTGGATCCGGGGCCCCCACGTGACCCGGTCACCTGGGGCCGGTGTCCCCACGTGACCCGGTGACCTGGGGCCGGTGTCCCCACGTGACCCGGGGTCCTGGTGCCGGGGTGGTCATCGAAACCTGGGAACCAGGCTGGGTACCAGACATGACCAGGTGACCTGGGTCCGGGGTCCCCACGTGACCCACTGACCTGGGGCCGGGGTCCCCACGTGACCCGGGGTCCTGGTGCCGGTGTCCCCACGTGACCCGCTGACCTGGGGCCGGGGTCCCCACGTGACCCGGGGACCTGGGGCTGGTGTCCCCACGTGACCCGCTGACCTGGGGCCGGTGTCCCCACGTGACCCGGTGACCTGGGTCCGGGTTCCCCACGTGACCCGGTGACCTGGGGCCGGTGTCCCCACGTGACCCGGTGACCTGGGGCCGGTGTCCCCACGTGACTCGCTGACCTGGGTCCGGGGTCCCCACGTGACCCGGGGACCTGGGGCCGGTGTCCCCACGTGACCCGCTGACCTGGGGCGGGTGTCCCCACGTGACCCGGGGTCCTGGTGCCGGGGTGCTCATCGGAACCTGGGATTCAGGCTGGGTACAAGACATGACATGGTGACCTGGGTCCGGGGTCCCCATGTGACCCGCTGACCTGGGGCCGGGGTCCCCACGTGACCCGGGGTCCTGGTGCCGGGGTGGTCACCGGAACCTGGGAACCAGGCCGGGTGCGCGACATGACCCGGTGACCCGGGGCCGGGTTAACGACCTGTCCAGGGGACCCGGGCCGGGGACCCGACAGGACCCGGTGATCCTTCGCTGGTGTCCCGATGCAACCCGGGGACCCGGGCCGGGGACCCCACGTGACCCGGGGACCTGGGGCCGGGGATGTCACCCGACACTGGTACCCGGGGCAGCGACCCGATACGACCCGGGGACCTGGGTCCGGGGTCCCGACCTGACCCGGTGACCTGGGGCCAGGGTAACCACCTGCTCCGGGGACCCAAGCCGGGGAACCAGTATGACTCCGTCTCCCGGGGCCGGGGTGGTCACCTGACACTGGTACCCGGGACAGCAACCCGACATGACCCGGTGACCCGGGGCCGGGGTAACGACCTGTCCAGGGGACCTGGGCCGGGGTCCCGACAGGACCCGGTGATCTGGGGCTTGGGTAAAAACCCGTCCCGGGGACCCGGGCTGGGTCCCGACATGACCCGGTGACCTGGTTCCGGGGTGCCGACCTGACCCGGTGACCTGGGGCTGTGGTGTCGACCGGACTCGGGGACCTGGTCCGGTGTCCCGTCATGACCCGGGGACCTGGGGTCTGGGTGGTCACCAGACCGTTGTACCCAGGCCGTTGACCCGACATGACCCTGTGACCCGGGGCCTGGGTAAAAATCCAACCCGGGGACCCGGGCATGGGACGTGACATGACCCTCTGACCTGGGTCCGGGGTCCCGACCTGACCCGGTGACCTGGAGCCAGTGTCCCCACGTGACCCGCTGACCTGGGTCCGGGGTCCCCACGTGACCCGGTCACCTGGGGCCGGTGTCCCCACGTGATCCGGTCACCTGGGGCCGGGGTCCCCACGTGACCCGGGGTCCTGGTGCCGGGGTGGTCATCGGAACCTGGGAACCAGGCTGGGTACCAGACATGACCAGGTGACCTGGGGCCGGGGTCCCCACGTGACCCGGTGACCTGGAGCCAGTGTCCCCACGTGACCCGCTGACCTGGGTCCGGTGTCCCCACGTGACCCGGGGTCCTGGTGCCGGGGTGCTCATCGGAACCTGGGAACCAGGCTGGGTACCAGAAATGACCAGGTGACCTGGGTCCGGGGTCCCCACGTGACCCGCTGACCTGGGGCCGGGGTCCCCACGTGACCCGGGGTCCTGGTGCCGGGGTGGTCACCGGAACCTGGGAACCAGGCCGGGTGCGCGACATGACCCGGTGAGCCGGGGCCGGGTTAACGACCTGTCCAGGGGACCCGGGCCGGGGACCCGACAGGACCCGGTGATCCTTCGCTGGTGTCCCGATGCAACCCAGGGACCCGGGCCGGGGTCCCGACCTGACCCGGTGACCTGGGGCCAGGGTAACCACCTGACCCGGGGACCCGGGCCGGGGAACCGGTATGACTCCGTCTCCCGGGGCCGGGGTGGTCACCTGACACTGGTACCCGGGACAGCGACCCGACATGACCCGGTGACCCGGGGCCGGGGTAACGACCTGTCCAGGGGACCTGGGCCGGGGTCCCGACAGGACCCGGTGATCTGGGGCTTGGGTAAAAACCCGTCCCGGGGACCCGGGCTGGGTCCCGACATGACCCGGTGACCTGGTTCCGGGGTGCCGACCTGACCCGGGGACCTGGGGCTGTGGTGTCGACCGGACTCGGGGACCTGGTCCGGTGTCCCGTCATGACCCGGGGACCTGGTGTCGGGGTGGTCACCAGACCGTTGTACCCAGGCCTTTGACCCGACATGACCTTGTGACCCGGGGCCTGGGTAAAAATCCAAGCCGGGGACCCGGGAATGGGACGTGACATGACCCGCTGACCTGGGTCCGGGGTCCCGACCTGACCCGGTGACCTGGGGCCGGTGTCCCCACGTGACCCGGGGTCCTGGTGCCGGGGTCCCCACGTGACCCGCTGACCTGGGTCCGGGGTCCCCACGTGACCCGGGGACCTGGGTCCGGTGTCCCCACGTGACCCGCTGACCTGGGTCCGGGGTTCCCACGTGACCCGGTCACCTGGGGCAGGTGTCCCCATGTGACCCGCTGACCTGGGTCCGGGGTCCCCACGTGACCCGCTGACCTGGGGCCGGTGTCCCCACGTGACCCGGGGTCCTGCTGCCGGGGTCCCCACGTGACCCGCTGACCTGGGTCCGGGGTCCCGTCATGACCTGGGGACCTGGGGTCGGGGTGGTCACCAGACCGTTGTACCCAGGCCGTTGACCCGACATGACCCTGTGACCCGGGGCCTGGGTAAAAATCCAACCCGGGGACCCGGGCATGGGACGTGACATGACCCGCTGACCTGGGTCCGGGGTCCCGACCTGACCCGGTGACCTGGGGCCAGTGTCCCCACGTGACCCGCTGACCTGGGTCCGTGGTCCCCACGTGACCCGGTGACCTGGGGCCGGTGTCCCCACGTGACCCGCTGACCTGGATCCGGGGCCCCCACGTGACCCGGTCACCTGGGGCCGGTGTCCCCACGTGACCCGGTGACCTGGGGCCGGTGTCCCCACGTGACCCGGGGTCCTGGTGCCGGGGTGGTCATCGAAACCTGGGAACCAGGCTGGGTACCAGACATGACCAGGTGACCTGGGTCCGGGGTCCCCACGTGACCCACTGACCTGGGGCCGGGGTCCCCACGTGACCCGGGGTCCTGGTGCCGGTGTCCCCACGTGACCCGCTGACCTGGGGCCGGGGTCCCCACGTGACCCGGGGACCTGGGGCTGGTGTCCCCACGAGACCCGCTGACCTGGGTCCGGGGTCCCCACGTGACCCGCTGACCTGGGGCCGGTGTCCCCACGTGACCCGGTGACCTGGGTCCGGGGTCCCCACGTGACCCGGTGACCTGGGGCCGGTGTCCCCACGTGACCCGGTGACCTGGGGCCGGTGTCCCCACGTGACTCGCTGACCTGGGTCCGGGGTCCCCACGTGACCCGGGGACCTGGGGCCGGTGTCCCCACGTGACCCGGTCACCTGGGGCCGGTGTCCCCACGTGACCCGGGGTCCTGGTGCCGGGGTGGTCATCGGAACCTGGGATTCAGGCTGGGTCCCGACCTGACCCGGTGACCTGGTGCCGGTGTCCCCACGTGACCCGCTGACCTGGGGCCGGGGTCCCCACGTGACCCGGGGTCCTGGTGCCGGGGTGGTCACCGGAACCTGGGAACCAGGCCGGGTGCGCGACATGACCCGGTGACCCGGGGCCGGGTTAACGACCTGTCCAGGGGACCCGGGCCGGGGACCCGACAGGACCCGGTGATCCTTCGCTGGTGTCCCGATGCAACCCGGGGACCCGGGCCGGGGTCCCGACCTGACCCGGTGACCTGGGGCCAGGGTAACCACCTGACCCGGGGACCCGGGCCGGGGAACCGGTATGACTCCGTCTCCCGGGGCCGGGGTGGTCACCTGACACTGGTACCCGGGACAGCGACCCGACATGACCCGGTGACCCGGGGCCGGGGTAACGACCTGTCCAGGGGACCTGGGCCGGGGTCCCGACAGGACCCGGTGATCTGGGGCTTGGGTAAAAACCCGTCCCGGGGACCCGGGCTGGGTCCCGACATGACCCGGTGACCTGGTTCCGGGGTGCCGACCTGACCCGGGGACCTGGGGCTGTGGTGTCGACCGGACTCGGGGACCTGGTCCGGTGTCCCGTCATGACCCGGGGACCTGGTGTCGGGGTGGTCACCAGACCGTTGTACCCAGGCCTTTGACCCGACATGACCTTGTGACCCGGGGCCTGGGTAAAAATCCAAGCCGGGGACCCGGGAATGGGACGTGACATGACCCGCTGACCTGGGTCCGGGGTCCCGACCTGACCCGGTGACCTGGGGCCGGTGTCCCCACGTGACCCGGGGTCCTGGTGCCGGGGTCCCCACGTGAACCGCTGACCTGGGTCCGGGGTCCCCACGTGACCCGGGGACCTGGGTCCGGTGTCCCCACGTGACCCGCTGACCTGGGTCCGGGGTCCCCACGTGACCCGGTCACCTGGGGCAGGTGTCCCCATGTGACCCGCTGACCTGGGTCCGGGGTCCCCACGTGACCCGCTGACCTGGGGCCGGTGTCCCCACGTGACCCGGGGTCCTGCTGCCGGGGTCCCCACGTGACCCGCTGACCTGGGTCCGGGGTCCCCACGTGACCCGGGGACCTGGGGCCGGTGTCCCCACGTGACCTGCTGACCTGGGTCCGCGGTCCCCACGTGACCCGGTGACATGGGGCCGGTGTCCCCACGTGACCCGCTGACATGGGTCCGGGGTCCCCACGTGACCCGGTGACCTGGGGCCGGTGTCCCCACATGACTCGCTGACCTGGGGCCGGGGTCCCCACGTGACCCGCTGACCTGGGTCCGGGGTCCCCACGTGACCCGGTGACCTGGGGCCGGTGTCCCCACGTGACCCGCTGACCTGGGTCCGGGGTCCCCACGTGACCCGGTGACCTGGGGCCGGTGTCTCCACGTGACCCGCTGACCTGGGTCCGGGGTCCCCACGTGACCCGGTGACCTGGGGCCGGTGTCCCCACGTGACTCGCTGACCTGGGGCCGGGGTCCCCACGTGACTCGCTGACCTGGGTCCGGGGTCCCCACGTGACCCGGTGACCTGGGGCCGGTGTCCCCACGTGACCCGGTGACCTGGGGCCGGGGTCCCCACGTGACCCGGGGTCCTGGTGCCGGGGTGGTCATCGGAACCTGGGAACCAGGCTGGGTACCAGACATGACCAGGTGACCTGGGTGCGGGGTCCCCACGTGACCCGCTGACCTGGGGCCGGGGTCCCCACGTGACCCGGGGTCATGGTGCCGGGGTGGTCACCGGAACCTGGGAACCAGGCCGGGTGCGCGACATGACCCGGTGAGCCGGGGCCGGGTTAACGACCTGTCCAGGGGACCCGGACCGGGGACCCGACAGGACCCGGTGATCCTTCGCTGGTGTCCCGATGCAACCCGGGGACCCGGGCCGAGGTCCCGACCTGACCCGGTGACCTGGGGCCAGGGTAACCACCTGACCCGGGGACCCGGGCCGGGGAACCGGTATGACTCCGTCTCCCGGGGCCGGGGTGGTCACCTGACACTGGTACCCGGGACAGCGACCCGACGTGACCCGGTGACCCGGGGCCGGGGTAACGACCTGTCCAGGGGACCTGGGCCGGGGTCCCGACATGACCCGGTGACCTGGTTCATGGGTGCCGACCTGACCCGATGACCTGGGGCTGTGGTGTCGACCGGACTCGGGGACCTGGTCCGGTGTCCCGTCATGACCCGGGGACCTGGTGTCGGGGTGGTCACCAGACCGTTGTACCCAGGCCTTTGACCCGACATGACCTTGTGACCTGGGGCCTGGGTAAAAATCCAAGCCGGGGACCCGGGCATGGGACGTGACATGACCCGCTGACCTGGGTCCGGGGTCCCGACCTGACCCGGTGACCTGGGGCCGGTGTCCCCACGTGACCCGGGGTCCTGGGTCCGGTGTCCCCACGTGACCCGCTGACCTGGGTCCGGGGTCCCCACGTGACCCGGTCACCTGGGGCAGGTGTCCCCATGTGACCCGCTGACCTGGGTCCGGGGTCCCCACGTGACCCGCTGACCTGGGGCCGGTGTCCCCACGTGACCCGGGGTCCTGCTGCCGGGGTCCCCACGTGACCCGCTGACCTGGGTCCGGGGTCCCCACGTGACCCGCTGACCTGGGGCCGGTGTCCCCACGTGACCTGCTGACCTGGGTCCGGGGTCCCCACGTGACCCGGTGACCTGGGGCCGGTGTCCCCACGTGACCCGCTGACCTGGGTCCGGGGTCCCCACGTGACCCGGTGACCTGGGTCCGGGGTCCCCACGTGCCCCGGGGTCCTGCTGCCGGGGTCCCCACGTGACCCGCTGACCTGGGTCCGGTGTCCCCACGTGACCCGGTGACCTGGGGCCGGTGTCCCCACGTGACCCGCTGACCTGGGTCCGGGGTCCCCACGTGACCCGGTGACCTGGGGCCGGTGTCTCCACGTGACCCGCTGACCTGGGTCCGGGGTCCCCACGTGACCCGGTGACCTGGGGCCGGTGTCCCCACGTGACTCGCTGACCTGGGGCCGGGGTCCCCACGTGACTCGCTGACCTGGGTCCGGGGTCCCCACGTGACCCGGTGACCTGGGGCCGGTGTCCCCACGTGACCCGGTCACCTGGGGCCGGGGTCCCCACGTGACCCGGGGTCCTGGTGAAGGGGTGGTCATCGGAACCTGGGAACCAGGCTGGGTACCAGACATGACCAGGTGACCTGGGTCCGGGGTCCCCACGTGACCCGGTGACCTGGGGCCGGGGTCCCCACGTGACCCGGGGTCCTGGTGCCGGGGTGGTCACCGGAACCTGGGAACCAGGCCGGGTGTGCGACATGACCCGGTGACCCGGGGCCGGGTTAACGACCTGTCCAGGGGACCCGGGCCGGGGACCCGACAGGACCCGGTGATCCTTCGCTGGTGTCCCGATGCAACCCGGGGACCCGGGCCGGGGTCCCGACCTGACCCGGTGACCTGGGGCCAGGGTAACCACCTGACCCGGGGACCCGGGCCGGGGAACCGGTATGACTCCGTCTCCCGGGGCCGGGGTGGTCACCTGACACTGGTACCCGGGACAGCGACCCGACGTGACCCGGTGACCCGGGGCCGGGGTAACGACCTGTCCAGGGGACCTGGGCCGGGGTCCCGACAGGACCCGGTGATCTGGGGCTTGGGTAAAAACCCGTCCCGGGGACCCGGGCTGGGTCCCAACATGACCCGGTGACCTGGTTCCGGGGTGCCGACCTGACCCGGGGACCTGGGGCTGTGGTGTCGACCGGACTCGGGGACCTGGTCCGGTGTCCCGTCATGACCCGGGGACCTGGGGTCGGGGTGGTCACCAGACCGTTGTACCCAGGCCTTTGATCCGACATGACCTTGTGAACCGGGGCCTGGGTAAAAATCCAACCCGGGGACCCGGGCATGGTACGTGACATGACCCGCTGACCTGGGTCCGGGGTCCCGACCTGACCCGGTGACCTGGGGCCGGTGTCCCCACGTGACCCGGGGTCCTGGTGCCGGGGTCCCCACGTGACCCCCTGACCTGGGTCCGGTGTCCCCACGTGACCCGGGGACCTGGGTCCGGTGTCCCCACGTGACCCGCTGACCTGGGTCCGGGGTCCCCACGTGACCCGGTCACCTGGGGCAGGTGTCCCCACGTGACCCGCTGACCTGGGGCCGGGGTCCACACGTGACCCGGTGACCTGGGGCGGTGTCCCCACGTGACCCGGGGTCCTGCTGCCGGTGTCCCCACGTGACCCGCTGACCTGGGTCCGGGGTCCCCACGTGACCCGGGGACCTGGGGCCGGTGTCCCCACGTGACCCGCTGACCTGGGTCCGGGGTCCCCACGTGACCCGGTCACCTGGGGCCGGTGTCCCCACGTGACCCGCTGACATGGGTCCGGGGTCCCCACGTGACCCGGTGACCTGGGGCCGGTGTCCCCACGTGGCCCGGGGTCCTGCTGCCGGGGTCCCCACGTGACCCGCTGACCTGGGTCCGGGGTCCCCACGTGACCCGGTGACCTGGGGCCGGTGTCCCCACGTGACCCGCTGACCTGGGTCCGGGGTCCCCACGTGACCCGGGGACCTGGGGCCTGTGTCCCCACGTGATCCGCTGACCTGGGTCCGGGGTCCCCACGTGACCCGGTGACCTGGGGCCGGTGTCCCCACGTGACTCGCTGACCTGGGGCCGGGGTCCCCACGTGACTCTCTGACCTGGGTCCGGGGTCCCCACGTGACCCGCTGACCTGGGGCCGGGGTCCCCACGTGACCCGGGGTCCTGGTGCCGGGGTTGTCACCGGAACTTGGGAACCAGGCCGGGTGCGCGACATGACCCGGTGACCCGGGGCCGGGTTAACGACCTGTCCAGGGGACCCGGGCCGGGGACCCGACAGGACCCGGTGATCCTTCGCTGGTGTCCCGATGCAACCCGGGGACCTGGGCCGGGGACCCCACGTGACCCGGGGACCTCGGGCCGGGGATGTCACCCGACACTGGTACCCGGGGCAGCGACCCGATACGACCCGGTGACCTGGGTCCGGGGTCTCGACCTGACCCGGTGACCTGGGGCCGTGGTAACCACCTGACCCGGGGACCCGGGCCGGGGAACCGGTATGACTCCGTCTCCCGGGGCCGGGGTGGTCACCTGACACTGGTACCCGGGACAGCGACCCGACATGACCCGGGGCCGGGGTAACGACCTGTCCAGGGGACCTGGGCCGGGGTCCCGACAGGACCCGGTGATCTGGGGCTTGGGTAAAAACCCGTCCCGGGGACCCGGGCTGGGTCCCGACATGACCCGGTGACCTGGTTCCGGGGTGCCGACCTGACCCGGGGACCTGGGGCTGTGGTGTCGACCGGACTCGGGGACCTGGTCCGGTGTCCCGTCATGACCCGGGGACCTGGGGTCGGGGTGGTCACCAGACCCTTGTACCCAGGCCGTTGACCCGACATGACCCTGTGACCCGGGGCCTGGGTAAAAATCCAAGCCGGGGACCCGGGCATGGGACGTGACATGACCTGACCTGGGTCCGGGGTCCCGACCTGACCCGGTGAACTGGGTCCGGAGTCCCCACGTGACCCGCTGACCTGGGGCCGGGGTCCCCACGTGACCCGGGGACCTGGGGCTGGTGTCCCCACGTGACCCGCTGACCTGGGGCCGGGGTCCCCACGTGACCCGGTGACCTGGGGCCGGTGTCCCCACGTGACCCGGTGACCTGGGTCCGGGGTCCCCACGTGACCCGGTGACCTGGGGCCGGTGTCCCCACGTGACCCGGTGACCTGGGGCCGGTGTCCCCACGTGACTCGCTGACCTGGGTCCAGGGTCCCCACGTGACCCGGGGACCTGGGGCCGGGGTCCCCACGTGACCCGGTCACCTGGGGCTGGTGTCCCCACGTGACCCGGGGTCCTGGTGCCAGGGTGGTCATCGGAACCTGGGATTCAGGCTGGGTACAAGACATGACATGGTGACCTGGGTCCGGGGTCCCCACGTGACCCGCTGACCTGGGGCCGGGGTCCCCACGTGACCCGGGGTCCTGGTGCCGGGGTGGTCACCGGAACCTGGGAACCAGGCCGGGTGCGCGACATGACCCGGTGACCCGGGGCCGGGTTAACGACCTGTCTAGGGGACCCGGGCCGGGGACCCGACAGGACCCGGTGATCCTTCGCTGGTGTCCCGATGCAACCCGGGGACCCGGGCCGGGGTCCCGACCTGACCCGGTGACCTGGGCCCAGGGTAACCACCTGACCCGGGGACCCGGGCCGGGGAACCGGTATGACTCCGTCTCCCGGGGCCGGGGTGGTTACCTGACACTGGTACCCGGGACAGCGACCCGACATGACCCGGTGACCCGGGGCCGGGGTAACGACCTGTCCAGGGGACCTGGGCCGGGGTCCCGACAGGACCCGGTGATCTGGGGCTTGGGTAAAAACCCGTCCCGGGGACCCGGGCTGGGTCCCGACATGACCCGGTGACCTGGTTCCGGGGTGCCGACCTGACCCGGTGACCTGGGGCTGTGGTGTCGACCGGACTCGGGGACCTGGTCCGGTGTCCCGTCATGACCCGGGGACCTGGGGTCTGGGTGGTCACCAGACCGTTGTACCCAGGCCGTTGACCCGACATGACCCTGTGACCCGGGGCCTGGGTAAAAATCCAACCCGGGGACCCGGGCATGGGACGTGACATGACCCGCTGACCTGGGTCCGGGGTCCCGACCTGACCCGGTGACCTGGGGCCAGTGTCCCCACGTGACCCGCTGACCTGGGTCCAGGGTCCCCAAGTGACCCGGTGACCTGGGGCCGGTGTCCCCATGTGACCCGCTGACCTGGGTCCGGGGTCCCCACGTGACCCGGTCACCTGGGTCCGGGGTCCCCACGTGACCCGGTCACCTGGGGCCGGTGTCCCCACGTGACCCGGGGTCCTGGTGCCGGGGTGGTCATCGGAAACTGGGAACCAGGCTGGGTACCAGACATGACCAGGTGACCTGGGTCCGGGGTCCCCACGTGACCCGGTGACCTGGAGCCGGTGTCCCCACGTGACCCGCTGACCTGGGTCCGGTGTCCCCACGTGACCCGGGGTCCTGGTGCCGGGGTGCTCATCGGAACCTGGGAACCAGGCTGGGTACCAGACATGACCAGGTGACCTGGGTCCGGGGTCCCCACGTGACCCGCTGACCTGGGGCCGGGGTCCCCACGTGACCCGGGGTCCTGGTGCCGGGGTGGTCACCGGAACCTGGGAACCAGGCCGGGTGCGCGACATGACCCGGTGACCCGGGGCCGGGTTAACGACCTGTCTAGGGGACCCGGGCCGGGGACCCGACAGGACCCGGTGATCCTTCGCTGGTGTCCCGATGCAACCCAGGGACCCGGGCCGGGGTCCCGACCTGACCCGGTGACCTGGGCCCAGGGTAACCACCTGACCCGGGGACCCGGGCCGGGGAACCGGTATGACTCCGTCTCCCGGGGCCGGGGTGGTCACCTGACACTGGTACCCGGGACAGCGACCCGACGTGACCCGGGGCAGGGGTAACGACCTGTCCAGGGGACCTGGGCCGGGGTCCCGACAGGACCCGGTGATCTGGGGCTTGGGTAAAAACCCGTCCCGGGGACCCGGGCTGGGTCCCGACATGACCCGGTGACCTGGTTCCGGGGTGCCGACCTGACCCGGGGACCTGGGGCTGTGGTGTCGACCGGACTCGGGGACCTGGTCCGGTGTCCCGTCATGACCCGGGGACCTGGGGTCGGGGTGGTCACCAGACCGTTGTACCCAGGCCGTTGACCCGACATGACCCTGTGACCCGGGGCCTGGGTAAAAATCCAACCCGGGGACCCGGGCATGGGACGTGACATGACCCGAACTGGGTCCGGGGTCCCGACCTGACCCGGTGACCTGGGGCCGGTGTCCCCACGTGACCCGCTGACCTGGGTCCGTGGTCCCCACGTGACCCGGTGACCTGGGGCCGGTGTCCCCACGTGACCCGCTGACCTGGGGCCGGTGTCCCCACGTGACCCGCTGACCTGGGTCCGGGGTGGTCATCGAAACCTGGGAACCAGGCTGGGTACCAGACATGACCAGGTGACCTGGGGCCGGGGTCCCCACGTGACCCGCTGACCTGGGGCCGGTGTCCCCACGTGACCCGGGGTCCTGGTGCCGGAGTCCCCATGTGACCCTCTGACCTGGGGCCGGGGTCCCCACGTGACCCGGGGACCTGGGGCCGGTGTCCCCACGTGACCCGCTGACCTGGGGCCGGGGTCCCCACGTGACCCGCTGACCTGGGTCCGGGGTCCCCACGTGACCCGGGGTCCTGCTGCCGGGGTCCCCACGTGACCCGCTGACCTGGGTCCGGGGTCCCCACGTGACCCGCTGACCTGGGGCCGGTGTCCCCACATGACCCGGTGACCTGGGGCCGGTGTCCCCACGTGACCCGGTGACATGGGTCCGGGGTCCCCACGTGACCCACTGACCTGGGTCCGGGGTCCCCACGTGACCCGGTGACCTGTGGCCGGTGTCCCCACGTGACTCGCTGACCTGGGTCCGGGGTCCCCACGTGACCCGGGGACCTGGGGCCGGTGTCCCCACGTGACCCGGTCACCTGGGGCCGGTGTCCCCACGTGACCCGGGGTCCTGGTGCCGGGTTGCTCATCGGAACCTGGGATTCAGGCTGGGTACAAGACATGACATGGTGACCTGGGTCCGGGGTCCCCATGTGACCCGCTGACCTGGGGCCGGGGTCCCCACGTGACCCGGGGTCCTGGTGCCGGGGTGGTCACCGGAACCTGGGAACCAGGCCGGGTGCGCGACCTGACCCGGTGACCCGGGGCCGGGTTAACGACCTGTCCAGGGGACCCGGGCCGGGGACCCGACAGGACCCGGTGATCCTTCGCTGGTGTCCCGATGCAACCCGGGGACCCGGGCCGGGGACCCCACGTGACCCGGGGACCTGGGGCCGGGGATGTCACCCGACACTGGTACCCGGGGCAGCGACCCGATACGACCCGGGGACCTGGGTCCGGGGTCCCGACCTGACCCGGTGACCTGGGGCCAGGGTAACCACCTGACCCGGGGACCCGGGCCGGGGAACCGGTATGACTCCGTCTCCCGGGGCCGGGGTGGTCACCTGACACTGGTACCCGGGACAGCAACCCGACATGACCCGGTGACCCGGGGCCGGGGTAAGGACCTGTCCAGGGGACCTGGGCCGGGGTCCCGACAGGACCCGGTGATCTGGGGCTTGGGTAAAAACCCGTCCCGGGGACCCGGGCTGGGTCCCGACATGACCCGGTGACCTGGTTCCGGGGTGCCGACCTGACCCGGGGACCTGGGGCTGTGGTGTCGACCGGACTCGGGGACCTGGTCCGGTGTCCCGTCATGACCCGGGGACCTGGGGTCGGGGTGGTCACCAGACCCTTGTACCCAGGCCGTTGACCCGACATGACCCTGTGACCCGGGGCCTGGGTAAAAATCCAACCCGGGGACCCGGGCATGGGACGTGACATGACCCGCTGACCTGGGTCCGGGGTCCCGACCTGACCCGGTGACCTGGGGCCAGTGTCCCCACGTGACCCGCTGACCTGGGTCCGGGGTCCCCACGTGACCCGCTGACCTGGGGCCGGTGTCCCCACGTGACCCGCTGACCTGGGTCCGGGGTCCCCACGTGACCCGGTCACCTGGGGCCGGTGTCCCCACGTGACCCGGGGTCCTGGTGCCGGGGTGGTCATCGGAACCTGGGAACCAGGCTGGGTACCAGACATGACCAGGTGACCTGGGTCCGGGGTCCCCACGTGACCCGGTGACCTGGAGCCGGTGTCCCCACGTGACCCGCTGACCTGGGTCCGGTGTCCCCACGTGACCCTGGGTCCTGGTGCCGGGGTGCTCATTGGAACCTGGGAACCAGGCTGGGTACCAGACATGACCAGGTGACCTGGGTCCGGGGTCCCCACGTGACCCGCTGACCTGGGGCCGGGGTCCCCACGTGACCCGGGGTCCTGGTGCCGGGGTGGTCACCGGAACCTGGGAACCAGGCCGGGTGCGCGACATGACCCGGTGACCCGGGGCCGGGTTAACGACATGTCCAGGGGACCAGGGCCGGGGACCCGACAGGACCCGGTGATCCTTCGCTGGTGTCCCGATGCAACCCGGGGACCCGGGCCGGGGTCCCGACCTGACCCGGTGACCTGGGCCCAGGGTAACCACCTGACCCGGGGACCCGGGCCGGGGAACCGGTATGACTCCGTCTCCCGGGGCCGGGGTGGTCACCTGACACTGGTACCCGGGACAGCGACCCGACATGACCCGGTGACCCGGGGCCGGGGTAACGACCTGTCCAGGGGACCTGGGCCGGGGTCCCGACAGGACCCGGTGATCTGGGGCTTGGGTAAAAACCCGTCCCGGGGACCCGGGCTGGATCCCGACATGACCCGGTGACCTGGTTCCGGGGTGCCGACCTGACCCGGGGACCTGGGGCTGTGGTGTCGACCGGACTCGGGGACCTGGTCCGGTGTCCCGTCATGACCCGGGGACCTGGGGTCGGGGTGGTCACCAGACCCTTGTACCCAGGCCGTTGACCCGACATGACCCTGTGACCCGGGGCCTGGGTAAAAATCCAAGCCGGGGACCCGGGCATGGGACGTGACATGACCCGACCTGGGTCCGGGGTCCCGACCTGACCCGGTGACCTGGGGCCGGGGTAACCACCTGACCCGGGGACCCGGGCCGGGGAACCGGTATGACTCCGTCTCCCGGGGCCGGGGTGGTCACCTGACACTGGTACCCGGGACAGCGACCCGACATGACCCGGTGACCCGGGGCCGGGGTAACGACCTGTCCAGGGGACCTGGGCCGGGGTCCCGACAGGACCCGGTGATCTGGGGCTTGGGTAAAAACCCGTCCCGGGGACCCGGGCTGGATCCCGACATGACCCGGTGACCTGGTTCCGGGGTGCCGACCTGACCCGGGGACCTGGGGCTGTGGTGTCGACCGGACTCGGGGACCTGGTCCGGTGTCCCGTCATGACCCGGGGACCTGGGGTCAGGGTGGTCACCAGACCCTTGTACCCAGGCCGTTGACCCGACATGACCCTGTGACCCGGGGCCTGGGTAAAAATCCAAGCCGGGGACCCGGGCATGGGACGTGACATGACCCGACCTGGGTCCGGGGTCCCGACCTGACCCGGTGACCTGGGGCCGGGGTAACCACCTGACCCGGGGACCCGGGCCGGGGAACCGGTATGACTCCGTCTCCCGGGGCCGGGGTGGTCACCTGACACTGGTACCCGGGACAGCGACCCGACGTGACCCGGGGCAGGGGTAACGACCTGTCCAGGGGACCTGGGCCGGGGTCCCGACAGGACCCGGTGATCTGGGGCTTGGGTAAAAACCCGCCCCGGGGACCCGGGCTGGGTCCCGACATGACCCGGTGACTTGGTTCCGGGGTGCCGACCTGACCCGGGGACTTGGGGCAGTGGTGTCGACCGGACTCGGGGACCTGGTCCGGTGTCCCGTCATGACCCGGGGACCTGGGATCGGGGTGGTCACCAGACCGTTGTACCCAGGCCTTTGACCCGACATGACCTTGTGACCCGGGGCCTGGGTAAAAATCCAACCCGGGGACCCGGGCATGGGACGTGACATGACCCGCTGACCTGGGTCCGGGGTCCCGACCTGACCCGGTGACCTGGGGCCGGTGTCCCCACGTGACCCGGGGTCCTGGTGCCGGGGTCCCCACGTGACCCGCTGACCTGGGTCCGGGGTCCCCACGTGACCCGGGGACCTGGGTCCGGTGTCCCCACGTGACCCGCTGACCTGGGTCCGGGGTCCCCACGTGACCCGGTCACCTGGGGCAGGTGTCCCCACGTGACCCGCTGACATGGGCCCGGGGTCCCCACGTGACCCGGTGACCTGGGGCCGGTGTCCCCACGTGACCCGGGGTCCTGCTGCCGGGGTCCCCACGTGACCCGCTGACCTGGGTCCGGGGACCCCACGTGACCCGGGGACCTGGGGCCGGTGTCCCCACGTGACCCGCTGACCTGGGTCCGGGGTCCCCACGTGACCCGCTGACCTGGGGCCGGTGTCCCCACGTGACCCGCTGACATGGGTCCCGGGTCCCCACGTGACCCGGTGACCTGGGGCCGGTGTCCCCACGTGACCCGGGGTCCTGCTGCCGGGGTCCCCACATGACCAGGTTACCTGGGTCCGGGGTCCCCACGTGACCCGGTGACCTAGGGCCGGTGTCCCCACGTGACCCGGTCACCTGGGTCCGGTGTCCCCACGTGACCCGCTGACCTGGGGCCGGGGTCCCCACGTGACCCGCTGACCTGGGTCCGGGGTCCCAACTTGACCCGGTGACCTGGGGCCGGTGTCCCTACGTGACTCGCTGACCTGGGGCCGGGGTCCCCACGTGACCCGGTCACCTGGGGCCGGTGTCCCCACGTGACCCGGGGTCCTGGTGCCGGGGTGCTCATCGGAACCTGGGAATCAGGCTGGGTACCAGAGATGACCAGGTGACCTGGGTCCGGGGTCCCCACGTGACCCGCTGACCTGGGGCCGGGGTCCCCACGTGACCCGGGGTCCTGGTGCCGGGGTTGTCACCGGAACCTGGGAACCAGGCCGGGTGCGCGACATGACCCGGTGACCCGGGGCCGGGTTAACGACCTGTCCAGGGGACCCGGGCCGGGGACCCGACAGGACCCGGTGATCCTTCGCTGGTGTCCCGATGCAACCCGGGGACCCGGGCCGGGGACCCCACGTGACCCGGGGACCTGGGGCCGGGGATGTCACCCGACACTGGTACCCGGGGCAGCGACCTGACATGACCTGGTGACCCGGGGCCGGGTTAACGACCTGTCCAGGGGACCCGGGCCGGGGACCCGACAGGACCCGGTGATCCTTCGCTGGTGTCCCGATGCAACCCGGGGACCCGGGCCGGGGTCCCGACCTGACCCGGTGACCTGGGGCCAGGGTAACCACCTGACCCGGGGACCCGGGCCGGGGAACCGGTATGACTCCGTCTCCCGGGGCCGGGGTGGTCACCTGACACTGGTACCCGGGACAGCGACACGACGTGACCCGGGGCCGGGGTAACGACCTGTCCAGGGGACCTGGGCCGGGGTCCCGACAGGACCCGGTGATCTGGGGCTTGGGTAAAAACCCGTCCCGGGGACCCGGGCTGGGTCCCGACATGACCCGGTGACCTGGTTCCGGGGTGCCGACCTGACCCGGGGACCTGGGGCTGTGGTGTCGACCGGACTCGGGGACCTGGTCCGGTGTCCCGTCATGACCCGGGGACCTGGGGTCGGGGTGGTCACCAGACCGTTGTACCCAGGCCGTTGACCCGACATGACCCTGTGACCCGGGGCCTGGGTAAAAATCCAAGCCGGGGACCCGGGCATGGGACGTGACATGACCCGACCTGGGTCCGGGGTCCCGACCTGACCCGGTGACCTGGAGCCGGTGTCCCCACATGACCCGCTGACCTGGGTCCGGGGTCCCCACGTGACCTGCTGACATGGGGCCGGTGTCCCCACGTGACCCGCTGACCTGGGGCCGGTGTCCCCACGTGACCCGGGGTCCTGGTGCCGGGGTGGTCATCGAAACCTGGGAACCAGGCTGGGTACCAGACATGACCAGGTGACCTGGGGCCGGGGTCCCCACGTGACCCGCTGACCTGGGTCCGGGGTCCCCACGTGACCCGGTCACCTGGGGCCGGTGTCCCCACGTGACCCGCTGACCTGGGTCCGGGGTCCCCAAGTGACCCGGTGACATGGGGCCGGTGTCCCCACGTGACTCGGTGACCTGGGTCCGGGGTCCCCACGTGACTCGCTGACCTGGGTCCGGGGTCCCCACGTGACCCGGGGACCTGGGGCCGGTGTCCCCACGTGACCCGGTCACCTGGGGCCGGGGTCCCCACGTGACCCGGGGTCCTGGTGCCGGGGTGGTCATCGGAACCTGGGAACCAGGCTGGGTACCAGACATGACCAGGTGACCTGGGTCCGGGGTCCCCACGTGACCCGCTGACCTGGGGCCGGGGTCCCCACGTGACCCGGGGTCCTGGTGCCGGGGTGGTCACCGGAACCTGGGAACCAGGCCGGGTGCGCGACATGACCCGGTGACCCGGGGCCGGGTTAACGACCTGTCCAGGGGACCCGGGCCGGGGACCCGACAGGACCCGGTGATCCTTCGCTGGTGTCCCGATGCAACCCGGGGACCCGGGCCGGGGACCCCACGTGACCCGGGGACCTGGGGCCGGGGATGTCACCCGACACTGGTACCCGGGGCAGCGACCCGATACGACCCGGTGACCTGGGTCCGGGGTCCCGACCTGACCCGGTGACCTGGGGCCAGGGTAACCACCTGACCCGGGGACCCGGGCCGGGGAACCGGTATGACTCCGTCTCCCGGGGCCGGGGTGGTCACCTGACACTGGTACCCGGGACAGCGACCCGACATGACCCGGTGACCCGGGGCCGGGGTAACGACCTGTCCAGGGGACCTGGGCCGGGGTCCCGACAGGACCCGGTGATCTGGGGCTTGGGTAAAAACCCGTCCCGGGGACCCGGGCTGGGTCTCGACATGACCCGGTGACCTGGTTCCGGGGTGCCGACCTGACCCGGGGACCTGGGGCTGTGGTGTCGACCGGACTCGGGGACCTGGTCCGGTTTCCCGTCATGACCCGGGGACCTGGGGTCGGGGTGGTCACCAGACCCTTGTACCCAGGCCGTTGACCCGACATGACCCTGTGACCCGGGGCCTGGGTAAAAATCCAACCCAGGGACCCGGGCATGGGACGTGACATGACCCGACCTGGGTCCGGGGTGCCGACCTGACCCGGGGACCTGGGGCTGTGGTGTCGACCGGACTCGGGGACCTGGTCCGTTGTCCCGTCATGACACGTGGACCTGGGGTCGGGGTGGTCACCAGACCCTTGTACCCAGGCCGTTGACCCGACATGACCCTGTGACCCGGGGCCTGGGTAAAAATCCAAGCCGGGGACCCGGGCATGGGACGTGACATGACCCGACCTGGGTCCGGGGTCCCGACCTGACCCGGTGACCTGGGGCCGGGGTAACCACCTGACCCGGGGACCCGGGCCGGGGAACCGGTATGACTCCGTCTCCCGGGGCCGGGGTGGTCACCTGACACTGGTACCCGGGACAGCGACCCGACGTGACCCGGGGCAGGGGTAACGACCTGTCCAGGGGACCTGGGCCGGGGTCCCGACAGGACCCGGTGATCTGGGGCTTGGGTAAAAACCCGTCCCGGGGACCCGGGCTGGGTCCCGACATGACCCGGTGACCTGGTTCCGGGGTGCCGACCTGACCCGGGGACCTGGGGCTGTGGTGTCGACCGGACTCGGGGACCTGGTCCGGTGTCCCGTCATGACCCGGGGACCTGGGGTCGGGGTGGTCACCAGACCGTTGTACCCAGGCCGTTGACCCGACATGACCCTGTGACCCAGGGCCTGGGTAAAAATCCAAGCCGGGGACCCGGGCATGGGACGTGACATGACCCGGTGACCTGGGTCCGGGGTCCCGACCTGACCCGGTGACCTGGGGCCAGTGTCCCCACGTGACCCGCTGACCTGGGTCCGGGGTCCCCACGTGACCCGGTGACCTGGGGCCAGTGTCCCCACGTGACCCGCTGACCTGGGTCCGGGGTCCCCACGTGACCCGGTCACCTGGGGCCGGTGTCCCCACGTGACCCGGTCACCTGGGGCCGGTGTCCCCACATGACCCGGGGTCCTGGTGCCGGGGTGGTCATCGGAACCTGGGAACCAGGCTGGGTACCAGACATAACCAGGTGACCTGGGGCCGGGGTCCCCACGTGACCCGCTGACCTGGGTCCGGGGTCCCCACGTGACCCGGGGACCTGGGGCCGGTGTCCCCACGTGACCCGCTGACCTGGGTCCGGGGTCCCCACGTGACCCGGTGACCTGGGGCCGGTGTCCCCACGTGACCCGGTGACCTGGGGCCTGTGTTCCCACGTGACTCGCTGACCTGGGTCCGGGGTCCCCACGTGACCCGGGGTCCTGGTGCCGGGGTGGTCACCGGAACCTGGGAACCAGGCCGGGTGCGCGACATGACCCGGTAACCCGGGGCCGGGTTAACGACCTGTCCAGGGGACCCGGGCCGGGGACCCGACAGGACCCGGTGATCCTTCGCTGGTGTCCCGATGCAACCCGGGGACCCGGGCCGGGGTCCCCACGTGACCCGGGGACCTGGGGCCGGGGATGTCACCCGACACTGGTACCCGGGGCAGCGACCCGATACGACCCGGGGACCTGGGTCCGGGGTCCCGACCTGACCCGATGACCTGGGGCCAGGGTAACCACCTGACCCGGGGACCCGGGCCGGGGAACCGGTATGACTCCGTCTCCCGGGGCCGGGGTGGTCACCTGACACTGGTACCCGGGACAGCGACCCGACATGACCCGGTGACCCGGGGCCGGGGTAACGACCTGTCCAGGGGACCTGGGCCGGGGTCCCGACAGGACCCGGTGATCTGGGGCTTGGGTAAAAACCCGTCCCGGGGACCCGGGCTGGGTCCCGACATGACCCGGTGACCTGGTTCCGGGGTGCCGACCTGACCCGGGGACCTGGGGCTGTGGTGTCGACCGGACTCGGGGACCTGGTCTGGTGTCCCGTCATGACCCGGGGACCTGGGGTCGGGGTGGTCACCAGACCGTTGTACCCAGGCCTTTGACCCGACATGACCTTGTGACCCGGGGCCTGGGTAAAAATCCAACCCGGGGACCCGGGCATGGGACGTGACATGACCCGCTGACCTGGGTCCGGGGTCCCAACCTGACCCGGTGACCTGGGGCCGGTGTCCCCACGTGACCCGGGGTCCTGGTGCCGGGGTCCCCACGTGACCCGCTGACCTGGGTCCGGGGTCCCCACGTGACCCGGTCACCTGGGTCCGGTGTCCCCACGTGACCCGCTGACCTGGGTCCGGGGTCCCCACGTGACCCGGTCACCTGGGGCAGGTGTCCCCACGTGACCCGCTGTCATGGGCCCGGGGTCCCCACGTGACCCGGTGACCTGGGGCCGGTGTCCCCACGTGACCCGGGGTCCTGCTGCCGGGGTCCCTACGTGACCTGCTGACCTGGGTCCGGGGTCCCCACGTGACCCGGGGACCTGGGGCCGGTGTCCCCACCTGACCCGCTGACCTGGGGCCGGGGTCCCCACGTGACCCGGTGACCTGGGGCCGGTGTCCCCACGTGACCCGCTGACCTGGGTCCGGGGTCCCAACGTGACCCGGTGACCTGGGGCCGGTGTCCCCACGTGACTCGCTGACCTGGGTCCGGGGTCCCCACGTGACCCGGTGACCTGGGGCCGGTGTCCCCACGTGACCCGGTGACCTGGGGCCGGTGTCCCCACGTGACCCGCTGACCTGGGTCCGGGGTCCCACGTGACCCGGTGACCTGGGGCCGGTGTCCCCACGTGACCCGCTGACCTGGGTCCGGGGTCCCAACGTGACCCGGTGACCTGGGGCCGGTGTCCCCACATGACCCGCTGACCTGGGTCCGGGGTCCCAACGTGACCCGGGGACCTGGGTCCGGTGTCCCCACGTGACCCGCTGACCTGGGTCCGGGGTCCCCACGTGACCCGGTCACCTGGGGCAGGTGTCCCCACGTGACCCGCTGACATGGGCCCGGGGTCCCCACGTGACCCGGTGACCTGGGGCCGGTGTCCCCACGTGACCCGGGGTCCTGCTGCCGGGGTCCCCACGTGACCCGCTGACCTGGGTCCGCGGTCCCCACGTGACCCGGTGACCTGGGGCCGGTGTCCCCACCTGACCCGCTGACCTGGGGCCGGGGTCCCCACGTGACCCGGTGACCTGGGGCCGGTGTCCCCACGTGACCCGCTGACCTGGGTCCGGGGTCCCAACGTGACCCGGTGACCTGGGGCCGGTGTCCCCACGTGACTCGCTGACCTGGGTCCGGGGTCCCCACGTGACCCGCTGACCTGGGGCCGGTGTCCCCACGTGACCCGGTGACCTGGGGCCGGTGTCCCCACGTGACCCGCTGACCTGGGTCCGGGGTCCCACGTGACCCGGTGACCTGGGGCCGGTGTCCCCACGTGACCCGCTGACCTGGGTCCGGGGTCCCAACGTGACCCGGTGACCTGGGGCCGGTGTCCCCACGTGACTCGCTGACCTGGGTCCGGGGTCCCCACGTGACCCGGTGACCTGGGGCCGGTGTCCCCACGTGACCCGGTGACCTGGGGCCGGTGTCCCCACGTGACCCGGGGTCCTGGTGCCGGGGTGGTCATCGGAACCTGGGAATCAGGCTGGGTACCAGACATGACCAGGTGACCTGGGTCCGGGGTCCCCACGTGACCCGCTGACCTGGGGCCGGGGTCCCCACGTGACCTGGGGTCCTGGTGCCGGGGTGGTCACCGGAACCTGGGAAACAGGCCGGGTGCGCGACATGACCCGGTGACCCGGGGCTGGGTTAACGACCTGTCCAGGGGACCCGGGCCGGGGACCCGACAGGACCCGGTGATCCTTCGCTGGTGTCCCGATGCAACCCGGGGACCCGGGCCGGGGACCCCACGTGACCCGGGGACCTGGGGCCAGGGTAACCACCTGACCCGGGGACCCGGGCCGGGGAACCGGTATGACTCCGTCTCCCGGGGCCGGGGTGGTCACCTGACACTGGTACCCGGGACAGCGACCCGACGTGACCCGGGGCCGGGGTAACGACCTGTCCAGGGGACCTGGGCCGGGGTCCCGACAGGACCCGGTGATCTGGTTCCGGGGTGCCGACCTGACCCGGGGACCTGGGGCTGTGGTGTCGACCGGACTCGGGGACCTGGTCCGGTGTCCCGTCATGACCCGGGGACCTGGGGTCGGGGTGGTCACCAGACCGTTGTACCCAGGCCGTTGACCCGACATGACCCTGTGACCCGGGGCCTGGGTAAAAATCCAACCCGGGGACCCGGGCATGGGACGTGACATGACCCGACCTGGGTCCGGGGTCCCGACGTGACCCGGTGACCTGGAGCCGGTGTCCCCATGTGACCCGCTGACCTGGGTCTGGTGTCCCCTCGTGACCCGGGGTCCTGGTGCCGGGGTGCTCATCGGAACCTGGGAACCAGGCTGGGTACCAGACATGACCAGGTGACCTGGGTCCGGGGTCCCCACGTGACCCGGTCACCTGGGGCCGGGGTCCCCACGTGACCCGGGATCCTGGTGCCGGGGTGGTCACCGGAACCTGGGAACCAGGCCGGGTGCGCGACATGACCCGGTGACCCGGGGCCGGGTTAACGACCTGTCCAGGGGACCCGGGCCGGGGACCCGACAGGACCCGGTGATCCTTCGCTCGTGTCCCGATGCAACCCGGGGACCCGGGCCGGGGTCCCGACCTGACCCGGTGACCTGGGGCCAGGGTAACCACCTGACCAGGGGACCCGGGCCGGGGAACCGGTATGACTCCGTCTCCCGGGGCCGGGGTGGTCACCTGACACTGGTACCCGGGACAGCGACCCGACATGACCCGGTGACCCGGGGCCGGGGTAACGACCTGTCCAGGGGACCTGGGCCGGGGTCCCGACAGGACCCGGTGATCTGGGGCTTGGGTAAAAACCCGTCCCGGGGACCCGGGCTGGGTCCCGACATGACCCGGTGACCTGGTTCCGGGGTGCCGACCTGACCCGGGGACCTGGGGCTGTGGTGTCGACCGGACTCGGGGACCTGGTCCGGTGTCCCGTCATGACCCGGGGACCTGGGGTCGGGGTGGTCACCAGACCGTTGTACCCAGGCCTTTGACCCGACATGACCTTGTGACCAGGGGCCTGGGTAAAAATCCAACCCGGGGACCCGGGCATGGGACGTGACATGACCCGCTGACCTGGGTCCAGGGTCCCGACCTTACCCGGTGACCTGGGGCCGGTGTCCCCACGTGACCCGCTGACCTGGGTCCGGGGTCCCCACGTGACCCGGTGACCTGGGGCCGGTGTCCCCACGTGACCCGGGGACCTGGGTCCGGGGTCCCCACGTGACCCGCTGACCTGGGGCCGGTGTCCCCACGTGACTCGCTGTCCTGGGTCCGGGGTCCCCACGTGACCCGGTGACCTGGGGCCGGTGTCCCCACGTGACCCGGTCACCTGGGGCCGGGGTCCCCACGTGACCCGGGGTCCTGGTGCCGGGGTGGTCATCGGAACCTGGGAATCAGGCTGGGTACCAGACATGACCAGGTGACCTGGGTCCGGGGTCCCCACGTGACCCGCTGACCTGGGTCCGGGGTCCCCACGTGACCCGGGGTCCTGGTGCCGGGGTGGTCACCGGAACCTGGGAACCAGGCCGGGTGCGCGACATGACCCGGTGACCCGGGGCCGGGTTAACGACCTGTCCAGGGGACCCGGGCCGGGGACCCGACAGGACCCGGTGATCCTTCGCTGGTGTCCCGATGCAACCCGGGGACCCGGGCCGGGGACCCCACGTGACCCGGGGACCTCGGGCCGGGGATGTCACCCGACACTGGTACCCGGGGCAGCGACCCGACCTGACCCGGGGCCGGGGTAACGACCTGTCCAGGGGACCTGGGCCGGGGTCCCGACAGGACCCGGTGATCTGGGGCTTGGGTAAAAACCCGTCCCGGGGACCCGGGCTGGGTCCCGACATGACCCGGTGACCTGGTTCCGGGGTGCCGACCTGACCCGGGGACCTGGGGCTGTGGTGTCGACCGGACTCGGGGACCTGGTCCGGTGTCCCGTCATGACCCGGGGACCTGGGGTCGGGGTGGTCACCAGACCGTTGTACCCAGGCCGTTGACCCGACATGACCCTGTGACCCGGGGCCTGGGTAAAAATCCAACCCGGGGACCCGGGCATGGGACGTGACATGACCCGACCTGGGTCCGGGGTCCCGACCTGACCCGGTGACCTGGAGCCGGTGTCCCCACGTGACCCGCTGACCTGGGTCCGGGGTCCCCACGTGACCCGGGGTCCTGGTGCCGGGGTGGTCACCGGAACCTGGGAACCAGGCCGGGTGCGCGACATGACCCGGTGACCCGGGGCCGAGGTAACGACCTGTCCAGGGGACCTGGGCCGGGGTCCCGACAGGACCCGGTGATCTGGGGCTTGGGTAAAAACCCGTCCCGGGGACCCGGGCTGGGTCCCGACATGACCCGGTGACCTGGTTCCGGGGTGCCGACCTGACCCGGGGACCTGGGGCTGTGGTGTCGACCGGACTCGGGGACCTGGTCCGGTGTCCCGTCATGACCCGGGGACCTGGGGTCGCGGTGGTCACCAGACCGTTGTACCCAGGCCTTTGACCCGACATGACCCTGTGACCCGGGGCCTGGGTAAAAATCCAACCCGGGGACCCGGGCATGGGACGTGACATGACCCGCTGACCTGGGTCCGGGGTCCCGACCTGACCCGGTGACCTGGGGCCGGTGTCCCCACGTGACCCGGGGTCCTGGTGCCGGGGTCCTCACGTGACCCGCTGACCTGGGTCCGGGGTCCCCACGTGACCCGGGGACCTGGGTCCGGTGTCCCCACGTGACCCGCTGACCTGGGTCCGGGGTCCCCACGTGACCCGGTCACCTGGGGCAGGTGTCCCCACGTGACCCGCTGACATGGGTCCGGGGTCCCCACGTGACCCGGTGACCTGGGGCCGGTGTCCCCACGTGACCCGGGGTCCTGCTGCCGGGGTCCCCACGTGACCCGCTGACCTGGGTCCGGGGTCCCCACGTGACCCGGGGACCTGGGGCCGGTGTCCCCACGTGACC
Organism: Somateria mollissima; assembly: GCA_951411735.1. NCBI lineage: Eukaryota > Metazoa > Chordata > Aves > Anseriformes > Anatidae > Somateria > Somateria mollissima. The sequence continues at coordinate 464,567 of CATOCB010000428.1, forward strand.
CGCTGACCTGGGTCCGGGGTCCCCACGTGACCCGGTGACCTGGGGCCGGTGTCCCCACGTGACCCGCTGACCTGGGTCCGGGGTCCCCACGTGACCCGGTGACTTGGGGCCGGTGTCCCCACGTGACCCAGGGTCCTGCTGCCGGGGTCCCCACGTGACCCGCTGACCTGGGTCCGGGGTCCCCACGTGACCCGGTGACCTGGGGCCGGTGTCCCCACGTGACCCGCTGACATGGGTCCGGGGTCCCCACGTGACCCGGTGACCTGGGGCCGGTGTCCCCACGTGACCCGCTGACCTGGGTCCGGGGTCCCCACGTGACCCGCTGACCTGGGGCCGGTGTCCCCACGTGACCCGCTGACCTGGGTCCAGGGTCCCCACGTGACCCGGTGACCTGGGTCCGGTGTCCCCACGTGACCCGGTCACCTGGGGCCGGTGTCCCCACGTGACCCGGGGTCCTGGTGCCGGGGTGGTCATCGGAACCTGGGAATCAGGCTGGGTACCAGACATGACCAGGTGACCTGGGTCCGGGGTCCCCACGTGACCCGCTGACCTGGGGCCGGGGTCCCCACGTGACCTGGGTCCTGGTGCCGGGGTTGTAACCGGAACCTGGGAACCAGGCCGGGTACGCGACATGACCCGGTGACCCGGGGCCGGGTTAACGACTTGTCCAGGGGACCCGGGCCGGGGACCCGACAGGACCCGGTGATCCTTCGCTGGTGTCCCGATGCAACCCGGGGACCCGGGCCGGGGACACCACGTGACCCGGGGACCTCGGGCCGGGGATGTCACCCGACACTGGTACCCGGGGCAGCGACCCGATACGACCCGGGGACCTGGGTCCGGGGTCCCGACCTGACCCGGTGACCTGGGGCCAGGGTAACCACCTGACCCGGGGACCCGGGCCGGGGAACCGGTATGACTCCGTCTCCCGGGGCCGGGGTGGTCACCTGACACTGGTACCCGGGACAGCGACCCGACATGACCCGGGGCCGGGGTAACGACCTGTCCAGGGGACCTGGGCCGGGGTCCCGACAGGACCCGGTGATCTGGGGCTTGGGTAAAAACCCGTCCCGGGGACCCGGGCTGGGTCCCGACATGACCCGGTGACCTGGTTCCGGGGTGCCGACCTGACCCGGTGACCTGGGGCTGTGGTGTCGACCGGACTCGGGGACCTGGTCCGGTGTCCCGTCATGACCCGGGGACCTGGGGTCGGGGTGGTCACCAGACCGTTGTACCCAGGCCGTTGACCCGACATGACCCTGTGACCCGGGGCCTGGGTAAAAATCCAACCCGGGGACCCGGGCATGGGACGTGACATGACCCGACCTGGGTCCGGGGTCCCGACCTGACCCGGTGACCTGGAGCCGGTGTCCCCACGTGACCCGCTGACCTGGGTCCGGGGTCCCCACGTGACCCGGGGTCCTGGTGCCGGGGTGGTCATCGGAACCTGGGAACCAGGCTGGGTACCAGACACGACCAGGTGACCTTGGGCCGGGGTCCCCACGTGACCCGGTGACCTGGAGCCGGTGTCCCCACGTGACCCGCTGACCTGGGTCCGGTGTCCCCACGTGACCCGGGGTCCTGGTGCCGGGGTGCTCATTGGAACCTGGGAACCAGGCCGGGTATCAGACATGACCAGGTGACCTGGGTCCGGGGTCCCCACGTGACCCGCTGACCTGGGGCCGGGGTCCCCACGTGACCCGGGGTCCTGGTGCCGGGGTGGTCACCGGAACCTGGGAACCAGGCCGGGTGCGCGACATGACCCGGTGACCCGGGGCCGGGTTAACGACCTGTCCAGGGGACCCGGGCCGGGGACCCGACAGGACCCGGTGATCCTTCGCTGGTGTCCCGATGCAACCCGGGGACCCGGGCCGGGGTCCCGACCTGACCCGGTGACCTGGGGCCAGGGTAACCACCTGACCCGGGGACCCGGGCCGGGGAACCGGTATGACTCCGTCTCCCGGGGCCGGGGTGGTCACCTGACACTGGTACCCGGGACAGCGACCCGACATGACCCGGTGACCCGGGGCCGAGGTAACGACCTGTCCAGGGGACCTGGGCCGGGGTCCCGACAGGACCCGGTGATCTGGGGCTTGGGTAAAAACCCGTCCCGGGGACCCGGGCTGGGTCCCGACATGACCCGGTGACCTGGTTCCGGGGTGCCGACCTGACCCGGGGACCTGGGGCTGTGGTGTCGACCGGACTCGGGGACCTGGTCCGGTGTCCCGTCATGACCCGGGGACCTGGGGTCGGGGTGGTCACCAGACCGTTGTACCCAGGCCTTTGACCCGACATGACCCTGTGACCCGGGGCCTGGGTAAAAATCCAACCCGGGGACCCGGGCATGGGACGTGACATGACCCGCTGACCTGGGTCCGGGGTCCCGACCTGACCCGGTGACCTGGGGCCGGTGTCCCCACGTGACCCGGTCTCCTGGTGCCGGGGTCCCCACGTGACCCGCTGACCTGGGTCCGGGGTCCCCACGTGACCCGGGGACCTGGGTCCGGTGTCCCCACGTGACCCGCTGACCTGGGTCCGGGGTCCCCACGTGACCCGGTCACCTGGGGCAGGTGTCCCCACGTGACCCGCTGACATGGGTCCGGGGTCCCCACGTGACCCGGTGACCTGGGGCCGGTGTCCCCACGTGACCCGGGGTCCTGCTGCCGGGGTCCCCACGTGACCCGCTGACCTGGGTCCGGGGTCCCCACGTGACCCGGGGACCTGGGGCCGGTGTCCCCACGTGACCCGCTGACCTGGGTCCGGGGTCCCCACGTGACCCGCTGACCTGGGGCCGGTGTCCCCACGTGACCCGCTGACATGGGTCCGGGGTCCCCACGTTACCCGGTGACTTGGGACCGGTGTCCCCACGTGACCCGGGGTCCTGCTGCCGGGGTCCCCACGTGACCCGCTGACCTGGGTCCGGGGTCCCCACGTGACCCGGTGACCTGGGGCCGGTGTCCCCACGTGACCCGCTGACATGGGTCCGGGGTCCCCACGTGACCCGGTGACCTGGGGCCGGTGTCCCCACGTGACCCGCTGACCTGGGTCCGGGGTCCCCACGTGACCCGCTGACCTGGGGCCGGTGTCCCCACGTGACCCGCTGACCTGGGTCTAGGGTCCCCACGTGACCCGGTGACCTGGGTCCGGTGTCCCCACGTGACCCGGTCACCTGGGGCCGGTGTCCCCACGTGACCCGGGGTCCTGGTGCCGGGGTGGTCATCGGAACCTGGGAATCAGGCTGGGTACCAGACATGACCAGGTGACCTGGGTCCGGGGTCCCCACGTGACCCGCTGACCTGGGGCCGGGGTCCCCACGTGACCTGGGTCCTGGTGCCGGGGTTGTAACCGGAACCTGGGAACCAGGCCGGGTACGCGACATGACCCGGTGACCCGGGGCCGGGTTAACGACCTGTCCAGGGGACCCGGGCCGGGGACCCGACAGGACCCGGTGATCCTTCGCTGGTGTCCCGATGCAACCCGGGGACCCGGGCCGGGGACCCCACGTGACCCGGGGACCTCGGGCCGGGGATGTCACCCGACACTGGTACCCGGGGCAGCGACCCGATACGACCCGGGGACCTGGGTCCGGGGTCCCGACCTGACCCGGTGACCTGGGGCCAGGGTAACCACCTGACCCGGGGACCCGGGCCGGGGAACCGGTATGACTCCGTCTCCCGGGGCCGGGGTGGTCACCTGACACTGGTACCCGGGACAGCGACCCGACATGACCCGGGGCCGGGGTAACGACCTGTCCAGGGGACCTGGGCCGGGGTCCCGACAGGACCCGGTGATCTGGGGCTTGGGTAAAAACCCGTCCCGGGGACCCGGGCTGGGTCCCGACATGACCCGGTGACCTGGTTCCGGGGTGCCGACCTGACCCGGTGACCTGGGGCTGTGGTGTCGACCGGACTCGGGGACCTGGTCCGGTGTCCCGTCATGACCCGGGGACCTGGGGTCGGGGTGGTCACCAGACCGTTGTACCCAGGCCGTTGACCCGACATGACCCTGTGACCCGGGGCCTGGGTAAAAATCCAACCCGGGGACCCGGGCATGGGACGTGACATGACCCGACCTGGGTCCGGGGTCCCGACCTGACCCGGTGACCTGGAGCCGGTGTCCCCACGTGACCCGCTGACCTGGGTCCGGGGTCCCCACGTGACCCGGTGACCTGGGGCCGGGGTCCCCACGTGACCCGGGGTCCTGGTGCCGGGGTGGTCATCGGAACCTGGGAACCAGGCTGGGTACCAGACATGACCAGGTGACCTGGGGCCGGGGTCCCCACGTGACCCGCTGACCTGGGTCCGGTGTCCCCACGTGACCCGCTGACCTGGGTCCGGTGTCCCCACGTGACCCGGGGTCCTGGTGCCGGGGTGCTCATTGGAACCTGGGAACCAGGCTGGGTACCAGACATGACCAGGTGACCTGGGTCCGGGGTCCCCACGTGACCCGCTGACCTGGGGCCGGGGTCCCCACGTGACCCGGGGTCCTGGTGCCGGGGTGGTCACCGGAACCTGGGAACCAGGCCGGGTGCGCGACATGACCCGGTGACCCGGGGCAGGGTTAACGACCTGTCCAGGGGACCCGGGCCGGGGACCCGACAGGACCCGGTGATCCTTCGCTGGTGTCCCGATGCAACCCGGGGACCCGGGCCGGGGTCCCGACCTGACCCGGTGACCTGGGCCCAGGGTAACCACCTGACCCGGGGACCCGGGCCGGGGAACCGGTATGACTCCGTCTCCCGGGGCCGGGGTGGTCACCTGACACTGGTACCCGGGACAACGACCCGACATGACCCGGTGACCCGGGGCCGGGGTAACGACCTGTCCAGGGGACCTGGGCCGGGGTCCCGACAGGACCCGGTGATCTGGGGCTTGGGTAAAAACCCGTCCCGGGGACCCGGGCTGGGTCCCGACATGACCCGGTGACCTGGTTCCGGGGTGCCGACCTGACCCGGGGACCTGGGGCTGTGGTGTCGACCGGACTCGGGGACCTGGTCCGGTGTCCCGTCATGACCCGGGGACCTGGGGTCGGGGTGGTCACCAGACCGTTGTACCCAGGCCTTTGACCCGACATGACCTTGTGACCCGGGGCCTGGGTAAAAATCCAACCCGGGGACCCGGGCATGGGACGTGACATGACCCGCTGACCTGGGTCCGGGGTCCCGACCTGACCCGGTGACCTGGGGCAGGTGTCCCCACGTGACCCGCTGACATGGGTCCGGGGTCCCCACGTGACCCGGTGACCTGGGGCCGGTGTCCCCACGTGACCCGGGGTTCTGCTGCCGGGGTCCCCACGTGACCCGCTGACCTGGGGCAGGTGTCCCCACGTGACCCGGGGACCTAGGGCCGGTGTCCCCACGTGACCCGCTGACCTGGGTCCGGGGTCCCCACGTGACCCGGTGACCTGGGGCCGGTGTCCCCACGTGACCCGCTGACATGGGTCCGGGGTCCCCACGTGACCCGGTGACCTGGGTCCGGGGTCCCCACGTGACCCGGGGTCCTGCTGCCGGTGTCCCCACGTGACCCGCTGACCTGGGTCCGGGGTCCCCACGTGACCCGGTGACCTGGGGCCGGTGTCCCCACGTGACCCGCTGACCTGGGTCCGGGGTCCCCACGTGACCCGGTGACCTGGGGCCGGTGTCCCCACGTGACCCGCTGACCTGGGTCCGGGGTCCCCACGTGACCCGGTGACCTGGGGCCGGTGTCCCCACGTGACCCGCTGACCTGGGTCAGGGTCCCCACATGACCCGGTCACCTGGGGCCGGTGTCCCCACGTGACCCGGTCACCTGGGGCCGGTGTCCCCACGTGACCCGGGGTCCTGGTGCCGGCGTGGTCATCGGAACCTGGGAATCAGGCTGGGTACCAGACATGACCAGGTGACCTGGGTCCGGGGTCCCCACGTGACCCGCTGACCTGGGGCCGGGGTCCCCACGTGACCTGGGTCCTGGTGCCGGGGTTGTAACCGGAACCTGGGAACCAGGCCGGGTGCGCGACATGACCCGGTGACCCGGGGCCGGGTTAACGACCTGTCCAGGGGACCCGGGCCGGGGACCCGACAGGACCCGGTGATCCTTCGCTGGTGTCACGATGCAACCCGGGGACCCGGGCCGGGGACCCCACGTGACCCGGGGACCTCGGGCCGGGGATGTCACCCGACACTGGTACCCGGGGCAGCGACCCGATACGACCCGGGGACCTGGGTCCGGGGTCCCGACCTGACCCGGTGACCTGGGGCCGGTGTCCCCACGTGACCCGGGGTCCTGGTGCCGGGGTCCCCACGTGACCCGCTGACCTGGGTCCGGGGTCCCCACGTGACCCGGGGACCTGGGTCCGGTGTCCCCACGTGACCCGCTGACCTGGGTCCGGGGTCCCCACGTGACCCGGTCACCTGGGGCAGGTGTCCCCACGTGACCCGCTGACATGGGTCCGGGGTCCCCACGTGACCCGGTGACCTGGGGCCGGTGTCCCCACGTGACCCGGGGTCCTGCTGCCGGGGTCCCCACGTGACCCGCTGACCTGGGTCCGGGGTCCCCACGTGACCCGGGGACCTGGGGCCGGTGTCCCCACGTGACCCGCTGACCTGGGTCCGGGGTCCCCACGTGACCCGGTGACCTGGGGCCCGTGTCCCCACGTGACCCGCTGAGATGGGTCCGGGGTCCCCACGTGACCCGGTGACCTGGGGCCGGTGTCCCCACGTGACCCGGGGTCCTGCTGCCGGGGTCCCCACGTGACCCGCTGACCTGGGTCCGGGGTCCCCACGTGACCCGGTGACCTGGGGCCGGTGTCCCCACGTGACCCGCTGACCTGGGTCCGGGGTCCCCACGTGACCCGGTGACCTGGGGCCGGTGTCCCCACGTGACCCGCTGACCTGGGTCCGGGGTCCCCACGTGACCCGGTGACCTGGGGCCGGGGTCCCCACGTGACCCGCTGACCTGGGTCCAGGGTCCCCACATGACCCGGTCACCTGGGGCCGGTGTCCCCACGTGACCCGGTCACCTGGGGCCGGTGTCCCCACGTGACCTGGGGTCCTGGTGCCGGGGTGGTCATCGGAACCTGGGAATCAGGCTGGGTACCAGACATGACCAGGTGACCTGGGTCCGGGGTCCCCACGTGACCCGCTGACCTGGAGCCGGGGTCCCCACGTAACCTGGGTCCTGGTGCCGGGGTTGTAACCGGAACCTGGGAACCAGGCCGGGTGCGCGACATGACCCGGTGACCCGGGGCCGGGTTAACGACCTGTCCAGGGGACCCGGGCCGGGGACCCGACAGGACCCGGTGATCCTTCGCTGGTGTCCCGATGCAACCCGGGGACCCGGGCCGGGGACCCCACGTGACCCGGGGACCTGGGTCCGGGGTCCCGACCTGACCCGGTGACCTGGGGCCAGGGTAACCACCTGACCCGGGGACCCGGGCCGGGGACCCGGTATGACTCCGTCTCCCGGGGCCGGGGTGGTCACCTGACACTGGTACCCGGGACAGCGACCCGACATGACCTGGTGACCCGGGGCCGGGTTAACGACCTGTCCAGGGGACCCGGGCCGGGGACCTGACAGGACCCGGTGATCCTTCGCTGGTGTCCCGATGCAACCCGGGGACCCGGGCCGGGGTCCCGACCTGACCCGGTGACCTGGGGCCAGGGTAACCACCTGACCCGGGGACCCGGGCCGGGGAACCGGTATGACTCCGTCTCCCGGGGCCGGGGTGGTCACCTGACACTGGTACCCGGGACAGCGACACGACATGACCCGGTGACCCGGGGCCGAGGTAACGACCTGTCCAGGGGACCTGGGCCGGGGTCCCGACAGGACCCGGTGATCTGGGGCTTGGGTAAAAACCCGTCCCGGGGACCCGGGCTGGGTCCCGACATGACCCGGTGACCTGGTTCCGGGGTGCCGACCTGACCCGGTGACCTGGGGCTGTGGTGTCGACCGGACTCGGGGACCTGGTCCGGTGTCCCGTCATGACCCGGGGACCTGGGGTCGGGGTGGTCACCAGACCGTTGTACCCAGGCCTTTGACCCGACATGACCTTGTGACCCGGGGCCTGGGTAAAAATCCAACCCGGGGACCCGGGCATGGGACGTGACATGACCCGCTGACCTGGGTCCGGGGTCCCGACCTGACCCGGTGACCTGGGGCCGGTGTCCCCACGTGACCCGGTCTCCTGGTGCCGGGGTCCCCACGTGACCCGCTGACCTGGGTCCGAGGTCCCCACGTGACCCGGGGACCAGGGTCCGGTGTCCCCACGTGACCCGCTGACCTGGGTCCGGGGTCCCCACGTGACCCGGTCACCTGGGGCAGGTGTCCCCACGTGACCCGCTGACATGGGTCCGGGGTCCCCACGTGACCCGGTGACCTGGGGCCGGTGTCCCCACGTGACCCGGGGTCCTGCTGCCGGGGTCCCCACGTGACCCGCTGACCTGGGTCCGGGGTCCCCACGTGACCCGGTGACCTGGGGCCGGTGTCCCCACGTGACCCGCTGACCTGGGTCCGGGGTCCCCACGTGACCCGGTGACCTGGGGCCGGTGTCCCCACGTGACCCGCTGACCTGGGTCCGGGGTCCCCACGTGACCCGGTGACCTGGGGCCGGTGTCCCCACGTGACCCGCTGACCTGGGTCCAGGGTCCCCACATGACCCGGTCACCTGGGGCCGGTGTCCCCACGTGACCCGGTCACCTGGGGCCGGTGTCCCCACGTGACCTGGGGTCCTGGTGCCGGGGTGGTCATCGGAACCTGGGAATCAGGCTGGGTACCAGACATGACCAGGTGACCTGGGTCCGGGGTCCCCACGTGACCCGCTGACCTGGAGCCGGGGTCCCCATGTGACCTGGGTCCTGGTGCCGGGGTTGTAACCGGAACCTGGGAACCAGGCCGGGTGCGCGACATGACCCGGTGACCCGGGGCCGGGTTAACGACCTGTCCAGGGGACCCGGGCCGGGGACCCGACAGGACCCGGTGATCCTTCGCTGGTGTCCCGATGCAACCCGGGGACCCGGGCCGGGGACCCCACGTGACCCGGGGACCTGGGTCCGGGGTCCCGACCTGACCCGGTGACCTGGGGCCAGGGTAACCACCTGACCCGGGGACCCGGGCCGGGGACCCGGTATGACTCCGTCTCCCGGGGCCGGGGTGGTCACCTGACACTGGTACCCGGGACAGCGACCCGACATGACCTGGTGACCCGGGGCCGGGTTAACGACCTGTCCAGGGGACCCGGGCCGGGGACCTGACAGGACCCGGTGATCCTTCGCTGGTGTCCCGATGCAACCCGGGGACCCGGGCTGGGGTCCCGACCGGACCCGGTGACCTGGGGCCAGGGTAACCACCTGACCCGGGGACCCGGGCCGGGGAACCGGTATGACTCCGTCTCCCGGGGCCGGGGTGGTCACCTGACACTGGTACCCGGGACAGCGACACGACATGACCCGGTGACCCGGGGCCGAGGTAACGACCTGTCCAGGGGACCTGGGCCGGGGTCCCGACAGGACCCGGTGATCTGGGGCTTGGGTAAAAACCCGTCCCGGGGACCCGGGCTGGGTCCCGACATGACCCGGTGACCTGGTTCCGGGGTGCCGACCTGACCCGGGGACCTGGGGCTGTGGTGTCGACCGGACTCGGGGACCTGGTCCGGTGTCCCGTCATGACCCGGGGACCTGGGGTCGGGGTGGTCACCAGACCGTTGTACCCAGGCCTTTGACCCGACATGACCCTGTGCCCCGGGGCCTGGGTAAAAATCCAACCCGGGGACCCGGGCATGGGACGTGACATGAAACGCTGACCTGGGTCCGGGGTCCCGACCTGACCCGGTGACCTGGGGCCGGTGTCCCCACGTGACCCGGGGTCCTGCTGCCGGGGTCCCCACGTGACCCGCTGACCTGGGTCCGGGGTCCCCACGTGACCCGGGGACCTGGGTCCGGTGTCCCCACGTGACCCGCTGACCTGGGTCCGGGGTCCCCACGTGACCCGGTCACCTGGGGCAGGTGTCCCCACGTGACCCGCTGACATGGGTCCGGGGTCCCCACGTGACCCGGTGACCTGGGGCCGGTGTCCCCACGTGACCCGGGGTCCTGCTGCCGGGGTCCCCACGTGACCCGCTGACCTGGGTCCGGGGTCCCCACGTGACCCGGGGACCTGGGGCCGGTGTCCCCACGTGACCCGCTGACCTGGGTCCGGGGTCCCCACGTGACCCGGTGACCTGGGGCCCGTGTCCCCACGTGACCCGCTGAGATGGGTCCGGGGTCCCCACGTGACCCGGTGACCTGGGGCCGGTGTCCCCACGTGACCCGGGGTCCTGCTGCCGGGGTCCCCACGTGACCCGCTGACCTGGGTCCGGGGTCCCCACGTGACCCGGTGACCTGGGGCCGGTGTCCCCACGTGACCCGGTCACCTGGGTCCGGGGTCCCCACGTGACCCGGTGACCTGGGGCCGGTGTCCCCACGTGACCCGCTGACCTGGGTCCAGGGTCCCCACATGACCCGGTCACCTGGGGCCGGTGTCCCCACGTGACCCGTTCACCTGGGGCCGGTGTCCCCACGTGACCTGGGGTCCTGGTGCCGGGGTGGTCATCGGAACCTGGGAATCAGGCTGGGTACCAGACATGACCAGGTGACCTGGGTCCGGGGTCCCCACGTGACCCGCTGACCTGGAGCCGGGGTCCCCACGTGACCTGGGTCCTGGTGCCGGGGTTGTAACCGGAACCTGGGAACCAGGCCGGGTGCGCGACATGACCCGGTGACCCGGGGCCGGGTTAACGACCTGTCCAGGGGACCCGGGCCGGGGACCCGACAGGACCCGGTGATCCTTCGCTGGTGTCCCGATGCAACCCGGGGACCCGGGCCGGGGACCCCACGTGACCCGGGGACCTGGGTCCGGGGTCCCGACCTGACCCGGTGACCTGGGGCCAGGGTAACCACCTGACCCGGGGACCCGGGCCGGGGACCCGGTATGACTCCGTCTCCCGGGGCCGGGGTGGTCACCTGACACTGGTACCCGGGACAGCGACCCGACATGACCTGGTGACCCGGGGCCGGGTTAACGACCTGTCCAGGGGACCCGGGCCGGTGACCTGACAGGACCTGGTGATCCTTCGCTGGTGTCCCGATGCAACCCGGGGACCCGGGCCGGGGTCCCGACCGGACCCGGTGACCTGGGGCCAGGGTAACCACCTGACCCGGGGACCCGGGCCGGGGAACCGGTATGACTCCGTCTCCCGGGGCCGGGGTGGTCACCTGACACTGGTACCCGGGACAGCGACACGACATGACCCGGTGACCCGGGGCCGAGGTAACGACCTGTCCAGGGGACCTGGGCCGGGGTCCCGACAGGACCCGGTGATCTGGGGCTTGGGTAAAAACCCGTCCCGGGGACCCGGGCTGGGTCCCGACATGACCCGGTGACCTGGTTCCGGGGTGCCGACCTGACCCGGTGACCTGGGGCTGTGGTGTCGACCGGACTCGGGGACCTGGTCCGGTGTCCCGTCATGACCCGGGGACCTGGGGTCGGGGTGGTCACCAGACCGTTGTACCCAGGCCTTTGACCCGACATGACCTTGTGACCCGGGGCCTGGGTAAAAATCCAACCCGGGGACCCGGGCATGGGACGTGACATGACCCGCTGACCTGGGTCCGGGGTCCCGACCTGACCCGGTGACCTGGGGCCGGTGTCCCCACGTGACCCGGGGTCCTGGTGCCGGGGTCCCCACGTGACCCGCTGACCTGGGTCCGGGGTCCCCACGTGACCCGGGGACCTGCTGCCGGTGTCCCCACGTGACCCGCTGACCTGGGTCCGGGGTCCCCACGTGACCCGGTGACCTGGGTCCGGTGTCCCCACGTGACCCGCTGACCTGGGTCCGGGGTCCCCACGTGACCCGGTGACCTGGGGCCGGTGTCCCCACGTGACTCGCTGACCTGGGTCCGGGGTCCCCACGTGACCCGGTGACCTGGGGCCGGTGTCCCCACGTGACCCGGTCACCTGGGGCCGGGGTCCCCACGTGACCCGGTGACCTGGTGCCGGGGTGGTCATCGGAACCTGGGAATCAGGCTGGGTACCAGACATGACCAGGTGACCTGGGTCCGGGGTCCCCACGTGACCCGCTGACCTGGGTCCGGGGTCCCCACGTGACCCGGGGTCCTGGTGCCGGGGTTGTCACCGGAACCTGGGAACCAGGCCGGGTGCGCGACATGACCCGGTGACCCGGGGCCGGGTTAACGACCTGTCCAGGGGACCCGGGCCGGGGACCCGACAGGACCCGGTGATCCTTCGCTGGTGTCCCGATGCAACCCGGGGACCCGGGCCGGGGACCCCACGTGACCCGGGGACCTCGGGCCGGGGATGTCACCCGACACTGGTACCCGGGGCAGCGACCCGACCTGACCCGGGGCCGGGGTAACGACCTGTCCAGGGGACCTGGGCCGGGGTCCCGACAGGACCCGGTGATCTGGGGCTTGGGTAAAAACCCGTCCCGGGGACCCGGGCTGGGTCCCGACATGACCCGGTGACCTGGTTCCGGGGTGCCGACCTGACCCGGGGACCTGGGGCTGTGGTGTCGACCGGACTCGGGGACCTGGTCCGGTGTCCCGTCTTGACCCGGGGACCTGGGGTCGGGGTGGTCACCAGACCGTTGTACCCAGGCCGTTGACCCGACATGACCCTGTGACCCGGGGCCTGGGTAAAAATCCAACCCGGGGACCCGGGCATGGGACGTGACATGACCCGCTGACCTGGGTCCGGGGTCCCGACCTGACCCGGTGACCTGGAGCCGGTGTCCCCACGTGACCCGGTCACCTGGGGCCGGTGTCCCCACGTGACCCGCTGACCTGGGGCCGGGGTCCCCACGTGACCCGGGGTCCTGGTTCCGGGGTGGTCATCGGAACCTGGGAACCAGGCTGGGTACCAGACATGACCAGGTGACCTGGGTCCGGGGTCCCCACGTGACCCGGTGACCTGGAGCCGGTGTCCCCACGTGACCCGCTGACCTGGGTCCGGTGTCCCCACGTGACCCGGGGTCCTGGTGCCGGGGTGCTCATTGGAACCTGGGAACCAGGCTGGGTACCAGACATGACCAGGTGACCTGGGTCCGGGGTCCCCACGTGACCCGCTGACCTGGGGCCGGGGTCCCCACGTGACCCGGGGTCCTGGTGCCGGGGTGGTCACCGGAACCTGGGAACCAGGCCGGGTGCGCGACATGACCCGGTGACCCGGGGCCGGGTTAACGACCTGTCCAGGGGACCCGGGCCGGGGACCCGACAGGACCCGGTGATCCTTCGCTGGTGTCCCGATGCAACCCGGGGACCCGGGCCGGGGACCCCACGTGACCCGGGGACCTCGGGCCGGGGATGTCACCCAACACTGGTACCCGGGGCAGCGACCCGATACGACCCGGGGACCTGGGTCCGGGGTCCCGACCTGACCCGGTGACCTGGGGCCAGGGTAACCACCTGACCCGGGGACCCGGGCCAGGGAACCGGTATGACTCCGTCTCCCGGGGCCGGGGTGGTCACCTGACACTGGTACCCGGGACAGCGACCCGACGTGACCTGGTGACCCGGGGCCGGGTTAACGACCTGTCCAGGGGACCTGGGCCGGGGTCCCGACAGGACCCGGTGATCTGGGGCTTGGGTAAAAACCCGTCCCGGGGACCCGGGCTGGGTCCCGACATGACCCGGTGACCTGGTTCCGGGGTGCCGACCTGACCCGGGGACCTGGTGCCGGGGTGGTCATCGAAACCTGGGAACCAGGCTGGGTACCAGACATGACAAGGTGACCTGGGGCCGGGGTCCCCACGTGACCCGGGGTCCTGGGGCCGGGGTCCCCACGTGACCAGGGGTACTGCTGCCGGGGTCCCCACGTGACCCGCTGACCTGGGGCCGGTGTCCCCACGTGACCCGCTGACCTGGGTCCGGGGTCCCCACGTGACCCGCTGACCTGGGGCCGGTGTCCCCACGTGACCCGGTCACCTGGGGCCGGGGTCCCCACGTGAACCGGTGACCTGGGGCCGGTGTCCCCACGTGACCCGGTGACCTGGGGCCGGTGTCCCCACGTGACTCGCTGACCTGGGTCCGGTGTCCCCACGTGACCCGGGGACCTGGGGCCGGTGTCCCCACGTGACCCGGTCACCTGGGGCCGGGGTCCCCACGTGACCCGGGGTCCTGGTGCCGGGGTGGTCATCGGAACCTGGGATTCAGGCTGGGTACAAGAAATGACCAGGTGACCTGGGTCCGGGGTCCCCATGTGACCCGCTGACCTGGGGCCGGGGTCCCCACGTGACCCGGGGTCCTGGTGCCGGGGTGGTCACCGGAACCTGGGAACCAGGCCGGGTGCGCGACATGACCCGGTGACCCGGGGCCGGGTTAACGACCTGTCCAGGGGACCCGGGCCGGGGACCCGACAGGACCCGGTGATCCTTCGCTGGTGTCCCGATGCAACCCGGGGACCCGGGCCGGGTACCCCACGTGACCCGGGGACCTGGGGCCGGGGATGTCACCTGACACTGGTACCCGGGACAGCGACCCGACATGACCCGGTGACCCGGGGCCGGGTTAACGACCTGTCCAGGGGACCTGGGCCGGGGTCCCGACAGGACCCGGTGATCTGGGGCTTGGGTAAAAACCCGTCCCGGGGACCCGGGCTGGGTCCCGACATGACCCGGTGACCTGGTTCCGGGGTGCCGACCTGACCCGGGGACCTGGGGCTGTGGTGTCGACCGGACTCGGGGACCTGGTCCGGTGTCCCGTCATGACCCGGGGACCTGGGGTCGGGGTGGTCACCAGACCGTTGTACCCAGGCCGTTGAGCCGACATGACCCTGTGACCCGGGGCCTAGGTAAAAATCCAACCCGGGGACCCGGGCATGGGACGTGACATGACCCGACCTGGGTCCGGGGTCCCGACCTGACCCGGTGACCTGGGGCCGGTGTCCCCACGTGACCCGCTGACCTGGGTCCGGGGTCCCCAAGTGACCCGGTGACCTGGGGCCGGTGTCCCCACATGACCCGGTCACCTGGGGCCGGTGTCCCCACGTGACCCGGGGTCCTGGTGCCGGGGTGGTCATCGGAACCTGGGAACCAGGCTGGGTACCAGACATGACCAGGTGAACTGGGTCCGGGGTCCCCACGTGACCCGCTGACCTGGGGCCGGGGTCCCCACGTGACCCGGGGTCCTGGTGCCGGTGTCCCCACGTGACCCGCTGACCTGGGGCCGGGATCCCCACGTGACCCGGGGACCTGGGGCTGGTGTCCCCACGTGACCCGCTGACCTGGGTATGGGGTCCCCACGTGACCCGGTGACCTGGGGCCGGGGTCCCCACGTGACCCGCTGACCTGGGGCCGGGGTCCCCACGTGACCCGGGGTCCTGGGGCTGGTGTCCCCACGTGACCCGCTGACCTGGGGCCGGGGTCCCCACGTGACCCGGTGACCTGGGGCCGGGGTCCCCACGTGACCCACTGACCTGGGTCCGGGGTCCCCACGTGACCCGGGGTCCTGGTGCCGGGGTCCCCACGTGACCCGCTGACCTGGGGCCGGTGTCCCCACGTGACCCGGGGACCTGGGTCCGGGGTCCCCACGTGACCCGCTGACCTGGTGCCGGGGTCCCCACGTGACCCGCTGACCTGGGTCCGGGGTCCCCACGTGACCCGCTGACCTGGGGCCGGGGTCCCCACGTGACCCGGGGTCCTGTTGCCGGGGTCCCCACGTGACCCGCTGACCTGGGTCCTGTGTCCCCACGTGACCCGGGGACCTGGGTCCGGTGTCCCCACATGACCCGGGGTCCTGGTACCGGGGTCCCCACGTGACCCGCTGACCTGGGTCCGGTGTCCCCACGTGACCCGCTGACCTGGGTCCGGTGTCCCCACGTGACCCGGGGTCCTGGTGCCGGGGTCCCCACGTGACCTGCTGACCTGGGTCCGGTGTCCCCACGTGACCCGCTGACATGGGTCCGGGGTCCCCACGTGACCCGGTGACCTGGGGCCGGTGTCCCCACGTGACCTGCTGACCTGGGTCCGGGGTCCCCACGTGACCCGGTGACCTGAGTCCGGTGTCCCCACGTGACCCGGTCACCTGGGGCCGGTGTCCCCACGTGACCCGGGGTCCTGGTGCCGGAGTGGTCATCGGAACCTGGGAACCAGGCTGGGTACCAGACATGACCAGGTGACCTGGGTCCGGGGTCCCCACGTGACCCGCTGACCTGGGGCCGGGGTCCCCACGTGACCCGGGGTCCTGGTGCCGGGGTCCCCAAGTGACCCGGTGACCTGGGGCCGGTGTCCCCACGTGACCCGGTCACCTGGGGCCGGTGTCCCCACGTGACCCGGGGTCCTGGTGCCGGGGTGGTCATCGGAACCTGGGAACCAGGCTGGGTACCAGACATGACCAGGTGACCTGGGTCCGGGGTCCCCACGTGACCCGCTGACCTGGGGCCGGGGTCCCCACGTGACCCGGGGTCCTGGTGCCGGGGTCCCCACGTGACCCGCTGACCTGGGGCCGGGGTCCCCACGTGACCCGGGGACCTGGGGCTGGTGTACCCACGTGACACGGTGACCTGGGTCCAGGGTCCCCACGTGACCCGCTGACCTGGGTCCGGGGTCCCCACGTGACCCGCTGACCTGGGGCCGGTGTCCCCACGTGACCCGGGGTCCTGGTGCCGGGGTGGTCACCGGAACCTGAGAACCAGGCCGGGTGCGCGACATGACCCGGTGACCCGGGGCCGGGTTAACGACCTGTCCAGCGGACCCGGGCCGGGGACCCGACAGGACCCGGTGATCCTTCGCTGGTGTCCCGATGCAACCCGGGGACCCGGGCCGGGGTCCCGACCTGACCCGGTGACCTGGGGCCAGGGTAACCACCTGACCCGGGGACCCGGGCCGGGGAACCAGTATGACTCCGTCTCCCGGGGCCGGGGTGGTCACCTGACACTGGTACCCGGGACAGCGACCCGACGTGACCCGGGGCCGGGGTAACGACCTTTCCAGGGGACCTGGGCCGGGGTCCCGACAGGACCCGGTGATCTGGGGCTTGGGTAAAAACCCGTCCCGGGGACCCGGGCTGGGTCCCGACATGACCCGGTGACCTGGTTCCGGGGTGCCGACCTGACCCGGTGACCTGGGGCTGTGGTGTCGACTGGACTCGGGGACCTGGTCCGGTGTCCCGTCATGACCCGGGGACCTGGGGTCGGGGTGGTCACCAGACCGTTGTACCCAGGCCGTTGACCCGACATGACCCTGTGACCCGGGGCCTGGGTAAAAATCCAACCCGGGGACCCGGGCATGGGACGTGACATGACCCGACCTGGGTCCGGGGTCCCGACCTGACCCGGTGACCTGGAGCCGGTGTCCCCACGTGACCCGGTCACCTGGGGCCGGTGTCCCCACGTGACCCGGGGTCCTGGTGCCGGGGTGGTCATCGGAACCTGGGAACCAGGCTGGGTACCAGACATGACCAGGTGACCTGGGGCCGGGGTCCCCACGTGACCCGGGGTCCTGGTGCCGGGGTCCCCACGTGACCCGCTGACCTGGGTCCGGGGTCCCCACGTGACCCGGTGACCTGGGGCCGGTGTCCCCACGTGATCCGCTGACCTGGGTCCGGGGTCCCCACGTGACCCGGTCACCTGGGGCCGGTGTCCCCACATGACCCGCTGACATGGGTCCGGGGTCCCCACGTGACCCGGTGACCTGGGGCCGGTGTCCCCACGTGACCCGGGGTCCTGCTGCCGGGGTCCACACGTGACCCGCTGACCTGGGTCCGGGGTCCCCACGTGACCAGGGGACCTGGGTCCGGTGTCCCCACGTGACCCGCTGACCTGGGTCCGGGGTCCCAACGTGACCCGGTGACCTGGGGCCGGTGTCCCCACGTGACTCGCTGACCTGGGTCCGGGGTCCCCACGTGACCCGGTCACCTGGGGCCGGTGTCCCCACGTGACCCGGTCACCTGGGGCCGGGGTCCCCACGTGACCCGGGGTCCTGGTGCCGGGGTGGTCATCAGAACCTGGGAACCAGGATGGGTACCAGACATGACCAGGTGACCTGGGGCCGGGGTCCCCACGTGACCCGGGGTCCTGGTGCCGGGGTGTTCACCGGAACCTGGGAACCAGGCCGGGTGCGCGACATGACCCGGTGACCCGGGGCCGGGTTAACGACCTGTACAGGGGACCTGGGCCGGGGTCCCGACAGGACCCGGTGATCTGGGGCTTGGGTAAAAACCCGTCCCGGGGACCCGGGCTGGGTCCCGACATGACCCGGTGACCTGGTTCCGGGGTGCCGACCTGACCCGGGGACCTGGGGCTGTGGTGTCGACCGGACTCGGGGACCTGGTCCGGTGTCCCGTCATGACCCGGGGACCTGGGGTCGGGGTGGTCACCAGACCGTTGTACCCAGGCCGTTGACCCGACATGACCCTGTGACCCGGGGCCTGGGTAAAAATCAAACGCGGGGACCCGGGCATGGGACATGACATGACCCGACCTGGGTCCGGGGTCCCGACCTGACCCGGTGACCTGGGTCCGGTGTCCCCACGTGACCCGCTGACCTGGGTCCGGGGTCCCCACGTGACCCGGTGACCTGGGGCCGGTGTCCCCACGTGACCCGGGGTCCTGGGGCTGGTGTCCCCACGTGACCCCCTGACCTGGGTCCGGGGTCCCCACGTGACCCGCTGACCTGTGGCCGGTGTCCCCACGTGACCCGTGGTCCTGGTGCCGGGGTGGTCACCGGAACCTGGGAACCAGGCCGGGTGCGCGACATGACCCGGTGACCCGGGGCCGGGTTAACGACCTGTCCAGGGGACCCGGGCCGGGGACCCGACAGGACCCGGTGATCCTTCGCTGGTGTCCCGATGCAACCCAGGGACCCGGGCCGGGGTCCCGACCTGACCCGGTGACCTGGGGCCAGGGTAACCACCTGACCCGGGGACCCGGGCCGGGGAACCAGTATGACTCCGTCTCCCGGGGCCGGGGTGGTCACCTGACACTGGTACCCGGGACAGCGACCCGACGTGACCCGGGGCCGGGGTAACGACCTGTCCAGGGGACCTGGGCCGGGGTCCCGACAGGACCCGGTGATCTGGGGCTTGGGTAAAAACCCGTCCCGGGGACCCGGGCTGGGTCCCGACATGACCCGGTGACCTGGTTCCGGGGTGCCGACCTGACCCGGGGACCTGGGGCTGTGGTGTCGACCGGACTCGGGGACCTGGTCCGGTGTCCCGTCATGACCCGGGGACCTGGGGTCGGGGTGGTCACCAGACCGTTGTACCCAGGCCGTTGACCCGACATGACCCTGTGACCCGGGGCCTGGGTAAAAATCCAACCCGGGGACCCGGGCATGGGACGTGACATGACCCGACCTGGGTCCGGGGTCCCGACCTGACCCGGTGACCTGGGGCCGGTGTCCCCACGTGACCCGCTGACCTGGGGCCGGTGTCCCCACGTGACCCGGGGTCCTGGTGCCGGGGTGGTCATCGGAACCTGGGATTCAGGCTGGGTACCAGACAGGACCAGGTGACCTGGGTCCGGGGTCCCCATGTGACCCGCTGACCTGGGGCCGGGGTCCCCACGTGACCCGGGGTCCTGGTGCCGGGGTGGTCACCGGAACCTGGGAACCAGGCCGGGTGCGCGACATGACCCGGTGACCCAGGGCCGGGTTAACGACCTGTCCAGGGGACCCGGGCCGGGGACCCGACAGGACCCGGTGATCCTTCGCTGGTGTCCCGATGCAACCCGGGGACCCGGGCCGGGGACCCCACGTGACCCGGGGACCTGGGGCCGGGGATGTCACCCGACACTGGTACCCGGGGCAGCGACCCGATACTACCCGGGGACCTGGGTCTGGGGTCCCGACCTGACCCGGTGACCTGGGGCCAGGGTAACCACCTGACCCGGGGACCCGGGCCGGGGACCCGGTATGACTCCGTCTCCCGGGGCCGGGGTGGTCACCTGACACTGGTACCCGGGACAGCGACCCGACATGACCTGGTGACCCGGGGCCGGGTTAACGACCTGTCCAGGGGACCCGGGCCGGGGACCCGACAGGACCCGGTGATCCTTCGCTGGTGTCCCGATGCAACCCGGGGACCCGGGCCGGGGTCCCGACCTGACCCGGTGACCTGGGGCCAGGGTAACCACCTGACCCGGGGACCCGGGCCGGGGAACCGGTATGACTCCGTCTCCCGGGGCCGGGGTGGTCACCTGACACTGGTACCCGGGACAGCGACCCGACATGACCCGGTGACCCGGGGCCGGGGTAACGACCTGTCCAGGGGACCTGGGCTGGGGTCCCGACAGGACCCGGTGATCTGCGGCTTGGGTAAAAACCCGTCCCGGGGACCTGGGCTGGGTCCCGACATGACCCGGTGACCTGGTTCCGGGGTGCCGACCTGACCCGGGGACCTGGGTCTGTGGTGTCGACTGGACTCGGGGACCTGGTCCGGTGTCCCGTCATGACCCGGGGACCTGTGGTCGGGGTGGTCACCAGACCGTTGTACCCAGGCCTTTGACCCGACATGACCTTGTGACCCGGGGCCTGGGTAAAAATCCAACCCGGGGACCCGGGCATGGGACGTGACATGACCCGCTGACCTGGGTCCGGGGTCCCGACCTGACCCGGTGACCTGGGGCCGGTGTCCCCACGTGACCCGCTGACCTGGGTCCGGGGTACCCACGTGACCCGGTGACCTGGGGCCGGTGTCCCCACGTGACTCGCTGACCTGGGTCTGGGGTCCCCACGTGACCCGCTGACCTGGGGCCGGTGTCCCCACGTGACCCGCTCATCTGGGGCAGGGGTCCCCACGTGACCCGGGGTCCTGGTGCCGGGGTGGTCATCGGAACCTGGGAATTCAGGCTGGGTACCAGACATGACCAGCTGACCTGGGTCCGGGGTCCCCACGTGACCCGCTGACCTGGGGCCGGGGTCCCCACGTGACCCGGGGTCCTGGTGCCGGGGTGGTCACCGGAACCTGGGAACCAGGCCGGGTGCGCGACATGACCCGGTGACCTGGGGCCGGGTTAACGACCTGTCCAGGGGACCCGGGCCGGGGACCCGACAGGACCCGGTGATCCTTCGCTGGTGTCCCGATACGACCCGGGGACCTGGGTCCGGGGTCCCGACCTGACCCGGTGACCTGGGGCCAGGGTAACCACCTGACCCGGGGACCCGGGCCGGGGAACCGGTATGACTCCGTCTCCCGGGGCCGGGGTGGTCACCTGACACTGGTACCCGGGACAGCGACCCGACATGACCCGGGGCCGGGGTAACGACCTGTCCAGGGGACCTGGGCCGGGGTCCCGACAGGACCCGGTGATCTGGGGCTTGGGTAAAAACCCGTCCCGGGGACCCGGGCTGGGTCCCGACATGACCCGGTGACCTGGTTCTGGGGTGCCGACCTGACCCGGGGACCTGGGGCTGTGGTGTCGACCGGACTCGGGGACCTGGTCCGGTGTCCCGTCATGACCCGGGGACCTGGGGTCGGGGTGGTCACCAGACCCTTGTACCCAGGCCGTTGACCCGACATGACCCTGTGACCCGGGGCCTGGGTAAAAATCCAACCCGGGGACCCGGGCATGGGACGTGACATGACCCGACCTGGGTCCGGGGTCCCGACCTGACCCGGTGACCTGGAGCCGGTGTCCCCACGTGACCCGCTGACCTGGGTCTGGGGTCCCCACGTGACCCGGTGACCTGGGGCCGGTGTCCCCACGTGACCCGCTGACCTGGGGCCGGTGTCCCCACGTGACCCGGGGTCCTGGTGCCGGGGTGGTCATCGAAACCTGGGAACCAGGCTGGGTACCAGACATGACCAGGTGACCTGGGTCCGGGGTCCCCACGTGACCCGCTGACCTGGGGCCGGGGTCCCCACGTGACCTGGGGTCCTGGTGCCGGGGTGGTCACCGGAACCTGGGAACCAGGCCGGGTGCGCGACATGACCCGGTGACCCGGGGCCGGGTTAACGACCTGTACAGGGGACCTGGGCCGGGGTCCCGACAGGACCCGGTGATCTGGGGCTTGGGTAAAAACCCGTCCCGGGGACCCGAACTGGGTCCCGACATGACCCGGTGACCTGGTTCCGGGGTGCCGACCTGACCCGGGGACCTGGGGCTGTGGTGTCGACCGGACTCGGGGACCTGGTCCGGTGTCCCGTCATGACCCGGGGACCTGGGGTCGGGGTCGTCACCAGACCCTTGTACCCAGGCCGTTGACCCGACATGACCCTGTGACCCGGGGCCTGGGTAAAAATCCAACCCGGGGACTCGGGCATGGGACGTGACATGACCCGACCTGGGTCCGGGGTCCCGACCTGACCCGGTGACCTGGGGCCGGTGTCCCCACGTGACCCGCTGACCTGGGTCCGGGGTCCCCACGTGACCCGGTGACCTGGGGCCGGTGTCCCCACGTGACCCGGGGTCCTGGTGCCGGGGTGGTCATCGAAACCTGGGAACCAGGCTGGGTACCAGACATGACCAGGTGACCTGG
This sequence comes from Somateria mollissima, assembly GCA_951411735.1. Lineage (NCBI taxonomy): Eukaryota > Metazoa > Chordata > Aves > Anseriformes > Anatidae > Somateria > Somateria mollissima. The sequence continues at coordinate 487,010 of CATOCB010000428.1, forward strand.
GTCCGGGGTCCCCACGTGACCCGCTGACCTGGGGCCGGGGACCCCACGTGACCCGGGGTCCTGGGGCTGGTGTCCCCACGTGACCCGCTGACCTGGGTCCGGGGTCCCCACGTGACCCGCTGACCTGGGGCCGGTGTCCCCACGTGACCCGCTGACCTGGGTCCGGGGTCCCCACGTGACCCGCTGACCTGGGGCCGGTGTCCCCACGTGACCCGGTGACCTGGGTCCGGTGTCCCCACGTGACCCGCTGACCTGGGTCCGGGGTCCCCACGTGACCCGGGGACCTGGGGCCGGTGTCCCCACGTGACCCGGTCACCTGGGGCCGGTGTCCCCACGTGACCCGGGGTCCTGGTGCCGGGGTGGTCATCGGAACCTGGGAACCAGGCTGGGTACCAGACATGACCAGGTGACCTGGGTCCGGGGTCCCCATGTGACCCGCTGACCTGGGGCCGGGGTCCCCACGTGACCCGGGGTCCTGGTGCCGGGGTGGTCACCGGAACCTGGGAACCAGGCCGGGTGCGCGACATGACCCGGTGACTCGGGGCCGGGTTAACGACCTGTCCAGGGGACCCGGGCCGGGGACCCGACAGGACCCGGTGATCCTTCGCTGGTGTCCCGATGCAACCCGGGGACTCGGGCCGGGGACCCCACGTGACCCGGGGACCTGGGGCCGGGGATGTCACCCTACACTGGTACCCGGGGCAGCGACCCAATACGACCCGGTGACCTGGGGCCAGGGTAACCACCTGACCCGGGGACCCGGGCCGGGGACCCAGTATGACTCCGTCTCCCGGGGCCGGGGTGGTCACCTGACACTGGTACCCGGGACAGCGACCCGACATGACCCGGTGACCCGGGGCCGGGGTAACGACCTGTCCAGGGGACCTGGGCCGGGGTCCCGACAGGACCCGGTGATCTGGGGCTTGGGTAAAAACCCGTCCCGGGGACCCGGGCTGGGTCCCGACATGACCCGGTGACCTGGTTCCGGGGTGCCGACCTGACCCGGTGACCTGGGGCTGTGGTGTCGACCGGACTCGGGGACCTGGTCCGGTGTCCCGTCATGACCCGGGGACCTGGGGTCTGGGTGGTCACCAGACCGTTGTACCCAGGCCGTTGACCCGACATGACCCTGTGACCCGGGGCCTGGGTAAAAATCCAACCCGGGGACCCGGGCATGGGACATGACATGACCCGCTGACCTGGGTCCGGGGTCCCGACCTGACCCGGTGACCTGAGGCCAGTGTCCCCACGTGACCCGCTGACCTGGGTCCGGGGTCCCCACGTGACCCGCTGACCTGGGGCCGGTGTCCCCACGTGACCCGATGACCTGGGGCCGGGGTCCCCACGTGACCCGGTCACCTGGGGCCGGTGTCCCCACGTGACCCGGTCACCTGGGGCCGGGGTCCCCACGTGACCCGGGGTCCTGGTGCCGGGGTGGTCATCGGAACCTGGGAACCAGGCTGGGTACCAGACATGACCAGGTGACCTGGGGCCGGGGTCCCCACGTGACCCGTTGACCTGGGGCCGGGGTCCCCACGTGACCCGGGGTCCTGGTGCCGGGGTGGTCACCGGAACCTGGGAACCAGGCCGGGTGCGCGACATGACCCGGTGACCCGGGGCCGGGTTAACGACCTGTCCAGGGGACCCGGGCCGGGGACCCGACAGGACCCGGTGATCCTTCGCTGGTGTCCCGATGCGACCCGGGGACCTGGGTCCGGGGTCCCGACCTGACCCGGTGACCTGGGGCCAGGGTAACCACCTGACCCGGGGACCCGGGCCGGGGAACCGGTATGACTCCGTCTCCCGGGGCCGGGGTGTTCACCTGACACTGGTACCCGGGACAGCGACCCGACATGACCCGGGGCCGGGGTAACGACCTGTCCAGGGGACCTGGGCCGGGGTCCCGACAGGACCCGGTGATCTGGGGCTTGGGTAAAAACCCGTCCCGGGGACCCGGGCTGGGTCCCGACATGACCCGGTGACCTGGTTCCGGGGTGCCGACCTGACCCGGGGACCTGGGGCTGTGGTGTCGACCGGACTCGGGGACCTGGTCCGGTGTCCCGTCATGACCCGGGGACCTGGGGTCGGGGTGGTCACCAGACCGTTGTACCCAGGCCGTTGACCCGACATGACCCTGTGACCCGGGGCCTGGGTAAAAATCCAACCCGGGGACCCGGGCATGGGACGTGACATGACCCGACCTGGGTCCGGGGTCCCGACCTGACCCGGTGACCTGGAGCCGGTGTCCCCACGTGACCCGCTGACCTGGGTCCGGGGTCCCCACGTGACCCGGTGACCTGGGGCCGGTGTCCCCACGTGACCCGCTGACCTGGGGCCGGTGTCCCCACGTGACCCGGGGTCCTGGTGCCGGGGTCCCCACGTGACCCGCTGACCTGGGGCCGGGGTCCCCACGTGACCCGGGGACCTGGGGCTGGTGTCCCCACGTGACCCGCAGACCTGGGTCCGGGGTCCCCACGTGACCCACTGAACTGGGGCGGGTGTCCCCACGTGACCCGCTGACCTGGGTCCGGGGTCCCCACGTGACCCGGGGTCCTGGTGCCGGGGTGGTCACCGGAACCTGGGAACCAGGCCGGGTGCGCGACATGACCCGGTGACCCGGGGCCGGGTTAACGACCTGTCCAGGGGACCCGGGCTGGGGACCCGACAGGACCCGGTGATCCTTCGCTGGTGTCCCGATACGACCCGGGGACCTGGGTCCGGGGTCCCGACCTGACCCGGTGACCTGGGGCCAGGGTAACCACCTGACCCGGGGACCCGGGCCGGGGAACCGGTATGACTCCGTCTCCCGGGGCCGGGGTGGTCACCTGACACTGGTACCCGGGACAGCGACCCGACATGACCCGGGGCCGGGGTAACGACCTGTCCAGGGGACCTGGGCCGGGGTCCCGACAGGACCCGGTGATCTGGGGCTTGGGTAAAAACCCGTCCCGGGGACCCGGGCTGGGTCCCGACATGACCCGGTGACCTGGTTCCGGGGTGCCGACCTGACCCGGGGACCTGGGGCTGTGGTGTCGACCGGACTCGGGGACCTGCTCCGGTGTCCCGTCATGACCCGGGGACCTGGGGTCGGGGTGGTCACCAGACCGTTGTACCCAGGCCGTTGACCCGACATGACCCTGTGCCCCGGGGCCTGGGTAAAAATCCAACCCGGGGACCCGGGCATGGGACGTGACATGACCCGACCTGGGTCCGGGGTCCCGACCTGACCCGGTGACCTGGAGCCGGTGTCCCCACGTGACCCGCTGACCTGGGGCCGGTGTCCCCACGTGACCCGGGGTCCTGGTGCCGGGGTGGTCATCGGAACCTGGGATTCAGGCTGGGTACCAGACATGACCAGGTGACCTGGGTCCGGGGTCCCCACGTTACCCGCTGACCTGGGGCCGGGGTCCCCACGTGACCTGGGGTCCTGGTGCCGGGGTAGTCACCGGAACCTGGGAACCAGGCCGGGTGCGCGACATGACCCGGTGACCCGGGGCCGGGTTAACGACCTGTACAGGGGACCTGGGCCGGGGTCCCGACAGGACCCGGTGATCTGGGGCTTGGGTAAAAACCCGTCCCGGGGACCCGGGCTGGGTCCCGACATGACCCGGTGACCTGGTTCCGGGGTGCCGACCTGACCCGGGGACCTGGGGCTGTGGTGTCGACCGGACTCGGGGACCTGGTCCGGTGTCCCGTCATGACCCGGGGACCTGGGGTCGGGGTGGTCACCAGACCGTTGTACCCAGGCCGTTGACCCGACATGACCCTGTGCCCCGGGGCCTGGGTAAAAATCCAACCCGGGGACCCGGGCATGGGACGTGACATGACCCGACCTGGGTCCGGGGTCCCGACCTGACCCGGTGACCTGGAGCCGGTGTCCCCACGTGACCCGCTGACCTGGGTCCGGGGTCCCCACGTGACCCGGTGACCTGGGGCCGGTGTCCCCACGTGACCCGGGGTCCTGGTGCCGGGGTGGTCATCGAAACCTGGGAACCAGGCTGGGTACCAGACATGACCAGGTGACCTGGGGCCGGGGTCCCCACGTGACACGCTGAGCTGGGTCCGGGGTCCCGACCTGACCCATTGACCTGGGGCCAGGGTAACCACCTGTCCCGGGGACCCGGGCCGGGGACCCGGTATGACTCCGTCTCCCGGGGCCGGGGTGGTCACCTGACACTGGTACCCGGGACAGCGACCCGACATGACCCGGGGCAGGGGTAACGACCTGTACAGGGGACCTGGGCCGGGGTCCCGACAGGACCCGGTGATCTGGGGCTTGGGTAAAAACCCGTCCCGGGGACCCGGGCTGGGTCCCGACATGACCCGGTGACCTGGTTCCGGGGTGCCGACCTGACCCGGGGACCTGGGGCTGTGGTGTCGACCGGACTCGGGGACCTGGTCCGGTGTCCCGTCATGACCCGGGGACCTGGGGTCGGGGTGGTCACCAGACCGTTGTACCCAGGCCTTTGACCCGACATGACCCTGTGCCCCGGGGCCTGGGTAAAAATCCAACCCGGGGACCTGGGCATGGGACGTGACATGACCCGACCTGGGTCCGGGGTCCCGACCTGACCCGGTGACCTGGAGCCGGTGTCCCCACGTGACCCGCTGACCTGGGTCCGGGGTCCCCAAGTGACCCGGTGACCTGGGGCCGGTGTCCCCACGTGACCCGCTGACCTGGGGCCGGTGTCCCCAAGTGACCCGGGGTCCTGGTGCCGGGGTGGTCATCGGAACCTGGGAACCAGGCTGGGTACCAGACATCACCAGGTGACCTGGGTCCGGGGTCCCCACGTGACCCGCTGACCTGGGGCCGGGGTCCCCACGTGACCCGGGGTCCTGGTGCCGGGGTCCCCACGTGACCCGCTGACCTGGGTCCGGGGTCCCCACGTGACCCGGGGACCTGGGGCTGGTGTCCCCACGTGACCCGCTGACCTGGGTCCGGGGTCCCCACGTGACCCGCTGACCTAGGGCCGGTGTCCCCACGTGACCCGCTGACCTGGGTCCGGGGTCCCCACGTGACCCGGGGTCCTGGTGCCGGGGTCCCCACGTGACCCGCTGACCTGGGTCCGGTGTCCCAACGTGACCCGTGGTCCTGGTGCTGGGGTGGTCATCGGAAGCTGGGAACCAGGCTGGGTACCAGACATGACCAGGTGACCTGGGTCCGGGGTCCCCACGTGACCCGCTGACCTGGGGCCGGGGTCCCCACGTTACCCGGGGTCCTGGTGCCGGGGTTGTCACCGGAACCTGGGAACCAGGCCGGGTGCGCGACATGACCTGGTGACCCGGGGCCGGGTTAACGACCTGTCCAGCGGACCCGGGCCGGGGACCCGACAGGACCCGGTGATCCTTCGCTGGTGTCCCGATGCAACCCGGGGACCCGGGCCGGGGACCCCACGTGACCCGGGGACCTGGGGCCAGTGATGTCACCCGACACTGGTACCCGGGGCAGCGACCCGATACGACCCGGTGACCTGGGTCCGGGGTCCCGACCTGACCCGGTGACCTGGGGCCAGGGTAACCACCTGACCCGGGGACCCGGGCCGGGGACCCGGTATGACTCCGTCTCCCGGGGCCGGGGTGGTCACCTGACACTGGTACCCGGGACAGCGACCCGACAGGACCCGGTGATCTGCGGCTTGGGTAAAAACCCGTCCCGGGGACCCGGGCTGGGTCCCGACATGACCCGGTGACCTGGTTCCGGGGTGCCGACCTGACCCGGGGACCTGGGGCTGTGGTGTCGACCGGACTCGGGGACCTGGTCCGGTGTCCCGTCATGACCCGGGGACCTGGGGTCGGGGTGGTCACCAGACCGTTGTACCCAGGCCGTTGACCCGACATGACCCTGTGACCCGGGGCCTGGGTAAAAATCCAACCCGGGGACCCGGGCATGGGACGTGACATGACCCGACCTGGGTCCGGGGTCCCGACCTGACCCGGTGACCTGGGGCCGGTGTCCCCACGTGACCCGCTGACCTGGGTCCGGGGTCCCCAATTGACCAGGTGACCTGGGGCCGGTGTCCCCACGTGACCCGGTCACCTGGGGCCGGTGTCCCCACGTGACCCGGGGTCCTGGTGCCGGGGTGTTCATCGGAACCTGGGAACCAGGCTGGGTACCAGACATGACCAGGTGACCTGGGTCCGGGGTCCCCACGTGACCCGCTGACCTGGGGCCGGGGTCCCCACGTGACCCGGGGTCCTGGTGCCGGGGTCCCCACGTGACCCGCTGACCTGGGGCCGGTGTCCCCACGTGACCCGCTGACCTGGGGCCGGGGTCCCCACGTGACCCGCTGACCTGGGGCCGGGGTCCCCACGTGACCCGCTGACCTGGGGCCGGGGTCCCCACGTGACCCGGGGTCCTGGTGCTGGGGTCCCCACGTGACCCGCTGACCGGGGGCCGGGGTCCCCACGTGACCCGGGGTCCTGGTGCCGGGGTCCCCACGTGACCCGCTGACCTGGGTCCGGGGTCCCCACGTGACCCGCTGACCTGGGTCCGGTGTCCCCACGTGACCCGCTGACATGGGTCCGGGGTCCCCACGTGACCCGCTGACCTGGTGCCGGGGTCCCCACGTGACCCGCTGACCTGGGTCCGGGGTCCCCACGTGACCCGGGGTCCTGGTGCCGGGGTCCCCACGTGACCCGCTGACCTGGGTCCTGTGTCCCCACGTGACCCGGTCACCTGGGTCCGGTGTCCCCACGTGACCCGGGGTCCTGCTGCCGGGGTCTCCACGTGACCCGGGGTCCTGGTGTCGGGGTGGTCATCGGAACCTGGGAATCAGGCTGGGTACCAGACATGACCAGGTGACCTGGGGCCGGGGTCCCCACGTGACCCGCTGACCTGGGGCCGGGGTCCCCACGTGACCCGGGGTCCTGGTGCCGGGGTGGTCACCGGAACCTGGGTACCAGGCCGGGTGCGTGACATGTCCCGGTGACCCGGGGCCAGGTTAACGACCTGTCCAGGGGACGCGGGCCGGGGACCCGACAGGACCCGGTGATCCTTCGCTGGTGTCCCGATGCAACCCGGGGACCCGGGCCGGGGACCCCACGTGACCCGGGGACCTGGGGCCGGGGATGTCACCCGACACTGGTACCCGGGGCAGCGACCCGATACGACCCGGTGACCTGGGTCCGGGGTCCCGACCTGACCCGGTGACCTGGGGCCAGGGTAACCACCTGACCCGGGGACCCGGGCCGGGGACCCGGTATGACTCCGTCTCCCGGGGCCGGGGTGGTCACCTGACACTGGTACCCGGGACAGCGACCCGACGTGACCCGGGGCAGGGGTAACGACCTGTCCAGGGGACCTGGGCCGGGGTCCCGACAGGACCCGGTGATCTGGGGCTTGGGTAAAAACCCGTCCCGGGGACCCGGGCTGGGTCCCGACATGACCCGGTGACCTGGTTCCGGGGTGCCGACCTGACCCGGTGACCTGGGGCTGTGGTGTCGACCGGACTCGGGGACCTGGTCCGGTGTCCCGTCATGACCCGGGGACCTGGGGTCGGGGTGGTCACCAGACCGTTGTACCCAGGCCGTTGACCCGACATGACCCTGTGACCCGGGGCCTGGGTAAAAATCCAACCTGGGGACCCGGGCATGGGACGTGACATGACCCGACCTGGGTCCGGGGTCCCGACCTGACCCGGTGACCTGGGGCCGGTGTCCCCACGTGACCCGCTGACCTGGGGCCGGTGTCCCCACGTGACCCGGGGTCCTGGTGCCGGGGTGTTCATCGGAACCTGGGAACCAGGCTGGGTACCAGACATGACCAGGTGACCTGGGTCCGGGGTCCCCACGTGACCCGCTGACCTGGGGCCGGGGTCCCCACGTGACCCGGGGTCCTGGTGCCGGGGTCCCCACGTGACCCGCTGACCTGGGGCCGGTGTCCCCACGTGACCCGCTGACCTGGGGCGGGTGTCCCCACGTGACCCGCTGACCTGGGGCCGGGGTCCCCACGTGACCCGGGGTCCTGGTGCTGGGGTCCCCACGTGACCCGCTGACCGGGGGCCGGGGTCCCCACGTGACCCGGGGTCCTGGTGCCGGGGTCCCCACGTGACCCGCTGACCTGGGTCCGGGGTCCCAACGTGACCCGGGGACCTGGGTCCGGTGTCCCCACGTGACCCGCTGACATGGGTCCGGGGTCCCCACGTGACCCGCTGACCTGGTGCCGGGGTCCCCACGTGACCCGCTGACCTGGGGCCGGGGTCCCCACGTGACCCGGGGTCCTGGTGCCGGGGTCCCCACGTGACCCGCTGACCTGGGTCCGGGGTCCCCACGTGACCCGGGGTCCTGGTGCCGGGGTCCCCACGTGACCCGCTGACCTGGGTCCTGTGTCCCCACGTAACCCGGTCACCTGGGTCCGGTGTCCCCACGTGACCCGGGGTCCTGCTGCCGGGGTCTCCACGTGACCCGCTGACCTGGGTCCAGGGTCCTCACGTGACCCGCTGACCTGGGTCCGGTGTCCCCACGTGACCCGGGGTCCTGGTGCCGGGGTCCCCACGTGACCCGCTGACCTGGGTCCGGTGTCCCCACGTGACCCGCTGACATGGGTCCAGGGTCCCCACGTGACCCGGGGACCTGGGGCCGGTGTCCCCACGTGACCCGCTGACCTGGGTCCGGGGTCCCCACGTGACCCGGTGACATGGGTCCGGGATCCCCACGTGACCCGGTCACCTGGGGCCGGTGTCCCCACGTGACCCGGGGTCCTGGTGTCGGGGTGGTCATCGGAACCTGGGAACCAGGCTGGGTACCAGACATGACCAGGTGACCTGGGTCCGGGGTCCCCACGTGACCCGCTGACCTGGGGCCGGGGTCCCCACGTGACCCGGGGTCCTGGTGCCGGGGTGGTCACCGGAACCTGGGTACCAGGCCGGGTGCGTGACATGTCCCGGTGACCCGGGGCCAGGTTAACGACCTGTCCAGGGGACGCGGGCCGGGGACCCGACAGGACCCGGTGATCCTTCGCTGGTGTCCCGATGCAACCCGGGGACCCGGGCCGGGGACCCCACGTGACCCGGGGACCTGGGGCCGGGGATGTCACCCGACACTGGTACCCGGGGCAGCGACCCGATACGACCCGGTGACCTGGGTCCGGGGTCCCGACCTGACCCGGTGACCTGGGGCCAGGGTAACCACCTGACCCGGGGACCCGGGCCGGGGACCCGGTATGACTCCGTCTCCCGGGGCCGGGGTGGTCACCTGACACTGGTACCCGGGACAGCGACCCGACATGACCCGGTGACCCGGGGCCGGGGTAACGACCTGTCCAGGGGACCTGGGCCGGGGTCCCGACAGGACCCGGTGATCTGGGGCTTGGGTAAAAACCCGTCCCGGGGACCCGGGCTGGGTCCCGACATGACCCGGTGACCTGGTTCCGGGGTGCCGACCTGACCCGGTGACCTGGGGCTGTGGTGTCGACCGGACTCCGGGACCTGGTCCGGTGTCCCGTCATGACCCGGGGACCTGGGGTCTGGGTGGTCACCAGACCGTTGTACCCAGGCCGTTGACCCGACATGACCCTGTGACCCGGGGCCTGGGTAAAAATCCAACCCGGGGACCCGGGCATGGGACGTGACATGACCCGCTGACCTGGGTCCGGGGTCCCGACCTGACCCGGTGACCTGGGGCCAGTGTCCCCACGTGACCCGCTGACCTGGGTCCGGGGTCCCCACGTGACCCGGTGACCTGGGGCCGGTGTCCCCACGTGACCCGCTGACCTGGGTCCGGGGTCCCCACGTGACCCGGTCACCTGGGGCCGGTGTCCCCACGTGACCCGGTCACCTGGGGCCGGTATCCCCCCGTGACCCGGGGTCCTGGTGCCGGGGTGGTCATCGGAACCTGGGAACCAGGCTGGGTACCAGACATGACCAGGTGACCTGGGTCCGGGGTCCCCACGTGACCCGGTGACCTGGAGCCGGTGTCCCCACGTGACCCGCTGACCTGGGTCCGGTGTCCCCACGTGACCCGGGGTCCTGGTGCCGGGGTGGTCACCGGAACCTGGGAACCAGGCCGGGTGCGCGACATGACCCGGTGACCCGGGGCCGGGTTAACGACCTGTCCAGGGGACCCGGGCCGGGGACCCGACAGGACCCGGTGATCCTTCGCTGGTGTCCCGATGCAACACGGGGACCCGGGCCGGGGACCCCACGTGACCCGGGGACCTGGGGCTGGGGATGTCACCCGACACTGGTACCCGGGGCAGCGACCCGATACGACCCGGGGACCTGGGTCCGGGGTCCCGACCTGACCCGGTGACCTGGGGCCAGGGTAACCACCTGATCCGGGGACCCGGGCCGGGGACCCGGTATGACTCCGTCTCCCGGGGCCGGGGTGGTCACCTGACACTGGTACCCGGGACAGCGACTTGACATGACCCGGTGACACGGGGCCGGGGTAACGACCTGTCCAGGGGACCTGGGCCGGGGACCCGACAGGACCCGGTGATCTGGGGCTTGGGTAAAAACCCGTCCCGGGGACCCGGGCTGGGTCCCGACATGACCCGGTGACCTGGTTCCGGGGTGCCGACCTGACCCGGTGACCTGGGGCTGTGGTGTCGACCGGACTCGGGGACCTGGTCCGGTGTCCCGTCATGACCCGGTGACCTGGGGCCGGTGTCCCCACGTGACCCGCTGACCTGGGTCCGGGGTCCCGACCTGACCCGGTGACCTGGGGCCAGGGTAACCACCTGACCCAGGGACCCGGGCCGGGGACCCGGTATGACTCCGTCTCCCGGGGCCGGGGTGGTCACCTGACACTGGTACCCGGGACAGCGACCCGACGTGACCCGGGGCAGGGGTAACGACCTGTCCAGGGGACCTGGGCCGGGGTCCCGACAGGACCCGGTGATCTGGGGCTTGGGTAAAAACCCGTCCCGGGGACCCGGGCTGGGTCCCGACATGACCCGGTGACCTGGGGCTGTGGTGTCGACCGGACTCCGGGACCTGGTCCGGTGTCCCGTCATGACCCGGGGACCTGGGGTCTGGGTGGTCACCAGACCGTTGTACCCAGGCCGTTGACCCGACATGACCCTGTGACCCGGGGCCTGGGTAAAAATCCAACCCGGGGACCCGGGCATGGGACGTGACATGACCCGCTGACCTGGGTCCGGGGTCCCGACCTGACCCGGTGACCTGGGGCCAGTGTCCCCACGTGACCCGCTGACCTGGGTCCGGGGTCCCCACGTGACCCGGTGACCTGGGGCCGGTGTCCCCACGTGACCCGCTGACCTGGGTCCGGGGTCCCCACGTGACCCGGTCACCTGGGGCCGGTGTCCCCACGTGACCCGGTCACCTGGGGCCGGTATCCCCCCGTGACCCGGGGTCCTGGTGCCGGGGTGGTCATCGGAACCTGGGAACCAGGCTGGGTACCAGACATGACCAGGTGACCTGGGTCCGGGGTCCCCACGTGACCCGGTGACCTGGAGCCGGTGTCCCCACGTGACCCGCTGACCTGGGTCCGGTGTCCCCACGTGACCCGGGGTCCTGGTGCCGGGGTGGTCACCGGAACCTGGGAACCAGGCCGGGTGCGCGACATGACCCGGTGACCCGGGGCCGGGTTAACGACCTGTCCAGGGGACCCGGGCCGGGGACCCGACAGGACCCGGTGATCCTTCGCTGGTGTCCCGATGCAACACGGGGACCCGGGCCGGGGACCCCACGTGACCCGGGGACCTGGGGCTGGGGATGTCACCCGACACTGGTACCCGGGGCAGCGACCCGATACGACCCGGGGACCTGGGTCCGGGGTCCCGACCTGACCCGGTGACCTGGGGCCAGGGTAACCACCTGATCCGGGGACCCGGGCCGGGGACCCGGTATGACTCCGTCTCCCGGGGCCGGGGTGGTCACCTGACACTGGTACCCGGGACAGCGACTTGACATGACCCGGTGACACGGGGCCGGGGTAACGACCTGTCCAGGGGACCTGGGCCGGGGACCCGACAGGACCCGGTGATCTGGGGCTTGGGTAAAAACCCGTCCCGGGGACCCGGGCTGGGTCCCGACATGACCCGGTGACCTGGTTCCGGGGTGCCGACCTGACCCGGTGACCTGGGGCTGTGGTGTCGACCGGACTCGGGGACCTGGTCCGGTGTCCCGTCATGACCCGGTGACCTGGGGCCGGTGTCCCCACGTGACCCGCTGACCTGGGTCCGGGGTCCCGACCTGACCCGGTGACCTGGGGCCAGGGTAACCACCTGACCCAGGGACCCGGGCCGGGGACCCGGTATGACTCCGTCTCCCGGGGCCGGGGTGGTCACCTGACACTGGTACCCGGGACAGCGACCCGACGTGACCCGGGGCAGGGGTAACGACCTGTCCAGGGGACCTGGGCCGGGGTCCCGACAGGACCCGGTGATCTGGGGCTTGGGTAAAAACCCGTCCCGGGGACCCGGGCTGGGTCCCGACATGACCCGGTGACCTGGTTCCGGGGTGCCGACCTGACCCGGTGACCTGGGGCTGTGGTGTCGACCGGACTCGGGGACCTGGTCCGGTGTCCCGTCATGACCCGGGGACCTGGGGTCGGGGTGGTCACCAGACCGTTGTACCCAGGCCGTTGAGCCGACATGACCCTGTGACCCGGGGCCTGGGTAAAAATCCAACCCGGGGACCCGGGCATGGGACGTGACATGACCCGACCTGGGTCCGGGGTCCCGACCTGACCCGGTGACCTGGAGCCGGTGTCCCCACGTGACCCGCTGACCTGGGTCCGGGGTCCCCACGTGACCCGGTGACCTGGGGCCGGTGTCCCCACGTGACCCGGTCACCTGGGGCCGGTGTCCCCACGTGACCCGGGGTCCTGGTGCCGGGGTGGTCATCGGAACCTGGGAACCAGGCTGGGAACCAGACATGACCAGGTGACCTGGGTCCGGGGTCCCCACGTGACCCGCTGACCTGGGGCCGGGGTCCCCACGTGACCCGGGGTCCTGGTGCCGGGGTCCCCACGTGACCCGCTGACCTGGGGCCGGGGTCCCCACGTGACCCGGGGACCTGGGGCTTGTGCCCCCACGTGACCCGCTGACCTGGGTCCGGGGTCCCCACGTGACCCGCTGACCTGGGGCCGGTGTCCCCACGTGACCCGCTGACCTGGGGGCGGGGTCCCCACGTGACCCGGGGTCCTGGTGCCGGGGTCCCCACGTGACCCGCTGACCTGGGGCCGGGGTCCCCACGTGACCCGGGGACCTGGGGCTGGTGTCCCCACGTGACCCGCTGACCTGGGTCCGGGGTCCCCACGTGATCCGGGGACCTTGGTCCGGTGTCCCCACGTGACCCGCTGACTTGGGTCCGGGATCCCCACGTGACCCGGTCACCTGGGGCCGGTGTCCCCACGTGACCCGGGGTCCTGGTGCCGGGGTCCCCACGTCACCCGCTGACCTGGGTCCGGGGTCCCCACGTGACCCGGTGACCTGGGGCCGGTGTCCCCACGTGACCCGCTGACCTGGGTCCGGGGTCCCCACATGACCCGGGGTCCTGGTGCCGGGGTCCCCACGTGACCCGCTGACCTGGGTCCGGGGTCCCCACGTGACCCGGGGTCCTGCTGCCGGTGTCCCCACGTGACCCGCTGACCTGGGTCCGGGGTCCCCACGTGACCCGGTGACCTGGGGCCGGTGTCCCCACTTGACCCGCTGACCTGGGTCCGGGGTCCCCACGTGACCCGGTGACCTGGGGCCGGTGTCCCCACGTGACCCGCTGACCTGGGTCCGGTGTCCCAACGTGACCCGGGGTCCTGGTGCCGGGGTGGTCATCGGAACCTGGGAACCAGGCTGGGTACCAGACATGACCAGGTGACCTGGGTCCGGGGTCCCCACGTGACCCGCTGACCTGGGTCCGGGGTCCCGACCTGACCCGGTGACCTGGGGCCAGTGTCCCCACGTGACCCGCTGACCTGGGTCCGGGGTCCCCACGTGACCCGGTGACCTGGGGCCGGTGTCCCCACCTGACCCGCTGACCTGGGGCCGGGGTCCCCACGTGACCCGCTGACCTGGGGCCGGTGTCCCCACGTGACCCGGTCACCTGGGGCCGGTGTCCCCTCGTGACCCGGGGTCCTGGTGCCAGGGTGGTCATCGGAACCTGGGAACCAGGCTGGGTACCAGACATGACCAGGTGACCTGGTGCCGGGGTCCCCACGTGACCCGGTGACCTGGAGCCGGTGTCCCCACGTGACCCGCTGACCTGGGGCCGGGGTCCCCACGTGACCCGGGGTCCTGGTGCCGGGGTGGTCACCGGAACGTGGGAACCAGGCCGGGTGCGCGACATGACCCGGTGACCCGGGGCCGGGTTAACGACCTGTCCAGGGGACCCGGGCCGGGGACCCGACAGGACCCGGTGATCCTTCGCTGGTGTCCCGATGCAACCCGGGGACCCGGGCCGGGGTCCCGACCTGACCCGGTGACCTGGGCCCAGGGTAACCATTTGACCCGGGGACCCGGGCCGGGGAACCGGTATGACTCCGTCTCCCGGGGCCGGGGTGGTCACCTGACACTGGTACCCGGGACAGCGACCCGACGTGACCCGGGGCAGGGGTAACGACCTGTCCAGGGGACCTGGGCCGGGGTCCCGACAGGACCCGGTGATCTGGGGCTTGGGTAAAAACCCGTCCCGGGGACCCGGGCTGGGTCCCGACATGACCCGGTGACCTGGTTCCGGGGTGCCGACCTGACCCGGGGACCTGGGGCTGTGGTGTCGACCGGACTCGGGGACCTGGTCCGGTGTCCCGTCATGACCCGGGGACCTGGGGTCGGGGTGGTCACCAGACCGTTGTACCCAGGCCGTTGAGCCGACATGACCCTGTGACCCGGGGCCTGGGCAAAAATCCAACCCGGGGACCCGGGCATGGGACGTGACATGACCCGACCTGGGTCCGGGGTCCCGACCTGACCCGGTGACCTGGGGCCGGTGTCCCCACGTGACCCGCTGACCAGGGTCCGGGGTCCCCACGTGACCCGGTGACCTGGGGCCGGTGTCCCCACGTGACCCGGTCACCTGGGGCCGGTGTCCCCACATGACCCGGGGTCCTGGTGCCGGGGTAGTCATCGGAACCTGGGAACCAGGCTGGGTACCAGACATGACCAGGTGACCTGGGTCCGGGGTCCCCACGTGACCCGCTGACCTGGGGCCGGGGTCCCCACGTGACCCGGGGTCCTGGTGCCGGGGTCCCCACGTGACCCGCTGACCTGGGGCCGGGGTCCCCACGTGACCTGGGGACCTGGGGCTGGTGTTCCCACGTGACCCGCTGACCTGAGTCCGGGGTCCCCACGTGACCCGCTGACCTGGGGCCGGGGTCCCCACGTGACCCGGGGTCCTGGTGCCGGGGTCCCCACGTGACCCGCTGACCTGGGGCCGGGGTCCCCACGTGACCCGGGGTCCTGGTGCCGGGGTCCCCACGTGACCCGCTGACCTGGGTCCGGTGTCCCCACGTGACCGGCTGACCTGGGTCGTCCGGTGTCCCCACGTGACCCGGGGACCTGGGTCCGGTGTCCCCACGTGACCCGCTGACATGGGTCCGGGGTCCCCACGTGACCCGCTGACCTGGTGCCGGTGTCCCCACGTCACCCGCTGACCTGGGGCCGGGGTCCTCACGTGACCCGGTGTCCTGGTGCCAGGGTCCCCACGTGACCCGCTGACCTGTGGCCGGGGTCCCCACGTGACCCGTGGTCCTGGTGCCGGAATCCCCACGTGACCCGCTGACCTGGGTCCTGTGTCCCCACGTGACCCGGGGACCTGGGTCCGGTGTCCCCACGTGACCCGGGGTCCTGGTGCTGGGGTCCCCACGTGACCCGCTGACCTGGGTCCGGTGTCCCCACGTGACCCGCTGACCTGGGTCCGGTGTCCCCACGTGACCCGGGGTCCTGGTGCCGGGGTCCCCACGTGACCCGCTGACCTGGGGCCGGGGTCCCCACGTGACCCGCTGACCTGGGGCCGGGGTCCCCACGTGACCCGGGGTCCTGGTGCCGGGGTCCCCACGTGACCCGCTGACCTGGGGCCGGGGTCCCCACGTGACCCGCTGACCTGGGTCCGGTGTCCCCACGTGACCCGGGGTCCTGGTGCCGGGGTCCCCACGTGACCCGCTGACCTGGGTCCGGTGTCCCCACGTGACCCGCTGACCTGGGTCCGGGGTCCCCACGTGACCCGGGGACCTGGGTCCGGTGTCCTCACGTGACCCGGGGTCCTGGTGCCGGGGTCCCCACGTGACCCGCTGACCTGGGTCCGGTGTCCCCACGTGACCCGGGGTCCTGGTGCCGGGGTCCCCACGTGACCCGCTGACCTGGGTCCGGGGTCCCCACGTGACCCGCTGACTTGGGTCCGGGATACCCACGTGACCCGGTCACCTGGGGCCGGTGTCCACACGTGACCCGGGGTCCTGCTGCTGGGGTCCCCACGTGACCCGGGGACCTGGGTCCGGGGTCCCCACGTGACCCGGGGTCCTGCTGCCGGTGTCCCCACGTGACCCGCTGACCTGGGTCCGGGGTCCCCACGTGACCCGGTCACCTGGGGCCGGTGTCCCCACGTGACCCGGGGTCCTGGTGCCGGGGTGGTCATCGGAACCTGGGAATCAGGCTGGGTACCAGACATGACCAGGTGACCTGGGTCCGGGGTCCCCACGTGACCCGGGGTCCTGGTGCCAGGGTCCCCACGTGACCCGGGGTCCTGGTGCCGGGGTGGTCACCGGAACCTGGGAACCAGGCCGGGTGCGCGACATGTCCCGGTGACCCGGGGCCGGGTTAACGACCTGTCCAGGGGACCCGGGCCGGGGACCCGACAGGACCCGGTGATCCTTCGCTGGTGTCCCGATGCAACCCGGGGACCCGGGCCGGGGACCCCACGTGACCCGGGGACCTGGGGCCGGGGATGTCACCCGACACTGGTACCCGGGGCAGCGACCCGATACGACCCGGGGACCTGGGTCCGGGGTCGCGACCTGACCCGGTGACCTGGGGCCAGGGTAACCACCTGACCCGGGGACCCGGGCTGGGGACCCGGTATGACTCCGTCTCCCGGGGCTGGGGTGGTCTCCTGACACTGGTACCCGGGACAGCGACCCGACATGACCCGGTGACCTGGGGCCGGGGTAACGACCTGTCCAGGGGACCTGGGCCGGGGTCCCGACAGGACCCGGTGATCTGGGGCTTGGGTAAAAATCCAACCCGGGGACCCGGGCATGGGACGTGACATGACCCGCTGACCTGGGTCCGGGGTCCCGACCTGACCCGATGAACTGGGGCCGGTGTCCCCACGTGACCCGCTGACATGGGTCCGGGGTCCCCACGTGACCCGCTGACCTGGGGCCGGTGTCCCCACGTGACCCGCTGACCTGGGGCCGGGGTCCCCACGTGACCCGGGGTCCTGCTGCCGGTGTCCCCACGTGACCCGCTGACCTGGGGCCGGGGTCCCCACGTCACCCGGGGTCCTGGTGCCGGGGTCCCCACGTGACCCGCTGACCTGGGGCCGGGGTCCCCACGTGACCCGGGGACCTGGGTCCGGTGTCCCCACGTGACCCGGGGTCCTGGTGCCGGGGTCCCCACGTGACCCGCTGACCTGGGTCCGGTGTCCCCACGTGACCCGGGGTCCTGGTGCCGGGGTCCCCACGTGACCCGCTGACCTGGGTCCGGTGTCCCCACGTGACCCGCTGACCTGGGGCCGGTGTCCCCACGTGACCCGTTGACCTGGGTCCGGGGTCCCCACGTGACCCAGTCACCTGGGGCCGGTGTCCCCACGTGACCCGGTCACCTGGGGCCGGTGTCCCCACGTGACCCGGGGTCCTGGTGCCGGGGTGGTCATCGGAACCTGGGAACCAGGCTGGGTACCAGACATGACCAGGTGACCTGGGGCCGGGGTCCCCACGTGACCCGCTGACCTGGGGCCGGGGTCCCCAAGTGACCCGGGGTCCTGGTGCCGGGGTGGTCACCGGAACCTGGGAACCAGGCCGGGTGTGCGACATGACCCGGTGACCCGGGGCCGGGTTAACGACCTGTCCAGGGTACCCGGGCCGGGGACCCGACAGGACCCGGTGATCCTTCGCTGGTGTCCCGATGCAACCCGGGGACCCGGGCCGGGGACCCCACGTGACCCGGGGACCTGGGGCTGGGGATGTCACCCGACACTGGTACCTGGGGCAGCGACCCGATACGACCCGGGGACCTGGGTCCGGGGTCCCGACCTGACCCGGTGACCTGGGGCCAGGGTAACCACCTGATCCGGGGACCCGGGCCGGGGACCCGGTATGACTCCGTCTCCCGGGGCCGGGGTGGTCACCTGACACTGGTACCCGGGACAGCGACCCGACGTGACCCGGGGCAGGGGTAACGACCTGTCCAGGGGACCTGGGCCGGGGTCCCGACAGGACCCGGTGATCTGGGGCTTGGGTAAAAACCCGTCCCGGGGACCCGGGCTGGGTCCCGACATGACCCGGTGACCTGGTTCCGGGGTGCCGACCTGACCCGGTGACCTGGGGCTGTGGTGTCGACCGGACTCGGGGACCTGGTCCGGTGTCCCGTCATGACCCGGGGACCTGGGGTCGGGGTGGTCACCAGACCGTTGTACCCAGGCCGTTGACCCGACATGACCCTGTGACCCGGGGCCTGGGTAAAAATCCAACCCGGGGTCCCGGGCATGGGACGTGACATGACCCGCTGACCTGGGTCCGGGGTCCCGACCTGACCCGGTGACCTGGAGCCGGTGTCCCCACGTGACCCGCTGACCTGGGTCCGGGGTCCCCAAGTGACCCGGTCACCTGGGGCCGGTGTCCCCACGTGACCCGGTCACCTGGGGCCGGTGTCCCCACGTGACCCGGGGTCCTGGTGCCGGGGTGGTCATCGGAACCTGGGAACCAGGCTGGGTACCAGACATGACCAGGTGACCTGGGTCCGGGGTCCCCACGTGACCCGCTGACCTGGGGCTGGGGTCCCCACGTGACCCGGGGTCCTGGTGCCGGGGTCCCCACGTGACCCGCTGACCTGGGGCCGGGGTCCCCACGTGACCCGGGGACCTGGGGCTGGTGTCCCCACGTGACCCGCTGACCTGGGTCCGGGGTCCCCACGTCACCCGCTGACCTGGGGCCGGGGTCCCCACGTGACCCGGGGTCCTGGTGCCGGGGTCCCCACGTGACCCGCTGACCTGGGGCCGGGGTCCCCAATGTGACCCGGGGTCCTGGTGCCGGGGTCCCCACGTGACCCGGGGTCCTGGTGCCGGGGTCCCCACGTGACCCACTGACCTGGGTCCGGTGTCCCCACGTGACCCGGGGACCTGGGTCCGGTGTCCCCACGTGACCCGGGGACCTGGGGCCGGGGTCCCCACGTGACCCGGTGACCTGGTGCCGGGTTCCCCACGTGACCCGCTGACCTGGGTCCGGGGTCCCCACGTGACCCGCTGACCTGGGGCCGGGGTCCCCACGTGACCCGGGGTCCTGGTGCCGGGGTCCCCACGTGACCCGCTGACCTGGGTCCGGGGTCCCCACGTGACCCGGGGACCTGGGTCCTGTGTCCCCACGTGACCCGGGGTCCTGGTGCCGGGGTCCCCACGTGACCCGCTGACCTGGGTCCGGGGTCCCCACGTGACCCGGTCACCTGGGGCCGGTGTCCCCACGTGACCCGCTGACCTGGGGCCGGTGTCCCCACGTGACCCGGGGTCCTGGTGCCGGGGTGGTCACCGGAACCTGGGAACCAGGCTGGGTACCAGACATGACTAGGTGACCTGGGGCCGGGGTCCCCACGTGACCCGCTGACCTGGGTCCGGTGTCCCCACGTGACCCGGGGTCCTGGTGCCGGGGTGGTCACCGGAACCTGGGAACCAGGCCGGGTGTGCGACATGACCCGGTGACCCGGGGCCGGGTTAACGACCTGTCCAGGGGACCCGGGCCGGGGACCCGACAGGACCCGGTGATCCTTCGCTGGTGTCCCGATGCAACCCGGGGACCCGGGCCGGGGTCCCCACGTGACCCGCTGACCTGGGTCCGGTGTCCCCACGTGACCCGCTGACCTGGGTCCGGTGTCCCCACGTGACCCGGGGTCCTGGTGCCGGGGTCCCCACATGACCCGCTGACCTGGGTCCGGAGTCCCCACGTGACCCGCTGACATGGGTCCGGGGTCCCGACCTGACCCGGTGACCTGGAGCCGGTGTCGCCACGTGACCCGCTGACCTGGGTCCGGGGTCCCCAAGTGACCTGGTGACCTGGGTCCGGTGTCCCCACGTGACCGGGGGTCCTGCTGCCGGTGTCCCCACGTGACCCGCTGACCTGGGTCCGGGGTCCCCACGTGACCCGGTCACCTGGGGCCGGTGTCCCCACGTGACCCGGGGTCCTGGTGCCGGAGTGGTCATCGGAACCTGGGAACCAGGCTGGGTACCAGACATGACCAGGTGACCTGGGGCCGGGGTCCCCACGTGACCCGCTGACCTGGGGCCGGGGTCCCCACGTGACCCGGGGTCCTGGTGCCGGGGTGGTCACCGGAACCTGGGAACCAGGCCGGGTGCGCGACATGACCCGGTGACCCGGGGCCGGGTTAACGACCTGTCCAGGGGACCCGGGCCGGGGACCCGACAGGACCCGGTGATCCTTCGCTGGTGTCCCGATGCAACCCGGGGACCCGGGCCGGGACCCCACGTGACCCGGGGACCTGGGTCCGGGGTCCCGACCTGACCCGGTGACCTGGGGCCAGGGTAACCACCTGACCGGGGGACCCGGGCCGGGGACCCGGTATGACTCCGTCTCCCGGGGCCGGGGTGGTCACCTGACACTGGTACCCGGGACAGCGACCCGACATGACCCGGTGACCCGGGGCCGGGGTAACGACCTGTCCAGGGGACCTGGGCCGGGGTCCTGACAGGACCCGGTGATCTGGGGCTTGGGTAAAAACCCGTCCCGGGGACCCGGGCTGGGTCCCGACATGACCCGGTGACCTGGTTCCGGGGTGCCGACCTGACCCGGGGACCTGGGGCTGTGGTGTCGACCGGACTCGGGGACCTGGTCCGGTGTCCCGTCATGACCCGGGGACCTGGGGTCGGGGTGGTCACCAGACCGTTGTACCCAGGCCGTTGACCCGACATGACCCTGTGACCCGGGGCCTGGGCAAAAATCCAACCCGGGGACCCGGGCATGGGACGTGACATGACCCGCTGACCTGGGTCCGGG